>OY751489.1:316298-887096 GCA_963565915.1 Entoloma clypeatum | reverse complement strand
CGTCCTCAGGACCTGAATCAACGACAGCAACGCTGGAAAATGAAGTTACAAGACTATGACTTCGAATTACGGCATGTGCCCGGCAAGACCAATGTGAAAGCGGACATCCTGTCACGCTTACCCTGGTATGAAGCGGAACTCGAACCACAGGACAGTGACCAAATGCTCAAGGAGGGACTATTCTTGAAACGGTTGGAATCAGAAGATGTGGTACAAATGGAGATGTTCACGGAGGAACAATTCTTTGAAGGGGGTGAAACATCCGATTCCATCAAAATTGGAAACATCACGACCATTGAAAATCCGTGGATCGCACGCATCAAGGGTTCAAACCGCATGGAGACAGAAGTAGCGCAGGGCCTAAAAAAGAATTCTCATTGGTATCAGCAGGAGAATGGGATCACCTATGCAGGAGAACGAGTCTATGTCCCGCCAGATCCACAATTACGACAAGAATTGATGTTCGAGTCACACAATGCACCAGTGGCTGGACATCCAGGACAGTACTGGACACATGAACTCCTCACTTGCACCTACTGGTGGCCTACCATACTGCATGATGTGAAGAAGTACGTGAAGGGTTGCGACACTTGTCAACGCAACAAGATTAAGCGACAAAAGCGACATGCTCCGCTACATCCCCATGCAGCACCAAGTCACCCATGGGAAGACATAGGAATCGACGTCGTGGGACCGATACCAGAATCTGATGGAAAAAACGCAATTCTGGTCATCACAGATAGACATTCAAAGATGCTTCACCTCATTCCAACAACCGTGGAACTATCAGCTGAAGGATTAGCCAAGATCTATCGGGATCAGATATGGAAGCTTCATGGGATCCCCAAGAAGATCATCAGCGATAGGGGACCGCAGTTCGCCATGAAGTTCATGGAGATACTCTGCCACATGCTAGGGATCAAGAGGAACCTGTCCACCGCATACCACCCACAGACTGATGGACAGGCCGAGCGATCACATCAGGAGACGGAAGCATTCTTACGAAACTTTGTCAACCATCTACAGGATGATTGGGCTGAATGGATCACAATTGCAGAGTTCCAGTACAATGACAAAGAACATCAGGCAACGAAGCACACCCCATTCTACCTCAACTACGGTTTACATCCGTGGAAGGGAGAGCTCGTGTTAGAAGATACCAATCCGGCTGCCAACGACTTCTTGAAAAAACTCAAACAGGCACGAGAAGAAGCCAATGCTGCGCTGAAACAAGCACAGGATCAGATGAAGAAGACAGTTGACACACGGCGAAGTCCGTCTCGGGACTACCGCATCGGAGACAAGGTGTGGCTGGAAGGGACTAACATCAGGACCGATCGACCCTCAAAGAAACTTGATGCACTCCGACATGGACCATTCAAAGTTCTAGAGAAGAAAGGAGCTAGCGCGTACCTTCTTGATCTTCCAAAGACTTGGAAGATGATTCACCCTGTGTTCAACGAGACCCTGTTGTCACCATATGAAACTCCGAAGTACGCCATCCAGAAATAGAAACCAGCCCCTGATCCGATCATCATTGAAGGATGAGAAGAGAACCATGTGTCTACGATCCTAGACTCTCGAAAGTTCCACAGAAAGATCCAGTACCTTGTCCAGTGGGAAGGATATGGCCCAGAAGAGAACACATGGGAACCTCGAGCTAATGTTCAGAACGCTCAAGATTTGATCCGTGATTTCCATCGGCAGAACCCGTCTCGACCACAATAAAAGATGAGTTCTCAAAACTCATGACAGTATCGACCTCATCAGTCAACCACACACCGAGTTCCCCGCTCTAGTCTTCTCCCTGCCCAATATAGCCACCCCATTCTTCTTTTACCTCTCAACCATCTTCACCGCCATGTCAAACACCATCATCACCTCCACCTCTACCACCGACATCAACCCCGCCATCGCCGCCCTCATGAACGAGGCACTCTCCATGAGAGACCAAATCCACGCTCTCGAAACTTCCCTTGCCGACCTCCTCCATCGCCAGATGCATATCCGGCTCCACTCGCTGTCCAACCTACCCGTTGCCCCGAGTCCCGAGGAGAAACAAATTCTCGGAAACTACACCAGCACCCTCGTGATCGAGAATCGATGTATTCGGCTGGCTATCAAAGGCCTCGAACTCGCCGTGGCCATCAACGAGGAGTTGATATATGATTGGAGCCTCAAGGAAAGTCCGAACTGGTCCGATCCCGGCAACAACGAGGGATGGGGACAATGACTCTGTGAGGACACAGAGCTTGAGGAGGGGAACATGTTACGGACTTACCGGTTTGTATGCTACGCACTTTTCCCATGCATTGTACCTTCGTCATTTCTTTGACTCATCGGACCGCTTATTCATTTACCTTTACTCTACCATTCTCCTTTAGTATACTTCACTCCCGCGCTGACTCGCACTCCGCAGTCGTCTGACTCACTTCGCACTGCCTTTCCGCAGTTACTGACTCATCTGCACTGCCTTCCGCAGCTACTGACTCACTCGCTACCGCTCGTAGCCAGTACTATATAAACCACATGTACCATAGCTACATTCCTTAGATTTAGCAATCACTTTGCTCTTCGCCTTTCCACTTCCTGCATACTCTGCCCGAACCTTGGAACGGTTTGTTAAGCATAACAAATATGAAATGCATAAAGGCATGGAGTTATGAATATGAAATGCATGATGGCAATGTGCGGAGATGCGGAGGTAACGGATGTCTGGAATGTTGGAGGACGATCGGAGTGGATCGGAGATTCAGAGATGGATATAACGTCCGTGGTGTCTCTCATGACCCTCGTTGGCTGAGTCTGGTTAAGATTTGGGTCAGGTTCAAGTCTATGGAGCCAGATGAGGGCGTAAGTTCCAGTCACCTTCTCCCACAATTTTTTATTGAGTCATGGCATGCTCCCTCAGAAATTGCTGATGACTGGGTGCCCTGAGGAGGTCGTGTGGTGGTTCAAACATCATTGCTCAGTGGAGAGGCTACCCACCATATCCAATGCAGCTGAATTCAATGCTGTGTGGTGGTCCTGGTGGGTGGGGATGCAACCATTGTGGAGGGATGGTGATCCCCTCAGTCGAGCGGTTCTGGGTGATGCTGACTGGAGCGAGTTGTTGGAAGGTGGTCCGTTGGGTATGGCACTTGTCGTCATGACTCTGTCATGGTGGGCCACTGCTGTTGGTGATGATCAGGCTGTTTTCAAGAGCGCGAGCCTTCTGGATGCTCTCAAAGATGTAGAATGGGTGTTTGAGCACCTCATTAAATACTTGTCCATGCCAGATATGGAACCCTCACTTACAAAACCAATCATTGTCAGCAAGCCAAGATCCAGGTGCAGTGGTGCGCCATCAATTGAGAAGCATGCTGCGAGTCCTTTGCCCACAATGGATAAACCTATTTCTAAACAGTGAGGGCTCTTTCTGAATCCCAGTCACTACATTTTATGCCTCCATAGTCTTTGCAGCTCAAAGCCGTAACTTTGTGGATCGAAAATATTGTTTTTTTGCATGTTTTACTATACTGCAGATGTATTGCTGTCTCGTTCGGACAGTAAATAATAGTTTGATTTTTATATGAATGATTTACAGTACGATAATGATCACCAAATGATAGGTAATGATATGGAATGAAATAGAATGATATTGGGAGGCTTTTGTGATTTCAAAGGTACACAAATGATATTTTATGATATGTCATGATATCCAGTCGGGACTATGCACCAAGCACTAATGGCAAGTGCCGTAAAATAATGATTAGAGATGGTAGCTAATAGTGGAATGGTTTGGGGATGGGGATGGCCTTGTCCTCTTCCAGTAGGCGATCCTGTGTAAGAAGAGTGTAATGTGGAAACTAGCAAAGCAAATAATAAAACGACTCACCTCTGGGAGGTCTTGGAAGGTCTGCCCATGAAGGTTGGGCCACTATTTCCACCAGTGGCGGTCCATTGTGTGGCCGGTGTGGTGCAAGTTGTAAGTGATGGTGTTCAAGAGCTGCTTGGTGTAGTCATCCACACAACCTGCAGCCGCGACCTGAAAGAAGAAACATTTTAGTAGAAAACAGGGTCTCGCAAGTGTCACCTACCAGTGTATCATGAAGTTCCAATAGTATCTCCTGAACCTGTGCTTCTCCAGACTTGCGGAGTCAGTTGAGATCGGTCAGGATGTTGAGTTCGACCTTGAACTTAGAAAGGCGAGTATAGAGCTCGTTCAGAGAAGTGGACATGTCTTTGAACGAGGGGAAAAGTGAGAACTGGAGAATGAGGAAGAATGCCCCAGCCTTTGTAGAAATTGGAGGTCTCACGAGGCTACTGCGGAGAAGTTATCTGTCAAAATCCATCAGCATGGTGTTAGGTCATGAGAATGGCAAACCTTTGATATTACTTGGTATAGGCGAACATGAGGCCAGTGCGGACTTTGTGTGTCCACAGTGTGGCATGCCAAGTGGGGCCATCTTGTGAGAACACATTTTGGGGTGGAACTCAAATATATGGAAAGCGGTGCTAGAGTGGACTGGTCATATTGCTGTCACTAGATAGGATTGACTGGGACAGTCGGGATTTAGTGTGGGGGAGATGATGTGGCCGCGATGCGTCTAGGCCCAAAATCTGCGCATTTTGCACCCTTTCACACTATCTCTAAGGGATATAGAGAGTCCTAGAAGAGCTCCGATGCTGAGGACTTAGTGGCGATGTTAGAGAGAGACTTTTATAGTTAGCAACCATGGCAATGTAGAACATAGCGCTGGCCACCACTATGGGCTTAGCTATGATACTCGAGAGCCATGGGATTGTCTCGTGAGATAGATAAGACTATCAAGCGCCTCTTGCGACAAAGCGTGAAACAAGGAGATGTCTTATATTGGAGTTATCAATGACACTAGCACTGTCTACCATACATCGGGGCTTGGCCGGAGACATTCTCGTGAGAGGTTTGGTCAATGTGCGCCTCGCTTCATGTCCAAATCGTCCATATTGGAAATATCAAAATGACATTGGATGATACAGACCGAGATCAGGTTTGATGTGGATCAACATGACCTTATGGTGAGCATTGATAGAGATTGAATCTGATGGGTTGCTTACTGAGGCGACCCTTAATTGATGCAGCTGATACCACACGGTAACTCGTTGGCATCGTCCCAGGTGCATCGCAAAAACAAGATATTGAAATAGTGGCCTCTCCAGCGCGGCAGGGGTTCAGATATGGAAAAGGGGCATACCTGTGGCATTGTCTACCACATGGGCACATCGAAACGGCTTTAGCGAAGGTCACTTGACTGGATACCATTTATTGATACCACATGCAACCTTTTTCTATATTTATTGCTGCTCATGTATAAAGTCTTGTAGTTTTATTGTAGATAGGTTAGATTAGATGGTGCCCCAGAATTGATAGCATTTGTCTTGTGCATCTGTTGTCATTTGCAAGTATCATTGAAGCCTTGAGATCGTTTCATTTGCATTGGAAGTCAGTTGCAATTGTGTCTTTGTGTGTTCGAGAACTTGTCAATCGTCAAAATCGTGTTGTCTATTGGTTGTATTGGTCATTGTCATGTTTGTGTTTGGTCGAGATCATGTTCACAAAGTCTTGTTGGTTCAGAAATCACAAACCTCGGTTCATTATCTATTGAAAACTATCTCTAAGTCTTGTTTGAGACTTATTGAGCCATCGCTAAACGAGTTATTCAATTGTTGTTTGGAAGAGTTGCATCCTGAGTGATGCCACTCATCACCCCGAACTATATCGATTGAGAAGTATGCATCACGAGACTTGTTTGGTCTTTGTTGTTGTGTTTGGTGTTTGTGTGTGTGATAGAGATATCGCTCGCGCTCATCCCCAGACTCACTTCCTTCATTTCACCATCATTCATGCCCAATGTTTGAACTGTATCAAGGCTCGGAAGATTGAATGTTTGAAGGGTGGGCAGGGGGCATACAATTACTGTCACATGTCCCACAAACGATGCAACCTCAAGGACACCATCAGGGAATACTGGAAATCCATTAACAATCCTCGTGGACACTCTCGGGGTCTAGTCTTTTAAAGTTAGGTTAGGTTAGGTTAATGGACACTTTTTGGCTTAACTACAACTGATATCAGTCGCAGAAAAGTCCAAATTCTTCTTAACTGTAACTGTGACTGGTCCTAACCTAACTGATCTTAACTGGTTATAACCAGTTACAACCAGTTAATGTGATAAAAATATAAGATAAACATATTCTTTAGAGTCTAGTTTGATGTGGAATTGCATGTTCTACCTACTAGAGCAGTAATACTTCATAGTTAAGCACAATAACTAGTCAATAACCAAGCTTTTGTTGTTGATCAGTTAGGACCAGTTAATGACCAGTTACAAAAGTTGCAGCTTGGAGCTTAACTGCGACCATAACTGGTCATAACTGGTGGTGCGGTTAGTGACAGTCACAGTTAGGCCTGGTTGTGGTTCAGTCAGGTTACAGTTAATTGGCAGTCACTTAACCTAACTTTTAAACACTATCGGAGTCACAGCTTTGCGGGTTGTGGAAAGTCAAGGGCATCAAGCGCGGCAAGCACTAGCAAGCCAAAACCTTGTGTGTACAGCCATTCATCACAGCTGGCATCAGCTTATATTCTGATTCAGGGAAGCACTCTGTCAGGCAGGAGAGTATAAGGAATGACGGGAACGAGGACAATAATGGGAAACAAGCCACAGACCCTCTGAAACATTGTCAGAGCACATCAGCCAAGCCCGGTCCATGGCAGACGAATACCCAGAAGATTGCGGAACTGGAGAGGATGGTATCACTCCTGACACTGGTAAGTTTTTCTGGAGGAAAAATCTATTGTGAAAGAGGAATCCTCTTTCCTTTGGGTGTATCTTTGAGAAAGATACAAAGTGTTTCATATAGAAAATTTTAGGAAACATATAATGTGTTTCCAAAGTATTTCTTCTGGTAAAACTTTTCATTTTTCCAAGAGTTTTTCTCAAAGATAAACTTATTCCATTGTTCAAACAATGGATCTAGTTTTTTTTCCTCAAGAAAAACTGTAGGATAAACAAAAAGTTTTTTGGCCAAAAATATTTGGAAAAAACATTACATGTTTCTTGAAAATTTCCATATAAAATACTTTGTATCTTTCTTAAAGATATACCCAAAGAAAAGAGGATTCCTCTTTCATAATGAATTTTTCCTTCAGAAAAACTTTTCAGTGTCAGGAGTGTATGCGAACTCAACAACCATCTTCAAGACAGGGAGAAGGTGGTCAGCAATCTTCAACAGGCACATCATGAATTGCTCGAGGAACTTACAAGACAGTGTCGGTCAGAGGAGGAGAGAGATTGGGAACACAGGGCTACAAAACAGGTAATCACTCAGGTCTGGGACACAATACGGCTGGCACCCGAGGGGGCTTGAGAGACAACCTCAATCCTTGGTCAGCTAGCAGTACTGACATCTGTCTCTCAAGCCGTGGCTCCATCCCCTGATGTCCCGATGATTGACGGCACATTGTCAGCGACCAACCTCCTCCTGCGTTCAACATCAGCTGTATTAAAAACTGCAAGCAATGTCATAGGGGTCCCAGGTACATCTGGTATGAATGCAGGGCCTCCGCACACATCACCTTCCCTGGCAGCCTTCATCACTAACACAGTGATGGACATTCCTGTTAAGTAGGTGAAACGTCGGAGCTTCGTCGGAGTCCGTCGGAGGTCGGACGTAGGACTGAGACTGGAGCGGAACTCCGGGAATGCGGAGGAACGACGAAGGGGAGGGACGTGGCTTCAATGTATGTGTTGCACCGCCATTTGTTGGATAAGGTGTCCCAATTTCAGGAGGTCGGAGAAGAGGTCGGAGGTGCGGAGGTCCTCAGAAAGATCTCGGTGAGAGACACGTTGACGTGGAAATGGCCGGACAACGTCGGAGTTGTAACTTGGACACAGTACTGAGCTCGTCGAAGGGTAACAATGGAGGAAGAGCAGTAGATGAGGATGTTGTCGGCATATTGTACCACAGTGAGGACCTGTGGCATGAACGGGGAGTAGAGGAGTGAACTTTGTTGATATTCAAACTGAGGAACTACAGGTATGGTACGAGCTTAAATACCTAAATGATATTACTTTACGGAGATGGTCGGAGTAGGTCCGGAGTTGTGGCGTAAGTTGCCAGTGACTGTAATGAACATCGGAGATGTCGGTCAATGGACCATGCGGAAAAGGCGATGCATAAGTAAACGGGAATATGAATATGAAATGCATAAAGGCATGGAGTTATGAATATGAAATGCACGATGGCAACGTGCAGAGATGCGGAGGTAATGGATGTCCGGAATGTCGGAGGACAATCGGAGTGGATCGGAGATTTGGAGATGGATATAACAGTATTCCCCTCTTAGGTCTGACAGCCATGGAAGACCACGAGAAAATAAACAAGGTCATGTGGTCTCGGTTATTTAACGGAGATGAGCGGCCCAAGGGTTTTCTTCCAGTTACCACCAACATGCCCCAAGACTCAAACACACATTGACGACTCCGAAGAGGAGCTCCTGCGCCGTCTGGCGCAGGTACGCAAGGAGAAGGAGGAGGCGGAGGCAAGGAAGAAGGCAGAGGCCGAGAGGAGGGCGAGGGAGGCAGAGGCGAAGAAAAGGGCAGAGGCGGAGGCAAAGGCGGAGGCGGAGAAGAAGAGGGCGAAGAAGGCAGGGAAACAGAGGGCGGAGAGCGGAGCGGAGGAGTCGGAGGTCCGGGGGGAGGCGTGTCAGGCCTGTGCGCAGGCGAAGGTGGAGTGCAAGTGGGCGTTGTGAGTACCCGCTATTTCATCTTCTTTTCCTTACTGACAGTCTCCTTAGGCAGGGGAAGGGCACCGCATGCCAGCGGTGTAAAGACGGCAAACGGGTTTGCCTGAAACCCGGCGAGACGAGGGCGAAGCGGAAATGGGGGAAGACGGAGGAAGCCATCGCGGAGGTCGCGGGCCTGAGCAGGGCGAAGAACTGCTGCGGCGCAGGGGTCACGGAGGAGCTCTGGGGGCTCCGGGAGGCTCTGGAAGAGAGGGAGGAGCAGTTGGCGAGGGTCGGTTGGGCGCTGCTCCGGCAGCTACAAATCATGAACAACCACCTTGCCTACCGGAATTTCCTGCTGGAGGCGGCGGCTCAGGACAGTGGAGGGGGACTTGTCTTCACTGTGAAAAAGGGCCGGGGCTGGGTTGGAGTCAGAGATGGAGGACGGAGAAGAGGAAAAAGGAGAGGAAGAGGATGAGGAAAAGGACAAGGGGGAGGTCAAGGGGTTGGCGGACGGGGAGCTTGCGGAACTGCAAGCGGAGAAAGAGGAGGCAGAGGGAGAACCGGAGGAAGAGTCGGAGGATGATGGTCCGCCGGCCAAAAAGGCCAAAACCCAGTAGCCCCTCCCCCCTCTAATTGTTTTTTTTATTTTATTTTATTTTGCAATATGAGTGTCTTGCGCGGTTCTATAGGCATGATAAGGGGCCCGGTTTCTCCGGATACGCGGAGTGGAAATCCGCGACTAAGTCCGTCACGTGTTCAAGTTCCATGGCAGGTAGCCAGGACTGTTCCTCATCGGTTCCTTCATAGCCTAGCCAATGGACTAGGTAGAGCAGTTTGCAAGAACGCCGACGATCCAGTTTGGTGTCAAGGATTTCGGCGATTTCGTATTCCACTTCTCCTTCAACGTCGATCGGAGGAGGCGGAGTTACTGTCCGGTTCGGAATGTCATTCGGAACAGATGGCTCCAGCATGGAGATGTGGAAAACGGGGTGAACACCGCGTATGGTGTCCGGAAGTCGGAGGGTGTAAGAGTGTGTACCATTCCTGGCAAGGATGTCAAAGGGGCCAAGGTACTTTTCAGACAGCTTTTTGGAGGGTCGTGTAGTGCGGAAAAACTTAGCCTTCACAAACGCTTGCTGTCCTACTTCGAGCGGAGGGGGCGGAGCACGCCGGAGATCGGCGGGGCCTTGATAACGTCGTTGAGCTTCTAGGATTGTAGATTTGAGTTCTTGGTGAAGCTCGTCCAGGTCTACGACGAATTGTCGGGCACGGGCGGATGCGAGGTCGCGCTCCGGATGGACGGAGAGGTTCGGATGATAACCTTTATTGGCAAAGAAGGGTGAGATCCCGGTCGTAGCACTCGGAGCATTGTTGTACGCAAACTCCGCAAGCGGAAGTAGCTCGGACCAGTTGTCCTGCTGATAGTTGCAGAAGATGTGGAGGTACTGTTCCAAGGTTTGGTTGGTACGTTTGGTTTGACCATCGCCTTCAGGATGGTAGCCCGAGGTGAAGTGCAGAGTCATGTTGAGGGCTTTTCCGAGGGAGCAGAAAAAGCGGGAGATGAACTCCGGGCCTCGGTCGGAGGTGACATGCTCCGGTACTCCGTGCTTGGAGAACACATGCAGGATGAACAAGGTGGCTAGATCTTCGGAGGTGCAGTGGATCATAGTCGGAACAAAAATGCTTTGTTTTGTCATTCAGTCAACAATAACAAGGATTGCGTCAAAACCGCCGGAGGTCGGAAGTGTCTCGATGAAGTCCATGGATATGGAGTTCCACGGAAGGTTCGGAACTGGGAGTTGCTTCAGCATACCATAGGGCTTGTGGCGTTGAGGTTTAGAGCACATGCAAGTGGTGCAGGATTTGCAGTACTTTTTGACAAAGTCTCGAACACCAGGCCAAGTATAATCTTGTTGAATGAGACTAACTGTCTTGTTCTGTCCGGGGTGTCCAGAGAGAATATGGTCGTGCTTGTTGCGGAGGATGCGGAGCCAGAGGTTATCGGAGTCGGGGACATAAATGCGACCACTATGACGGAGGAAACCGTCGGAGTCTACGGACCAGTGTGGTTTGGGCTCCTTGAGATGGTCGGCATAGATTGGGTTGGATGGGAGTGAACGGAGGATGTCGGAGTGCAACTGTTCAATGTCCATTATGACTGTGGCGCGGAGAACAGGGGTGAACAACTCTGTAGCTCGGAGAGATGCGGACAGCTGTTCTTGGGAAAAGACTGGTCAGAAGTTGCTTGGATTTACCAATGCATAGTCGCTATTCCCCTCTTTGGGATAGACATCCCATCGTCTAGTCAAAGAGTCCGGCTTGGTACCGAGACGTCCGGGGCGGAAGCGAATCAAGAGATTGAACTGAGAGAGGAACTCGGACCACCGGGCTTGTCGGCGGGTGAGGACCTTTGTAGTGGCGAAGTACTCCAGGTTCTTGTGGTCCGTGACAACGTCGATCGGAGCAGCGGAGCCTTCAAGGTAATGTCGCCATACCTTGAATGCTTCATGGATAGCAAGTAACTCCTTGTTGTGCGTGTCGTAGTTGAGTTCCGGGGCGGTGAAGGTGCGGGAGTGGAACGCTACTGGGTGTATCTCCTCGTCGGAGGTCCGGATGGACAAAATAGCACCAAGTGCGTAGTCGGAGGCGTCCGTCTCGATGATAATAGGTCGATCAGGAATCCAATGAGTGAGGACCGGTGCTTTGGTAAAAGCGAGCTTCAACTCGTTGAACGCACTCCGTGCGGAGTCGGAGAAACGGAACGGAGTACCCTTCCGGGTGAGTCAGGTGAGCGGAACAACGATGTCCGAATAACCGTGAATGAAACATCGATAGAAATTTGCGAATCCAAGGAAAGACTGTATGTCCTTTACTTTTTGAGGTTCAGGCCACTCTTGAATGGTCTTTACCTTGGTTTCGGACATGCGGAGACCGGAGGGAGAAAGGATGAAACCAAGATATTCGACTGTGTCGACAGAAAATTCGCACTTGTCGGAGCGGACGTAAAGTCCGTACTTGCGGAGACGTCGGAGAACTTCCTTGACATTGTTGGGGTGCTTGGCGGGGTCGTCGGAGTAAATGAGAATGTCGTCAAGGTAGACCACCACTGTAACATTGAGGAGGTCACTGAAGATGTCATTCACAAATCGCTGAAAAGCAGCAGGGGCGTTGGATAGTCCAAAAGGCATAACAAGCCATTCAAACGATCCGTAACGAGTGCGGAAAGCGGTTTTCCATTCATCTCCGTCGGCAATGCGGACAAGATGATATGCATGCCGGAGATCGAGAGTGGTATAAACACACGCTTTTCCGGCAGTGGAAAGGAGGTCGGAGATGAGCGGAAGAGGGTATCGATCCTTCTTGGTAACTTTGTTCAGGCCCCGATAGTCGACGCACAGGCGGAGGGAACCGTCCTTCTTTCGAACAAAGAGGACCGGAGCGCCATGCGGAGAGCGAGAGGGGCGAATGAAACCAATGGCCAAATGTTTGTCTATGAAGTTTCGCAGGGCAGATAGTTCGGATTGTGAAATGGAGTACATAGGGCCAATAGGGGGAGTCGATCCGTCTTCTAACTCAATGCAGAGGTCATATGGACGATGCGGAGCGAGGGTGTCT
Source organism: Entoloma clypeatum (assembly GCA_963565915.1). Taxonomy (NCBI): domain Eukaryota; kingdom Fungi; phylum Basidiomycota; class Agaricomycetes; order Agaricales; family Entolomataceae; genus Entoloma; species Entoloma clypeatum. The sequence continues at coordinate 874,729 of OY751489.1, read as the reverse complement.
GCTTTTGTCTTGCTAAAAACATCAGCAAAATCGTGATATTCCTCGGGGATATGGGAGAGGTCTGGAGGTTCCTCGGACATGGAAGCGGATTGGGTGGAGATCGTGTGGTCGGAGAGGTGAATTCGGAAAGATTGGGCACCCGGAAGTTTGCAAGCACGCACAAATGCGGCTGCATTTATCAATGCAATATTCGGAACAACGTCCAGAGTTGCAGCGGGTGTGCCAGAGTCAGAGGTCGGAGTATCGGGAGAGGTCTGCGGAGGTAGCGGAGCTGACCTGGCAGAAGACGTCAAGGTCGGAGACTCCTTCAAGAGCTGTGGACGGAAAGTAATACTGCCCAATACCCAGTCAATCATAGGATTGTAGCGGGTGAGCCAGTTGTATCCAAGAACCATAGAACAGGAGGAATCGAGCGGAGTCACGTAGGCTGTAATGGCCATATATTCACCGGAGGAAAAGTATACAGGGAGATCAACCGCCTGAGTAATGACGGAGTTGGACGTTCCGTCAAATAATTTAAGTTCGATCGGAGGTATGGAGGTGAAAGGGAGTTTATAGGATGAAGCATAACGGGAGTCAATAAAACAATGAGTAGAGCCGGAGTCCACAAGGGCGGCTATCGGAGAAGAATCGGAGATAAGCGGAGATGTAAGTCGGACACGGAGGGAATTGGGATCGGAAAGAGCGGAAGCGTTGAGTAGAGCGGTAGTACGGATGGGTTCAACGCAGTCCTCAGGCCGTACAGAGTCCTGTGGACTGCCCGCTAATTTTTTGTTTCGTCCGTGGTCTTGGCTTGGGCAGCGCGCGCCTTAGCCTTAGAGGCGGAGGACGAAGACTTCAGGCAATCTTTCGCGATGTGTCCAGCTTTGCCACAAAACATACAGAGGTTGTTGTCAAAACGGCGTTTGCGTTCCTCCGGAGTTAGCTTTCCGTCTTTTCCGAGTTTGTCGGAGATGTCGGACTTGGGAGCGGAGGAAGGCTTCGACTGTTTGCCCTGGTTCTGTGTCTGTGGTTTGGCTTTGGAGTTTTTATCAGAGTTTGCGGAGGGGGTTTTAGCTTCGGATTTGTCGGATTTGGATGCGGACTTGTCGGAGCGGGACTTCTCGCAATGACGTTCCCAGTGGCGAGCATCAATAGTCTGTGCTAGCTCCCTAAGTGCTGGTAACGTGCTTGGCTTTGCTTGAGTCCCAAGGACATCTTTAATCCGCTCCGCCAACCCGGAGTAGTACCGGTGATGCAGGGCGGAGCTGTCCCAGTGCGTTTTGGCAGCAAGGCGTGTGAACTCGATATTATACTTGAGAATATGTTGATTTTCGCGCATTTTGAGATTGTCCAGAGAGTCGGCAGCATCCGCAACGGGGTCAATGACCCCGAATTCCGTGCGGAGTGTGCGGAGGAATGCGGACCAATCTTCGTACCAGTCCGGGGGGTTATCCGGGTCCGGTTCAATGATGAAATGCTCGAAATAATCGAGAGCTGTGCCTCGGAGGAAAGAGATGGCGAGAGTGATTTTGGCAGAGTCATCGTCATACTCGGAGTTGTCGCGGAAGAACAATGTGCATTGGAGGATGAACTGGTTCAGTTTCCGGGGATCGGAACCGTCGAAGGTGTCCGGATCCTTAGCCTTTTTATGATGCTTGTGACCTTTGCTGCGTTTGAGTTCATTGGTCATTAAGAGGAAAGCATCCGCAAGGGCTTGTGGGCCGAAAATATTCTGAGGAGACGGGGGTGCGGATTCTATGGGGGAAGTGGGGATCGGAATATTATGCGGAGGTGTGATGGGCTGAAAACCCGGAGGTGTCGGAGTAGTGGGAGTTACGGGGGATAGTTCTGTTAAATGTTGTTCGACATTTTGTAGAACCTGTTGCCTAGAAGTGCCAGCTTCTGCGGCTTTTGCTGTCTTGGTGTTTCGGAGTGCCATGACTAGCAGGAATCCAAAAACGGTTTGAGTTCGAATATACTGTTAAGTAGGTGAAAAGTCGGAGCTTCGTCGGAGTCCGTCGGAGGTCGGACGAAGGACTGAGGCCGGAGCGGAACTCCGGGAATGCGGAGGAATGACGAAGGGGAGGGACGTGGCTTCAACGTATGTGTTGCGCCGCCGTTTGTTGGATAAGGTGTCCCAATTTCAGGAGGTCGGAGGAGAGGTCGGAGATGTAGAGGTCCTCGGAAAGATCTCGGTGAGAGACACGTTGACGTGGAAATGGTCGGACGACGTCGGAGTTGTGACTCGGACACAGTACTGAGCTCGTCGAAGGGTAACGATGGAGGAAGAGCAGTAGATGAGGATGTCGTCGGCGTATTGTACCACAGCGAGGATCTCTGGCATGAACGGGGAGTAGAGGAGTGAACTTGGTTGATATTCGAACTGAGGAACTACAGGTATGGTACAAGCTTAAATATCTAAATGAGATTACTTTACAGAGATGGTCGGAGTAGGTCCGGAGTTGTGGCGTAAGTTGCCAGTGACTGTAATGAACATCGGAGATGTCGGTCAATGGACCATGCGGAAAAGGCGATGCATAAGTAAACGGGAATATGAATATGAAATGCATAAAGGCATGGAGTTATGAATATGAAATGCACGATGGCAACGTGCAGAGATGCGGAGGTAACGGATGTCCGGAATGTCGGAGGACGATCGGAGTGGATCGGAGATTCGGAGACGGATATAACAACATCCAAGATCATCAAGGATCCTGGGATGTTCAAGGACAGATACACCTTTGACAAGTGGTGGAAGGCCACCAAACTATACATCAGGTTCCAAAAGAGCCTCACAGATGATCAGAAGATTGTTGCGGTGCTATCCCGCATGATGGAAGGGTCCGGCAGACACTGGGCCAGTAACAAGTTAGACGCTCTTGCTGTTGACAATGAGGACATCACCTGGCTAGGTTTTTCCGATGATATCGCCACACGATTCTCCATCGCCAACAAGTCGGTCACTGCCAAAGCCAGACTTGAAGTCCTGAAACAAGAGAAACGTACCGTTGATGAATTCTTGGATGAATTCGAAGAACTCTTGAAGCTGTCAAACCTTGGTGAAGAAACTGGGCAATACATCCTAGAGAAGAACGCCAACCGCAGAATCTCTGAACAAGTGGCTAGCGATGGCAAAACGTACACCGATTATGCAATGGAGATCCGAAACAAGGGACGACAGATGAAAGGACACGCACTGGTCATCCGAGGTGGCGGCAACATGCGCACCGGATCGGGTACCACTTATGGTGGTCAGGGCAAAGCCATGGAAATCGACAAAGCAGGAGTAGCCCGTTGCTACAACTGTCAATGCTTTGGTCATCTGGCTAAAGACTGTAGCGCTCCAAAGAAGAAAGATGGTCGCAAGTGTTTCAACTGTGACCAAGAAGGTCATATCGCGCGCAACTGCTGCAAGCCGAAGAAGAATTCCAGAAGGGTTAGGAAGGTGTCTGAGGAAGATGCCGAGAATGATGAAACCACAATCTTAGAAGCCGACGAGAAGGATTTTCCTGGAGGGTCCGATTAAACGACGCTAAGTCGCAACCCTTATCTATTAAACGGACTTGCTTGCCTTGTATGACTGCAGACAATAGAACCTATGTCATCCCTGCCAAGCGAGCCGCTGCGTCGACTAAGATTGTGAAGGGAGATAAACCTCCGAAAAGACGAGAAATCAGGCTGTTAGCGCAGCTCAAAACACGACGAGGACCAAAGGTTATCCGACCTGAGGTTGACAGCGGATGTGAACGCACATGCATTCATCCCAGAATAGTACGCGAACAGAACCTCCCCACACGAGGAATACCACCCATAGCAATTCTAAATGCGGATGGATCACCAAATTGACAACAGAAAGCGAGTCAACTTGCCGAAGTCAAACTAGATTTGGGAGCACATCAGGAAACCATGGAAGCAATGGTACTGGACATTGGGAGGACGGACATGCTCTTGGGACATGACTGGTTGGTACACCACAACCCCACAATCAATTGGACAACCGGCGCGGTAACATTTAACCGGTGCCCAACAACATGTTGAACCAAACACTCGGATTTCAGGATTAACCTTAATGGTCGCAAACACCGGGTTTGCATGGTTGAGGTGTGCGACAAAGATGCACCCAAAAAGTCGGATCAGAAATGGAAGCCTGGAGACCCTATTTTGGAAGCTGTCACTCCCACACCACCTCCCACAACCAAACGACCCTCATATGTTGAATAATTTGCTCATCTCTTCGAAAAAGAGAACTTTGATAAGATCCCAAAGGAGAGGGAATGGGACCATGGTATTGAACTTACACCGGACGCACCAAAGGAACTAGGGGGAAATACATATCCTATGACGCAAAAGGAACAAGAGGAATTGGACACATTCATTGACGAGGGTCTAGCAACAGGAAAGATCCGCCCATCCAAATCCCCTTACGCCTCCCCTTGCTTCTTCATCAACAAGAAGGATGGCTCCAAACGATTGGTACAAGATTACCGCATGGTCAATAAATTCACGGTCAAAGACAAGTTCCCACTCCCACGAATATCCGATCTCTTGGACGTGCTGAAAGATGCAGTCTACTTCAATAAAATGGACATCATGTGGGGCTATAACAACATCCGGATTAAGGAGGGTGATGAATGGAAAGCTGCCTTTCTCACCAGTCGAGGATTGTTCGAACCATTGGTCATGTTTTTCGGTCTTTGCAACTCCCCAGGAACGTTCTCTCAAATGATGGCTAGTCTATTCCGGGACCAGATCCGCCGACATATCTGTGTGAGCTACATGGATGACATCGTGGTTATCGGTAAAACCAAGGAAGAACTCGCGCGAAACACCAAAGAAATCCTACAGATCCTATTGGACAATGATTTGTTCCTAAAGGAGAAGAAGTGTTTATGGGAAGTAACGAAATGTCCTATATTGGGATATGTGGTTGGTGAGGGACATGTCGAGATGGAAACTGAGAAGGTGGATACAATTCGAAACTGGCGAGCACCCACATCAAAAAAGGAAGTTCAGAAGTTCCTTGGATTTGCTAACTTCTATCGACGTTTTATTGAAGGGTACTCAAACATCGCAAAACCTCTCACCGCGCTCACAGGCGGTACAGCATTTACTTGGGGACCAACAGAGCAGCAAGCTTTTGAAGGTCTCATACAGGCAATTACATCGGCACCAGTCTTGGCATTACCGAAACCAGAGGGACAGTTCAGGGTTGAAACCAATGCATCGGGCTATGCAATTGGAGCAGTACTCTCTCAGAAGCAAAACGACAAATGGCACCCCATCGCGTTCTTGTCGCGGACCATGTCCGCGGCCGAACAGAATTACGAGATATACGACAAGGAACTTCTGGCAGTTGTGGAAGCATTGAAAGATTGGAGACACTATCTGCTCGAAGCCAAGGAACGTTTTGAAATCTTGACCGATCACAAGAACCTGGAATATTTCCGTCGTCCTCAGGACCTGAATCAACGACAGCAACGCTGGAAAATGAAGTTACAAGACTATGACTTCGAATTACGGCATGTGCCCGGCAAGACCAATGTGAAAGCGGACATCCTGTCACGCTTACCCTGGTATGAAGCGGAACTCGAACCACAGGACAGTGACCAAATGCTCAAGGAGGGACTATTCTTGAAACGGTTGGAATCAGAAGATGTGGTACAAATGGAGATGTTCACGGAGGAACAATTCTTTGAAGGGGGTGAAACATCCGATTCCATCAAAATTGGAAACATCACGACCATTGAAAATCCGTGGATCGCACGCATCAAGGGTTCAAACCGCATGGAGACAGAAGTAGCGCAGGGCCTAAAAAAGAATTCTCATTGGTATCAGCAGGAGAATGGGATCACCTATGCAGGAGAACGAGTCTATGTCCCGCCAGATCCACAATTACGACAAGAATTGATGTTCGAGTCACACAATGCACCAGTGGCTGGACATCCAGGACAGTACTGGACACATGAACTCCTCACTTGCACCTACTGGTGGCCTACCATACTGCATGATGTGAAGAAGTACGTGAAGGGTTGCGACACTTGTCAACGCAACAAGATTAAGCGACAAAAGCGACATGCTCCGCTACATCCCCATGCAGCACCAAGTCACCCATGGGAAGACATAGGAATCGACGTCGTGGGACCGATACCAGAATCTGATGGAAAAAACGCAATTCTGGTCATCACAGATAGACATTCAAAGATGCTTCACCTCATTCCAACAACCGTGGAACTATCAGCTGAAGGATTAGCCAAGATCTATCGGGATCAGATATGGAAGCTTCATGGGATCCCCAAGAAGATCATCAGCGATAGGGGACCGCAGTTCGCCATGAAGTTCATGGAGATACTCTGCCACATGCTAGGGATCAAGAGGAACCTGTCCACCGCATACCACCCACAGACTGATGGACAGGCCGAGCGATCGCATCAGGAGACGGAAGCATTCTTACGAAACTTTGTCAACCATCTACAGGATGATTGGGCTGAATGGATCACAATTGCAGAGTTCCAGTACAATGACAAAGAACATCAGGCAACGAAGCACACCCCATTCTACCTCAACTACGGTTTACATCCGTGGAAGGGAGAGCTCGTGTTAGAAGATACTAATCTGGCTGCCAACAACTTCTTGAAAAAACTCAAACAGGCACGAGAAGAAGCCAATGCCGCACTGAAACAAGCACAGGATCAGATGAAGAAGACAGTTGACACACGGCGAAGTCCGTCTCGGGACTACCGCATCGGAGACAAGGTGTGGCTGGAAGGGACTAACATCAGGACCGATCGCCCCTCAAAGAAACTTGACGCACTCCGACATGGACCATTCAAAGTCCTAGAGAAGAAAGGAGCTAGTGCGTACCTTCTTGATCTTCCGAAGACTTGGAAGATGATTCACCCTGTGTTCAACGAGACCCTGTTGTCACCATATGAAACTCCGAAGTACGCCATCCAGAAAAAGAAACCAGCCCCTGATCCGATCATCGTTGAAGGACGAGAAGAGTACCATGTGTCTACAATCCTAGACTCTCAAAGGTTCTGCGGAAAGATCCAGTACCTCGTCCAGTGGGTGTAAGGGCAAGCCCCTAGAGGATTAGAGACCTTAGCAAGGAAGTCATTCCTTCTATCCTTGTTTCTTTCTGTTCCTCAACTCTGCCCATACAATGTCAAGACAATCCTCCTTTTTGTTGACTGCTCTCGCAACTCCATCACCCTCCTATAACCTCCAATGCTGCTCCAATGCTGCTCCAATGCTGCTCCAATCTACTCCAAAATCTCTCCACCTGTTCCGACTCTCCTCCATCCACCCCCACTGGGTTCCAATTATCGAACAGCACACCTACATACGCAGGGAAGCCTGGGTAAGATACTCACATTGGAGGCAAGAAGAGCGTGAAGAGCTTGAGTGATGAAGGTACTTGGTAAGAGTCCTATTATTTGCAGATACAGATACATCAAGTATTTATACCTACAAGGATGCGCACAGACCATGTACAAACAAGTACAAACTGAGTTCTGTCGCAGAACCATAAACTCACGTATATGGTAATATGTGACTTATAGTCACATAGTGTGACAAGCACATGATGTGACATAACATGACATATGTTATGCACGTCTGACACATATCTAATGAGTCAGGGATCTAGATCGAGTCTAGATTGTTCTAAGTCTAGAACACTTCCATATGTAACTCCATATGGGAATACACATGTTTATAGACATGTGATTGACTGTCGAGACATCCGTCTAGAATGTATTCTCAACACTCCCCCTCAAGTGTGATTCCGTCAGGTTTCAATACTTGTTTCACAAGAAGACATTCAAGTCCTAGTGAAGAGCCAAAATAAATGGCAGCAGCCATAAGGGCGCTAAAGGGGATCTGCTGTGTCGTTTAGCATACGCTGTCATTTAAGGTCTTATCAGAGACCCATAAGTCTAATTCCAAAACAAGAATAGACAGGTCTCATCAGAAGTCAATCTGAGATCAATAGATCATCAAAGGATAAAAATGCTTTTGAGAGATATGAAATAGCGCAATAAACATGCAGCCATAATGGCGCTTGAAGCAGCCAGTGTAGCGCTTAGAGCAGCCACTGAAGTAATTGATTATTTAATTACTTCTACCACTAACTACTTTTACTTCTTTCCTGACATCTTATCGTCGGTGGTCATGGCAGTGTTATTGCCAGAGGGCGATGAAGAAGCAGCGGCATCGCCAGCTGTAGTAGTGGTGGTGGTGGTGGTGCTGGCGTTGGTCGAGGCAACATGCGCCAGATGGCCGGCATGTGCGAAGCGAGTGTAAAAGGCGGTGGAGAAGTAGGCAAAGAATGCCATTGGAAGCCTGCTCTAAAATTCGACTTTTGAGGAGCGTATTTAAGGCTTTGCCTGTCTCGCACGGACCATGCTGAGTCAGGTGTTTGGCCTGATTGCATCAGCAAACCACGTGTGATAGTTTATTGTCATTCCAGACGAGTATCAATGGTTTTGACCATGATTCACACAAAAAATGAGATTACCAATGCAGGCGGCCCAAGAAGGCGCTCAAGACGTAGTGGTACTCAGTTTTTTATGGATCACATAGTAGTTGCAGCCAGTAGTAGCGCAAGAACTAGTATGGAAAGAGCATGTGGCACTAAGGCCGGGGATAAGTCAGAAGACATAACTCAATTAAGAGCTCGTTAGACTTGATCTGGCTCAAAGGGTCATTTAACCAATTGATGATATCATGCTTGGCATGATGTAAGCTATAAATAGCTTATTAATACTCTGGGAAGCTGCCAAATAAGGCGCTAACAACCATGGATTTTTAGACAAGGGTGCCTTTATCCTGAGTATGTAATATTATCATGGCAACACTTAAGGTGTGCTTATAGATAATGTCATCTGAGTCGAGTGTAATACTCCAGACTTCAGGGATGTGGATGAACTAGTTAGGTTCAGAGTCCACTGTGATAGTTTATGCTCTGTTCCGGAGTAGGGTCTAGTTTATCGTCATAGTGGACGTTGAGTCTTCAGAATATAATATCTGAGACAGCTGGTAGTTTCGTCATCGTTTCCCATATCGTCTGACGTACTATCCAAGCTATTGCAAAATATAATCGCAATGATTAATATTGCAGCCATTATTTGAGCGCAGATATAATCAAGCCTAGTAACTGTGGCAAGCCCAAAGGGGCGCACATTGTTATGCAAAGGCTAGACAAGCAAACATCATGTGGATTGTTTTTTTTTTTTTTAGGGTTAATAGAGAATGAATTAACTCCCCCTGAAAACCAATTCCGTGGAGTACATTTTACAGATTTTATAGGCAATCAAGCCAACTGTTATATGTGATGATGTGCAAGCAATATTGCAGATTATAGTCAAATAAATGACTTTGCAATGTAGTTCTTTGTGGTTGGTAATACTTATGTTGGTGAACAACCGATTTATGTTCAGAGGTCAATAGAGAATCCACTCTAAGACATCAACACAGATTTACTATGTTTGTTGCATGATACAACAATAACGTGTGAGGGTGTTATTTGGTCTTGTTTGTCAAAGGAGGCAGCCAACACAGGCGCTCTACTCAATGCAAGAACCAGATCATTGTCGCAGCCAAAACAAGGCGCAGATCAGATGATGGGTTGATCCAAATCTTAAGAGTGTAACAAGCACTCTGATGCGTTTCATGCAAACAATAGTAATCTTGGTATTCCAAGAACCATATAATGCAAATTAATGCATTATTAGTAAGCCATCAATTAAGATGCTTCATCAAGTAATCATGGAAGATATACTTGGGAATAGAACCCAACAATAGTCTGATAAGACTAACAGATCGATTCATATGATATTCTCTTTTATCCAGAATTCATCGTTTCTAGGTGAGAAATCATAGGGGTATAAGCTGGGATAAGCTTTTTCTTTTGTTCAAGTTGACCATTTGATAAGTATGCAGCGGTCACAGCGCTCCTTTAATGGTACAACCTATAGAGTGTTGTATACGAAGCAATGCATCTGATGGTGAGATCAAAAGATCAAAGATCAGTCTTCTAGCAATGGTATCGCAAAGCAAATAGCGCAGAATGCTGCCATTAAAATGCTTCTCTATATTCTCCCCCTTTTCACAGTCAAGTATGGCAATCATTTCCCATGTATCTTTGGCTTTCAAAGAGCATATACTGAAATAGATGCAGAACTTGGTTGGGAAACCAGAAATTCATGCAGAAAAAATAATCGCAAACTGCGGAGGAATTACTCTCCAAGTTATGCTGAGGTAATTACTCTCAGGCGATTTATTCCAGCAATATTTGTAAGCTGTGATACAATCTGATTTTTTGACTATATCCATTTTTGCCATAGGGTGTGTACCATCACGGTCATCCCTATATGATTCTGTGACAAGGCCATCGCCGCTTGATTAAAGCGCAGATGCCTTATAAGTCAAAATGCAATGCTAGCCTAAAAGGCGCAAGATGCATCAGAGATCATTCCCATGCAAGAAATGGAGAGTTCAGATAAGAAGCTTTGCATTGCCCCAAATCATCATTACTTTTTGGTGAAAGAGTGGAGGAACAAGATTGGTTGGCTAGACCAATTTGAATCGATTTAGGTTGAAGGGTTGAAAAACTCTTCTTCACATAATAAAGTATTATATATTGGCAGCCAGAATGACAATTTTGAACACTATCGCAGCCTGTCAAGGCGCAGAATAAGTGTTATGCAAATGCCATAGCGCACGAATACAATATTACTTTTTTAAATGCTTTGAAATCATTTTTTGTCTTATCCAATATAAGGTGGAATATAAATTCCTGAAAAGGAAAGACAGACGCAGCAGAAAGACAAATTAATGACTCGCGCAGTCTTCTTGACAAGCTTATTAAGCTGTTTCCTTTATAGTAGGTGGCTCAACGGCACATCCAACTTATTGGAATTATTCCAGATTGGATATAAGTTATTTGAACATAAAATGCATTTGCATTTTTTAAATCTCTCTTTCTTTCATTCAAAATATGAACACATTGCAAATCAATGTATTGATTGCAAAGAAAGAAAATACAATCGTTCTACACAATGATTATGCTGTTATAAGGTCCAGGCGTGGAAACGCTATGTCATAATTGTCGACGGGTGGACCCTTGTATTGTTCTGTTATGACGGCATCATGCACCAGACCGGCGACACAGCTAGAGTAGCGCAGAGCACCAGGGTCTGTCGGTGCAGATAAGAAAGACTTCTTTTTCCATAAGTTCCGAAACGGCCGATGAAAAACATCGCACGATGTCGGTTGAGGATCATAGGAGATACCTATGCCGTAAAGGTAATCCTCAAGTGACAAATCGGGAACAGGATCAACATGATGATGATTGTATGTTTCAACAATCAATTCTCGAACCTTATCATAGGTGAGATCATCATTGTAAAGAAGGGTTTCTATGGCAAAGTCATCCCAATCAGGAGACGGGAGGGCAGATAGAAGCATTAGGGCCCGAGTCGATGGAGAAATAGAATGATGTGCGCCGAGATGATCAAAGATTTTATCAAGATAATCAATCTCGGTTGCAGGTTGTCGTTTCATAGAAAGTTTGAAGGACAATGCAGCATGAATGTCAGACAGAACTGTTTCATAAACAGCTCGTCCGAACCTATTCTTCAACTCAAACCAAGTCTCAGAAGACATATTTTTGGTGAGTTTGACCGACGGATCGACACGAAGTCGAATATTGGCTAAAGCCATTTGATCCCTAATGTTCCATGCCTTGACTTTAGTTGTATGGGCTTTCCTTGTAAGGTTAGCAGACATCAAGGGTCGCTTCTCAGCACCATCAACAATTTGCCACAAATCCTGAGATCTAAGGAACGAACACATGGTGTTCGCCCACTCAGGGTAGTTTGTGCCGTCAAGAACGGGAACAGCAATCAAAGAAGTGATTGAAGACATGTTTGTTTCTAAAAAGAAACAGTGGTCAGCAAATATTCAAGACCAATTTGAACCAATAAGAGGTATTGTCTGAATTGTTTGTGACACATGTCAGAGAGAGTTTATGTAATAGCCTTTATTTATGTGACTAAGGGTCACAATGCTGTGGTATTTACATAAAGACGGTCGCCTATAGTTCAGGCGATTGTTCCATCTTTATTACCCTGGGTGGAACCTCGGGTGTAATACCGGGTGTGATTCTCCTTTCTTCATCATCACTGTGATTGAAGGGGGACGGTAAGTCCCTCGTTCGAGCTCTCCGGATGTCACTCGGGCGTGGCGCCCAGGGATCCTAGAGTCATAGTTCAACGAGTGAAGAGAATGTAGATGGGGATACATACTGCTTTTTTCTTTCCACATTTGCGAGTACAGACATGGGGTGCATGCCGTCCGTATCGCAGCTGCGTGACTTTCACCTTCCGGATGCGTGGTGTGACCATGCAATCCAGAGTACAGAGGTGTCGTCTGTGGAAACCATCATCACGCTGAATAACGCGGATGTCATGGTGTGACCAATGGTTTGCTTGAATAAAACCATAGTGGAAGCAGATGCAAGATCCTTTCATCTAGGAACATTTTTAAGTCAGCATCAAATCTGAGATCGTGCAACCATAAAAATGGGAAGTCCCTGAGGCAACCCAAAAAAGGGTGCTTCTATCAGGTACAGGGTGCAATGGATCAAGATGGATCGACGAAAAAGTTCACGGAACAGAAAGTTCCTGAGAATCGTAATGTCCGAATGTCAGCACATCGAGATATACTCGATTTGGTTTTGAAACCAAATGCCAGACAGGACATGACACAGCGTGAGAAAACCCCAAATCTAGATCGCAGCCAAATGAAGGCGCAGATACAAGAGAGGGTTTTTCACAGGGGTGTGGCGGCCGCCTATCAAGGCGCTCAAGCCACAGGCTTTATACAAAATGTCCAAATATAGACCTAGGCCATAAAAGGCCCTAGTCTAGATCAAGAACTAGATGCAGCCCTAGGGGCGCTTTGCTAGTCTTGGACATCAGAACTAGGTGCAGCCCAAAGGGCGCTCACTAGTCTGGAACCTCCGAGTATCAAACCAGATAACTAACTTAGACTAGTCTATGCTACTAGCTAAAGAGGCGGTAGCAGCCCAAAAGGGCGCTTTTAAGACTCGCGCTCACTGGCTAGGCCAGGTTAGTATCTAACAGGCTAGACAGTCGCAGCAACTCCGTTAGAGCGCGCAGACTGTGCTGGGCAATCCGGGGCCCATAACCTATCGAACAGCACACCTACATACGCAGGGAAGCCTGGGTAAGATACTCACATTGGAGGCAAGAAGAGCGTGAAGAGCTTGAGTGATGAAGGTACTTGGTAAGAGTCCTATTATTTGCAGATACAGATACATCAAGTATTTATACCTACAAGGATGCGCACAGACCATGTACAAACAAGTACAAACTGAGTTCTGTCGCAGAACCATAAACTCACGTATATGGTAATATGTGACTTATAGTCACATAGTGTGACAAGCACATGATGTGACATAACATGACATATGTTATGCACGTCTGACACATATCTAATGAGTCAGGGATCTAGATCGAGTCTAGATTGTTCTAAGTCTAGAACACTTCCATATGTAACTCCATATGGGAATACACATGTTTATAGACATGTGATTGACTGTCGAGACATCCGTCTAGAATGTATTCTCAACACCAATGTTCCGAAGCCTTGTTCAGGATAGTTCCCTCTGATGGATTTCCATCCATCTTACCGTAAGGGCAACATCGCTTTCATTGGTTTCACTAACACCAAGGTCCATCTTACCCTCCGTATTCCTATATCCTGGTACCTCCATCGGAGCTCCGCACTCCTCCGATATAGCTCTGCACTTTTCCGATGTAGCTCCGCACTTCCTGCACACTTGACACTGTCGTTTCTCCATCGGAGCTCCGCATTTCTCCATGCCCAGCGATACAGGCAATATCCCTTCGCTTCTCCTTTCTTCTCCCTTTCACATTCTCTTTCCACCACCTCCGACGATTTCCGATGATCTCCGACGATTCCCAACATACCTCCAACCCTCCGGTTATCGGACTTCTAGATGTGGTGCGTTCATTACTTACACTTACTATACTTTACATTTTTCTTTTCCTTTCCAAACACCTCCGACGTATCTCCAATATTCCGACGGCCTGTTCTCCGCCCTTCGGTCTTTCGACATGACCTTATTACTTCAAGTCCATGCATGGTACGATACATCACTTATATATTTATCTCTTCAACCCAAACCAGCCCCTGATCCGATCATCGTCGAAGGACGAGAAGAATACCATGTGTCTACAATCCTAGACTCTCGAAAGTTCTGCGGAAAGATCCAGTACCTCGTCCAGTGGGAAGGATATGGTCCAGAAGAGAACACATGGGAACCTCGAACTAATGTTCAGAACGCTCAAGATTTGATCGGTGATTTCCATCGGCAGAACCCGTCTTGTCCACAATAAAAGATGAGTTCTCAAAACCCATGGCAGTATCGACCTCATCAGTCAACCACACACCGAGTTCCCCGCTCTAGTCTTCTCCCTGCCCAATATAGCCACCCCATTCTTCTTTTACCTCTCAACCATCTTCACCGCCATGTCAAACACCATCATCACCTCCACCTCCACCACTGACATCAACCCCGCCATCGCCGCCCTTATGAATGAAGTGCTCTCCATGAGAGACCAAATCCATGCCCTTGAAACTTCCCTCGCCGATCTCCTTCATCACCAGATGAATATCCGACTTCATTCGTTGTCCAATCTCCCCGTCGCCCCGACTCCCGAAGAGAAACAAATTCTCAGGAATTACACCAGCACTCTCGTCATCGAAAACCGACGCATTCGGCTGGCCATCAAAGGCCTTGAACTCGCCATAGCCATCAACGAGGAGTTGATATATGATTGGAGCCTCCAGGAAAGTCCGAACTGGTCCGATCCCGGCAACAATGAGGGATGGGGACAGTGACTCTGTGAGGACACAGAGCTTGGAGAGGGGAACATGTTACAGACTCTATGGTATGAGGACCACGTCATATCTTTTACTTATCGGCCCAACTCGGCGCCCTCTTACGAACTTACTATGTCTAATGTCTACTTTCGCAACCTTCGATTCCCCATCTGACTCATTACATTACTTCGTCATCCCCTTTAGTATACTTCACTCCCACACTGACTCGCTTTCCGCAGTCAGCTTACTCACTGTACATAGCCTTCTGCAGTCGCCTTACTCATGCGCACTGCCTTCCGCAGTACTGACTCATCCGCTACCACCTATCGTCAGTACCTATATAAACCTCTTGTACTGCAGTAGATTCCTTAGATTTAGCAATCACATTGCTCTTCGCCTTTCCACTTCCTGCATACTCTCCCCGAACCTTGGAACGGTTTGTTAAGCATAACAGTACGGAGAGTAGCAAATGAAAAGTGAACAACATATGTCTACTCGCAAGCATGGTTGAGATGTTATGTAGTAGAAGTATAATCAAATATAACTAGAATGTTGTTGGAGCGGATGTCGGAGCGGATGAATCGTCGGAGTCGTCGGATAAGTCGGATGTGAATCGTATGGTTATGACAGTATTTCCCTCTTAGGGCCGAACCCTGAGGCCCAGATGAGGTAATCCACATGACCATTGGTTGAAAAGCTTGCACGTGATTTTTCTCTCTTGTCACCTAACCACAACATCTATCCCGTCGCCTATCTGCTATGTCCGCTGAGAACTCACCCCTCGCCGCTCTTCATGCTAAAAGGGAGCACCAGAAGAAGGTCACCGAAGAGTTGGAGAGGAAGCTGCAGGAGGCAGAGGAGCGCGCGAAGGAAGATGCAGAGCGCGCGGAAGTGAAAAGGGCGGCAAAAGAGCAGAGACGAGCAGAGAGGAAGGCAGAGAAAGCGAAGGCAAAGGAGCCGGTTGCAGGTGTGGATGCGGATGCGGCGAATGTGGAGGTGAAGAAAGTCCGGCTGCAGGGGGTTTTCAAGGATATGTCTGCGAGTTACGAGCAGGGGAAGGAGGATTGCACCTCCTGCTTGAAAGCGGGGGACTTGTGTTTTTGGCCATCGGAGTAAGTCTTTCTATTTCTTTATACGCTTCGTTATTAACTTGTTCTTTATATGCTTCGTTATTAACTTGTTCTTTATATGCTTCGTTATTAACTTGTTCTTTAGGAATGACAACGCTTCGTCGTGCTGGCGGTGCCAGCGTTTAAAACGAAGCTGCAGAATGGGAGCAGAAGCAGAGTCGGAGGTGAAGCGGAGGATGACCAAGGCAGTGAGGGTCGGAAAGGCTAAAGGTGGCAGGTGGTGCGATGAAGAACGCGAAGGCGGGATCATTCAAGGGAGAGGGGACCGCGGAGGGATCGCAGATGGCTGCAGCGTCAGAGGAAGCGGAGGTCATGCCGGATGGGTTTGGTCCGCCGGAGGTGGTCATAGGCACAGAGGTGGTGAAAGGGCTCAGGTGCATGATACGGGAGATGTGGTTGATAAAGGCGGAGTTGAAGGAACTGTGGGACATTAAGGAGCTTCTGATGGTTATCGTGTGGAGGGAGGATTCGGAGGCTTCGGAGGAGGGATCCGATGAGAACGAGGATGCGGAACTTTATTTCCTTTAGTATACTTCGCTCCCGCGCTGACTCGCTTTCCGCAGCTGTCTGACTCATTGTTATATCCGTCTCCGAATCTCTGATCCACTCCGATCGTCCTCCGACTTTCCGGACTTTCCGGACATCCGTTACCTCCACATCTCCGCACGTTGCCATCGTGCATTTCATATTCATAACTCCATGCCTTTATGCATTTCATATTCATATTCCCGTTTACTTATGCATCGCCTTTTCCGCATGGTCCGTTGACCGACATCTCCGATGTTCGTTACAGTCGCTGGCAACTTACGCCACAACTCCGGACCTACTCCGACCATCTCCGTAAAGTAATCTCATTTAGATATTTAAGCTTGTACCATACCTGTAGTTCCTCAGTTCGAATATCAACCAAGTTCACTCCTCTACTCCCCGTTCATGCCAGAGATCCTCGCTGTGGTACAATACGCCGACGACATCCTCATCTACTGCTCTTCCTCCATCGTTACCCTTCGACGAGCTCAGTACTGTGTCCGAGTCACAACTCCGACGTCGTCCGACCATTTCCACGTCAACGTGTCTCTCACCGAGATCTTTCCGAGGACCTCTACATCTCCGACCTCTCCTCCGACCTCCTGAAATTGGGACACCTTATCCAACAAACGGCGGCGCAACACATACGTTGAAGCCACGTCCCTCCCCTTCGTCATTCCTCCGCATTCCCGGAGTTCCGCTCCGGCCTCAGTCCTTCGTCCGACCTCCGACGGACTCCGACGAAGCTCCGACTTTTCACCTACTTAACAGTATATTCGAACTCAAACCGTTTTTGGATTCCTGCTAGTCATGGCACTCCGAAACACCAAGACAGCAAAAGCCGCAGAAGCTGGCACTTCTAGGCAACAGGTTCTACAAAATGTCGAACAACATTTAACAGAACTATCCCCCGTAACTCCCACTACTCCGACACCTCCGGGTTTTCAGCCCATCACACCTCCGCATAATATTCCGATCCCCACTTCCCCCATAGAATCCGCACCCCCGTCTCCTCAGAATATTTTCGGCCCACAAGCCCTTGCGGATGCTTTCCTCTTAATGACCAATGAACTCAAACGCAGCAAAGGTCACAAGCATCATAAAAAGGCTAAGGATCCGGACACCTTCGACGGTTCCGATCCCCGGAAACTGAACCAGTTCATCCTCCAATGCACATTGTTCTTCCGCGACAACTCCGAGTATGACGATGACTCTGCCAAAATCACTCTCGCCATCTCTTTCCTCCGAGGCACAGCTCTCGATTATTTCGAGCATTTCATCATTGAACCGGACCCGGATAACCCCCCGGACTGGTACGAAGATTGGTCCGCATTCCTCCGCACACTCCGCACGGAATTCGGGGTCATTGACCCCGTTGCGGATGCTGCCGACTCTCTGGACAATCTCAAAATGCGCGAAAATCAACATATTCTCAAGTATAATATCGAGTTCACACGCCTTGCTGCCAAAACGCACTGGGACAGCTCCGCCCTGCATCACCGGTACTACTCCGGGTTGGCGGAGCGGATTAAAGATGTCCTTGGGACTCAAGCAAAGCCAAGCACGTTACCAGCACTTAGGGAGCTAGCACAGACTATTGATGCTCGCCACTGGGAACGTCATTGCGAGAAGTCCCGCTCCGACAAGTCCGCATCCAAATCCGACAAATCCGAAGCTAAAACCCCCTCCGCAAACTCTGATAAAAACTCCAAAGCCAAACCACAGACACAGAACCAGGGCAAACAGTCGAAGCCTTCCTCCGCTCCCAAGTCCGACATCTCCGACAAACTCGGAAAAGACGGAAAGCTAACTCCGGAGGAACGCAAACGCCGTTTTGACAACAACCTCTGTATGTTTTGTGGCAAAGCTGGACACATCGCGAAAGATTGCCTGAAGTCTTCGTCCTCCGCCTCTAAGGCTAAGGCGCGCGCTGCCCAAGCCAAGACCACGGACGAAACAAAAAATTAGCGGGCAGTCCACAGGACTCTGTACGGCCTGAGGACTGCGTTGAACCCATCCGTACTACCGCTCTACTCAACGCTTCCGCTCTTTCCGATCCCAATTCCCTCCGTGTCCGACTTACATCTCCGCTTATCTCCGATTCTTCTCCGATAGCCGCCCTTGTGGACTCCGGCTCTACTCATTGTTTTATTGACTCCCGTTATGCTTCATCCTATAAACTCCCTTTCACCTCCATACCTCCGATCGAACTTAAATTATTTGACGGAACGTCCAACTCCGTCATTACTCAGGCGGTTGATCTCCCTGTATACTTTTCCTCCGGTGAATATATGGCCATTACAGCCTACGTGACTCCGCTCGATTCCTCCTGTTCTATGGTTCTTGGATACAACTGGCTCACCCGCTACAATCCTATGATTGACTGGGTATTGGGCAGTATTACTTTCCGTCCACAGCTCTTGAAGGAGTCTCCGACCTTGACGTCTTCTGCCAGGTCAGCTCCGCTACCTCCGCAGACCTCTCCCGATACTCCGACCTCTGACTCTGGCACACCCGCTGCAACTCTGGACGTTGTTCCGAATATTGCATTGATAAATGCAGCCGCATTTGTGCGTGCTTGCAAACTTCCGGGTGCCCAATCTTTCCGAATTCACCTCTCCGACCACACGATCTCCACCCAATCCGCTTCCATGTCCGAGGAACCTCCAGACCTCTCCCATATCCCCGAGGAATATCACGATTTTGCTGATGTTTTTAGCAAGACAAAAGCAGACACCCTCGCTCCGCATCGTCCATATGACCTCTGCATTGAGTTAGAAGACGGATCGACTCCCCCTATTGGCCCTATGTACTCCATTTCACAATCCGAACTATCTGCCCTGCGAAACTTCATAGACAAACATTTGGCCATTGGTTTCATTCGCCCCTCTCGCTCTCCGCATGGCGCTCCGGTCCTCTTTGTTCGAAAGAAGGACGGTTCCCTCCGCCTGTGCGTCGACTATCGGGGCCTGAACAAAGTTACCAAGAAGGATCGATACCCTCTTCCGCTCATCTCCGACCTCCTTTCCACTGCCGGAAAAGCGTGTGTTTATACCACTCTCGATCTCCGGCATGCATATCATCTTGTCCGCATTGCCGACGGAGATGAATGGAAAACCGCTTTCCGCACTCGTTACGGATCGTTTGAATGGCTTGTTATGCCTTTTGGACTATCCAACGCCCCTGCTGCTTTTCAGCGATTTGTGAATGACATCTTCAGTGACCTCCTCAATGTTACAGTGGTGGTCTACCTTGACGACATTCTCATTTACTCCGACGACCCCGCCAAGCACCCCAACAATGTCAAGGAAGTTCTCCGACGTCTCCGCAAGTACGGACTTTACGTCCGCTCCGACAAGTGCGAATTTTCTGTCGACACAGTCGAATATCTTGGTTTCATCCTTTCTCCCTCCGGTCTCCGCATGTCCGAAACCAAGGTGAAGACCATTCAAGAGTGGCCTGAACCTCGGAAAGTGAAGGACGTACAGTCTTTCCTAGGATTCGCAAATTTCTATCGACGTTTCATCCATGGTTATTCGGACATCGTTGTTCCGCTCACCCGACTCACCCGGAAGGGTACTCCGTTCCGTTTCTCCGACTCCGCACGGAGTGCGTTCAACGAGTTGAAGCTCGCGTTTACCAAAGCACCGGTCCTCACTCATTGGATTCCTGATCGACCTATTATCATCGAGACGGATGCCTCCGACTACGCACTTGGTGCTATTTTGTCCATCCGGACCTCCGACGAGGAGATACACCCAGTAGCGTTCCACTCCCGCACCTTCACCGCCCCGGAACTCAACTACGACACGCACGACAAGGAGTTACTTGCTATCCATGAAGCATTCAAGGTATGGCGACATTACCTTGAAGGCTCCGCTGCTCCGATCGACGTTGTCACGGACCACAAGAACCTGGAGTATTTCGCCACTACAAAGGTTCTCACCCGCCGACAGGCCCGGTGGTCTGAGTTCCTCTCTCAGTTCAATCTCTTGATTCGCTTCCGCCCCGGACGTCTCGGTACCAAGCCAGACTCTTTGACTAGACGATGGGACGTCTATCCCAAAGAGGGGAATAGCGACTATGCATTGGTAAACCCAAGCAACTTCCGACCAGTCTTTTGTTGAAACTTTTCCATCACGTAGATTAGATTAGATTAGATTATATCATGTGACCTTAGACATCTTCGATTACATACTTGTTTGGTTGGTACAAACAGTAGTACGGTATATAAGACCAGGAAACTGTCAATATCAACAAGTTGTCTCTTGACTCTTAACCAGCTCCATCGCTCTCACCAGCCTCAACCGCTCTCACCAGCCTTACCCCCCTCCAAACCATGTAAGTGACTATAGCGGTATCATAGAGTACTTCCACTGTAGCCGTGTTGCTCAGTACACCTGTGGCTAGCGCCCAGGTGGAACTTCAACAGGTTATGGGCCCCGGATAGCAGAGGGACCTGGGAAACACTGGCAACAGCGAGTACCTGCCCACTCTACCCTGGTTGGCAAAGAACCGATCGAAAGATCTAGGTTCTGAGTCATACTTCTTCACATATGAACCTGGGAACGTCATTACGACAAGTACCTGTCATGAGACGTCCCTAAGGGGATTGACCTAGTACACTCCATGTGGAAACGTTGATCGCACCGTATACGTTTCTGACATATAAAGGGTTTTCCCATGACCGCTATTCCTGAAGGGAATATGTCATAAGGAATCATTCAATTGTTTTCTCGAATCATATTCATAACATATCACTGATTGGGAACCCTTTTTTAGATCCATCTAAAATGTCTACCTCTCGCTCTGCTCTTGACACCATCGCCCCCTTTGACGGCATTGACTACCAAAGCTGGGCCGAAAAAATGAAGTCCTACCTCCTCCATCAAGGAGTCTGGCGCATCGTCTCTGGCGATATCCCCCGTCCCGAGATCGCCGACTTCACCACTACGGTCTCCACTCCTGGTCCCACCGCCGCTGCTCCCCCTGTGCTGACTACCACGGTCGACCAGCCCGGCTTCCGCAAGGAAGAAAAAGCCTGGATCAGGGACGACGACGTAGCTCTCGGGGCGATACGCCTAAAAATCTCTGAGGCGATCAGACGTCACATCAAAGACAGTACCTCGGCGCTTGGCGCATGGAAAACGTTGAAGGACGCCTACTCCAAGATATCCCCGGCTGTCATCTTCGGCGACTTTAAAGCCGCCGCCACCTACAAACTGTCTGGACGCGACCCCGTCCCTGAAATCGAACGCCTGGGCTCTCTTTTCGCCCGTCTTGCCGATTCGAATTTTGTCGTCCCCGATCTGATGCAGGCAATGATCTTGGCCAATGCGATTCCCGACGCCTGGTCATCACTCTCCACCGCTCTCTTCCAGGTGTACGACGCCGATGACTTCACATGGCAGGCCGTCGCCGACAGCGTCATCTCGGAATACAGGCGCAAGTATTCGGTCGGGTCTACTCGTACGTCCAATGAGCAGGCCAAGAAATTTTCTGGGACAAAGCGAAAGGGGCAGGACCCCAAATGGGAAAAGCAGCAAAAGCCGAGTACCTCACAGAACGACGCTGACGAGCAGCCTAACTCGACCGACCATAGTACCGCTTCTGAAAAGAAGAAGGGAAAAGGACGCTGGCGCAATCAGAAGAAAAGCGCCAACACTGCGGACAACACGTCCGACCATGCGGAGGAAACGGTTGAGTTTGTTGCTCCCGCCATACACTTCCCTCCACCATCCTTCACTACCGTCACCGGGCGCGGAAAAACGATGAGTACCGCCCAGCCAGACTCTCAGCGGATGCAGTCGCTCCTTCAGCGAATGAACCCGCCTCCATCCCAGTACACCGGGCTTCCTTCGGGCAAGCCATCCGTGTGGAAGAAAAACGACCATGTTCGCAAACTCGCGCGCGGCATTGGTGCTCGCCCCTCAGGGTCAAATCTTCGCATTCTGGATACGATTATCCCAGAAGAAGACGAAAGACCGTCCAAGCAGCGTCGAGTTACTCTGCTGCTGGACCAAACCCTTAGGATGATGGACATAGATCATCAAAGCGAGCGGATGGGGCCGGACCAATTCGAAGATGGGCTCATTGAACTTGATGGTTCGTCTTCTTCCTCTCCTGAATCTGACCAATTAAGGAAAGCTAATAACACCTCCTTACAGACGTGTAAAATATTAGCTAGTACTAGTGCAGAATGTATGGATCATATTGACAACGATCTATATAAAAAATATACAAAGCACTTTGCGTCATGCACACACTGTAAGGAGAAAGAACGTGCACAATGGATCTTAGACTCCGGTGCCTTGTTACACTTTACCCATGAGTTCAAGGACTTCGCATACTACAGGCCTCTTAAAGCTAAGCGATTTGTCCAAACAGCTGAAAAGGGAAAGAAACTGGAAATACTCGGAGTTGGGGCCGTTCCAGTACGGCATACCCTAAATGGGGAGATAAAAACCCACCTTCTCTGACCTGTATTCTACATTCCGGACATGGACACACGCCTATTGTCCCTAGGTGTCTTCCTTAATCACGGTTACAAAGTAGACGGAATGCGTGGAGAAATCAACATCTCCAAAGGACAGAACAAAATACAGTTCTCGCCTCACATTCTCGGACAAACCATTTATTGGTTAGACACTGAAATACGCTATGACCAAATCCACGCGATCTCTAGCGAAATCACTGTCGAAACCTGGCATAAACGCCTTGGCCACCCAAATAACCAAGCGCTCAAAAAGATTCCCACCAGTACCAAAGGAGTACCCAAAACGTTAGTACGTGAAAAATCACAGGAAAACTGCACGGGGTGTCTAAAAGGGAAAATGCCGAATCAATCTTATCCTAACTCGATGACAAGGGCTGTCAAACCCTTTGATTTGATCCATTCAGATTTGAAGCAGATATCCACGGCATCGTACCATAAGTACAAATATTTCCTTACCTTTTTGGACGATTTTTCATCCCATGTCTGGGTCGTCTTGCTTAGGAAAAAGTCAGGCGCCATCACGGCGCTGAAACAATTCCTTGCGATGATCCAGAATCAATTTGCCGCTACCCCTAAAAAGTGGCGGGTTGATGGAGGTGGAGAATTTGACGAATACAAGGATGTACTTGCCGATCATGGAATTCTGATCGATGTCACGCTCCCATATCAGCACCAGCAGAATGGTAGAGCAGAAAGGATCAATCGAACACTATGGGAAAAATCTCAGGCATTGCGCTTCGATGCATGCTTACCGCCCATGTGGTGGGAATTCTGTTTGGAACACGCAGCATTTCTCTACAACAGAACCCCCATGCAGCGTCTTGAATGGAAAACCCCTTACTTCAGGGTAACCAATGAGATCCCCGACATGTCTAGCGTCAGAGTCTTCGGATGCCAAGCATATGTATATATCCCAAAAGAAAAACGCAGAAACTCCCTGGAGTCAAGATCTCGATTAATGATTTATCTCGGATCAAAACCAGGGGTCAAAGGATACCGCTTCATGGATCCTGTAAGGGCAACCACTTTCACTTTTCACTTTTCCTTTACTTTCCTCCTTTCCTTTCTATTCCACCATCTCCGACGTCCTCCGATCGTATCCGCTGTCTCCGACATCTTATCCGCCTCTCCGCATCTGACGACTCCGCCCCCATCCGCTACTTCGCACGTCGGATCGCAGGTACTATCATTCATCTTGTTTCCATTCATCCTTCATCGCTACTCCCGATCATTGCTCATCATTCATGTGTCTCGTTTTATCTCTTATTTCATATCTCATTTTACTATTTATCGCAGCTAGCTTGCAGGGGAATCCTTAGAACTTTCTCTTCGGATCTCCCTTGCAAGGTATGTGTTGTATTACTTATTAGACTGCTCAATCTAAACTTCGGATCTCCCTTGCAAGTATCTGAGTTTGAGTCTTGGATCGTAAGGTCGCCCTTACAGTAGAAAGTTCTCATCTAATTGGACCGGGTCCGATTGCATCGTTGTCACGATTCCGCGCTTCGGAGTAGCTTCGTCCGCGTCCAGCTCCGATACATCTCACACCCCTTCCAGTTCTTCTAATTACCTCTCCGTAACCGGTGATTCTGCTCCGCGCATAGTAATGGACGACCCCAATCGCCTTGAACAGCTCGAGCACGAGTTCCAGGAACAACGTCAAACTCTCGCTGATATCTCGACTCAACTTGACCAACTCCTCCTCGCCTTCAACGCAATTCCTGCCCCAGCTCCGCCACCTATCCCACCTGCTCCCGCACCCGCACCTCCACCTGCTCCGCTCGCTCCGGCCAATCCGGGCGTGCGTCGAGCAAAACCCGCCAATCCGTCAGACTTCGACGGATCGCGCGCAAATGGCTGGACCTTTCTAAACTCCTGTGAATTGTTTATGGGGCTGGCTCCGGAACAGTTCGCAGACGACCACGCTAAAATTTATTGGGCCTTATCTTTCATGAAGAGTGGACGCGCAGCACGCTTTGCGGATCGCATTATCCGACAAGAGCGGAGGACCGGTGCTCCGCCTTATCGGACTTGGGTGGACTTCCGCGCCGTCTTTACAACGGAGTTCACTCCGAAGAATGAGGAACAGGACGCGAGACTGATCCTCGAAGGAGAATCCTATTATCAAGGTCAACGGGATGTCGAGACCTATATTGACGAGTTCAAAGACTACATTGACAAAGCAGGCTATCAGGAGGATACCAATATAGTACTCAAATTCCGCCATGGTCTCCGTTCCGACATTCAGAACGAGATCGCCACCCTGACCCATGGACGGCCTGCGGACGACAACCCCGATGAGTGGTACTCTGCAGCACGAGTCAACGACGACAATAGAATTGCCAACAAAGCCTTCAAAGCCACTGCTCCGACCCGCACATCTGCCTTCCGCAACGTCGTCGGACCAAGAGTACCTGGCACCTCAGTATTCCCTCGCCCCTACATTCCATTCACTCCGCGTCCAGCTCCGCTCGCATCCGCAACCGCTCCGCCGACAAGGGACCCTAATGCAATGGACATTGATACTTCACGCGTCAAAGGCAAGAATGCCAATGCATGCTTCAGATGTAACAAAACGGGTCACTTCAGTCGTGAATGCCCCCTTCGCTTCGACGTCCGATTCATGACGATGGAGGAACAAGACGAGTTTATCATGGAACAACTCGTGGTCAAGGACGCGGCGGAAGGCAACTCCGTTCCGCCCACGGAGTCTGCGGAGTCGGAGGGAGGACAGGAGGATTTTCCTCCTCACAACGAGTGAACAGTGCGCCCTCGTTGTCTACTAAAAATCGTTATGCTGCCTTATTTATGGAACAATATGATCCTATACCCTCCATCTCTAAGCCTGCAAACGATCCTATAGTCGCACCCAACTCCGCAAACCCTATCCGCATCCGCTTCTCTAAGTGGGAGCGGCGGCTTCCAAAACAATATGTTCTCGCCGCAGCCGCTCGCTCCGACAATTCCCTCGAACTAGACATAGTTCTCGAAACTACCGACACTAAAGACATACTATCACAAAAGGCCTTACTCGACAGTGGGGCAACAGGATCGTTTATTGAACGTACTCTGGTCGAGAAACACCGACTCTCTACTCGAAAACTACAACGCGCAATTCCGGTATACAACATCGACGGAACTCCGAATGAGGCCGGAGCAATAACGGAGGTGTTGGACGTAGTGCTCCGCTATCGGGATCACTCGGAACGGACCCAGCTTGCAGTCACAAGTTTGGGAAAACAAGAAATCGTGTTAGGCTTCACTTGGCTCAAAGAACACAACCCCGAGGTAGATTGGACTTCAGGGGAAGTGAAGATGAGCCGGTGTCCTGCACGATGTCGGACATGCCAACAGGAGGCAGCCCAAGAGCGGAAGGAGCGGAAGTTCGAACAAGTCCGCATCCGAGCCTGTCGGATGGGTTCCACTCCGACGTCCGGTCTAGAGGAGGAGGCTCCACGCGGCCCATGGGTGGAGGATGTCACAGAAGGAGAAGAAACGGAGGAGTTAGCGGAAGACGATGAGGAAGAGGATGAGTTTGAGGAGGGAGACCGCCTTTTTGTCGGAACAGTACCTGCGGAGGCGGAGTTCATCCGCGCTTCATCCAATATCTCGCAACGTCTATCGGAGGCCTTCCTCAGTAACCAGAAACCCAAATCTTTCCGCGATTCCGTACCAGACCACTTGTTTGATTTCGAAGACGTATTCTCAAAGACCTCTTTCGACACCTTACCGGAAGAGCGGACGTGGGACCACGCCATTGAACTTGTTCCGGACGCCTCTCCGGCGGGTTGTAAGGTATATCCGCTCGCCCCGAACGAACAGAAAGAACTCGACGCGTTTTTGGAGGAAAACCTTGCAACTGGTCGGATCCGCCCTTCCAAGTCTCCGATGGCATCTCCGGTGTTCTATATCAAGAAAAAGGATGGCTCCCTTCGTCTTGTACAAGACTACCGGTCACTCAATTCCAAAACTATCAAAAACAAGTATCCGCTTCCGCTCATATCCGAACTGATCAATAAACTTCAACGCGCTCAATACTTCACCAAACTCGACATCCGCTGGGGTTACAACAATGTACGGATAAAGCCCGGAGACGAGTGGAAGGCCGCTTTTCGGACCAATCGCGGACTCTATGAACCATTGGTGATGTTCTTCGGCCTCACTAATAGTCCATCCACATTCCAGACTATGATGAACGAGATCTTTCAGGACCTTATCACTGAAGGTGTAGTTTGTGTTTACCTTGACGATATACTCATCTTCACGGAGACCCTTGCGGAACATCGGAGGGTCACACGGATTGTACTGGAACGACTTCGCGAACACAAACTCTATCTAAAACCAGAGAAATGCGAGTTTGAGCAAACGCGCATTGAATACTTAGGCCTTATTATTGAACAAGGACGCGTAGAGATGGATCCGGTGAAAGTAGCGGGGGTCGCGGAGTGGCCTGCTCCGACAAACGTCCGAGAAGTACAGTCCTTTCTGGGGTTCACTAACTTCTATCGCCGTTTTATTGAAGGGTTTTCGGACATCGCGCGCCCTCTTTTCGAGCTCACGAAGAAGGGGCACCTCTGGTCTTGGAAGGAAGGAGAAGTGTCCGCATTTGCGGAGTTGAAGCGGAGGATTACATCCGCTCCGATCCTGGTCTTAGCTGATCATCGAAAGGAGTGGCGGGTAGAAGCGGATAGCTCGGACTTTGCAACCGGAGCAGTACTGTCCCAACCAACAGAGGACGGTAAGTGGCACCCTGTCGCATTCTATTCCAAAAGCCTCAGTCCGGTGGAACGCAACTACGAGATCTATGACAAGGAGATGTTGGCAGTGGTCCGCGCATTAGAGGAGTGGAGGCACTTCCTTGAAGGAGCGGAGAAGACAGTGGAGATTTGGACGGACCACAAAAATCTTGAGTACTTCATGACAGCTCAAAAACTAAATCGACGACAAGCTAGATGGTCCTTATACCTCGCTCGTTTCGATTTTAAAATGCACCATCGACCTGGAAAGTCAATGGGCAAGTCCGACGCTTTGTCCCGACGAGCGGACCACGGAGACGGATCGCGGGACAACGAAAACATCATCCTTCTTCGACCAGAATTGTTTGCAGTGCGAGCAATGCGTGGGGTAACTGTTCAAGGGGAAGAACGCGACGTCCTCTGCCAGGTCCGACAGGGAATCCGAGAGGGGCTACTGGAGGATAGTGTGGCGGAGGTCGTCAGATCCCTTCCGACCGTCGGAGCGGGGTCTGTCCGAAGTGCGGAGTGGAGGCAAGCGGAAGGTTTGCTCTACTTCAGGGATCGTATCTATGTTCCTAATAATCCCCAACTGCGTCATCGGATCCTCACACAACACCACGACACTCCGGTGGCCGGACATCCGGGACGGTGGAAAACCTTGGAACTGGTGTCGCGCAATTACTGGTGGCCACACATGTCTCGTTTAATAGGTCAATATTGCAAGACATGCGACTCATGCCTCCGCACCAAGGTCCGACGCACTCCGCCCTCCGGAGAGCTCAATCCACTACCGGTCCCCACGGAGCGGTGGCAAGTAACCAGTGTTGACTTCATTACAGAACTACCAGAAGCCCACGGCTACGACGCTATCATGGTGGCAGTGGACTCAGTAGGGAAGCGGGGACACTTCATCCCGACGCACTCCGACATCTCCGCACTCGGGACTGCACGCTCCTATATTCAAAACGTCTGGAAACTCCACGGACTACCGGAGGCCATTGTCTCCGACCGCGGACCACAGTTTGTCGCCAAGTTCACGCGCGAACTATATAGGCTACTTGGCATTAAGATTGCTGCCTCGACAGCCTACCATCCGCAGTCGGACGGACAGACGGAGCGGGTCAATCAAGGATTGGAACAATATCTTCGCCTATTCGTCAATGAACGTCAAGATGATTGGGACGAATGGCTTCCGATGGCTGAATTTGCATACAACAACCATGTTCACGCATCGACACGTCAAACTCCGTTCTACATTGACACCGGCCGCCATCCGCGCATGGGATTCGAACCTCGCGAGAAGCGGACGGAAATCGAGGCGGTAGCGGATTTCAGCGAGCGGATGAAGTCCGCTCTGGAAGAGGCTCGCGCAGCACTAACAAAGGCAAAGGACGACATGGCGCGATACTACAACCAGCATCGGAGCACCACTCCGACATTCCGCCCGGGGGACAAGGTCTTTTTAGACTCATCGGACCTCAAAACCACCCGACCCACAAAAAAACTTGCACATCGGTACGTAGGCCCTTTCCCAGTGGTCCGACCTGTCGGAACACATGCCTACGAACTTCGCCTTCCCCCTTCCATGTCCCGCATTCACCCAGTATTCCACGTCGTCAAACTTTCACTAGTTCCCGACGACCCTTTCCGACGCCAAGTCCGCCCTCCTCCGCCTCCGACGGTAGTGGGAGAAGAATTGGAGTATGATGTTGAAAACCTCTTGGACAGCCGACTGCATCGAGGCAAGCTTCAATTCTTGGTCAAATGGAAGGGATATGGCTACGAAGAGAATTCCTGGGAAGCAGAAGACAATGTCCACGCTCCGCGCCTAGTCCGCGACTTCTACCGACGTCATCCGGGAGCTCCGCGTCGGATCTCCGCTGCGATATTCGACTCATTTCGCCTGACACGTCGAGACGCCGTGCCTTGAAGGGGGGGTGATGTAAGGGCAACCACTTTCACTTTTCACTTTTCCTTTACTTTCCTCCTTTCCTTTCTATTCCACCATCTCCGACGTCCTCCGATCGTATCCGCTGTCTCCGACATCTTATCCGCCTCTCCGCATCTGACGACTCCGCCCCCATCCGCTACTTCGCACGTCGGATCGCAGGTACTATCATTCATCTTGTTTCCATTCATCCTTCATCGCTACTCCCGATCATTGCTCATCATTCATGTGTCTCGTTTTATCTCTTATTTCATATCTCATTTTACTATTTATCGCAGCTAGCTTGCAGGGGAATCCTTAGAACTTTCTCTTCGGATCTCCCTTGCAAGGTATGTGTTGTATTACTTATTAGACTGCTCAATCTAAACTTCGGATCTCCCTTGCAAGTATCTGAGTTTGAGTCTTGGATCGTAAGGTCGCCCTTACAGATCCTGAGACCAACACGATTTTCATGGGTGGGAAAGCTATCTTTGATGAAAGCAAGTACCCTAGATGCCACATTGACCCTTTGCCAGAAAACCATCCAGAAATGGAAAACCCAGAGCCGGCTGATGAGTTTGAGGATCTCATCCCTGGCAGCAACGACGACGAAAGTCACAACGAAACACCTCATGACCCACTTCCCATTGAACAGGATCAACCTGAATCAGACAACGAATTGCCTGCCAGTGAGCCTGATGACGAACCGCGAGTACCCACTCCGGAACCCGAGCAAGTACCAGATCGACCGATCAGGGAACGACGAGTTCGGAAGATGCCAGGAAGCATCTATGGGGAAGACACTCCAGCGTCTGATCTTGAAAAATTAGATCGAAGACGGAGACTGGGCGGTCAAACGGCATGGATGAATGACCTCCTGCTGGAGGCAATATCAGTCCAAGTTGGCATTGTCGACATGTCCCATAAAGACATATACCCTCTTCCAAATAAAGAAGACTGGTATGCGGCTGAACGTAAAGAGCTAGATATGCTCAAACGCCGCGGGGTGATCACGGAGCTAGTACCCCTGCCTGAAGGGAGGAAAGCTCTAAGGAACAAATGGGTTTACAATGAAAAGTCCGATGGGCGTCTGAAAGCACGCCTCGTCGCAAAAGGCTTCTCACAGGTAGAAGGGATCGACTTTGATCAGATCTTCTCACCAGTCGTAAGATATGAAACCGTCCGATTAATACTGGCATTGACAGCCCTTGAAGGGTGGTTCATGACTCTATTGGACGTCTCATCAGCCTTCCTCTATGGAACGCTCCGTGAAGTCATCTATATGCGACAGCCTGAGGGCTACATAGTAAAAGGGAAAGAACACCTCGTGTACCAACTATTCAAAGCTCTATATGGACTTAAGCAGGCCGCATTAGCCTGGTGGAGGGAACTTGATTCCTCCATGAAAAAGCTCGGCTTTGTCCGGCTTCACTCCGATGCGGGAGTATTCATTCACAAAAGTACCAACGGGGAAATTGTAATTGCCGTCATCTATGTCGACGACTCTGCTTTTCTCGGCACAAACCGGGAATATACCCTAGAAAAGAAGAAGGCCTTCATGACAACATGGGAATGTAGGGACCTAGGTCACCTAGTGCCCGATGGGGAACCAAAGGAATTTCTCTCAATCCAAATAAGGCAACGTGGGAAGAGGATCTTCATTGATCAAGTACCTTACCTTGAGAAAATTCTGGCACGCATGGGGATGAGCGAATCTAATGCCACCCATACCCCACTCCCTATGGGCTACAAACCCATGGCGTCCGAAGATGAACCTAATGCAGAACTACGATCTAAGTACCAATCCGTCATCGGATCACTCCTATATCTGATGATCGGAACGAGGCCTGACATCTGCTTTGCTGTAATCAAAATGTCCCAATTTTCCGCAAATCCCACCAAACGCCATTTAGAGGTGGCTAGGGATATTTGCAGATATTTGAAGGCAACAAAAAATTACGCGATCATGTACGATGGGGACTCAGGGAAAGGGATCTATGCATTCACAGACTCCGACTGGGCGTCAGATGAAAACACGAGGAGGTCTACCACCGGCTTCTTCATATCACTGGCGTCTGGAGCAATAACATGGGTATCATCGGCGCAAAAGACCATCGCCCTCTCTTCTACAGAAGCAGAGTATATGGCGCTATCAGATTGCAGTCGCGCAGCAACATGGCTGAGAAGCATGCTTGCCGAACTTGGAATGCAGATCGGATCAGTACCGATCTACGGAGATAACAACGGCTCCGTCTTTATCGCATCCAACCCTGTAACTGAGAAACGATCCAAGCACATTGACGTGCGATTCCACTTCGTCAGAGAAAAAGTCTCCGAAGGAATTATTACGGTCGAATTCATCGAAGGAGTGAATAACCCTGCAGACCTTTTGACTAAGAATCTGGGGAAAATCCTCTTTTCCAAGTTTATCCCGTACTTCGGACTGATAAAAAACTAGGCGAAACAAAAGTACCTATATATATGTGGGAAAAAGTAAGATGTATTTAGAAGTATGTACTAAATATGGGGGGGTGTTGAAACTTTTTCCCATCACGTAGATTAGATTAGATTAGATTACATCACGTGACCTTACATATCTTCATTACATACTTGTTTGGTTGGTACAAACAGTAGTACGGTATATAAGACCAGGAAACTGTCAATATCAACAAGTTGTCTCTTGACTCTTAACCAGCTCCATCGCTCTCACCAGCCTCAACCGCTCTCACCAGCCTTACCCCCCTCCAAACCATGTAAGTGACTATAGCGGTATCATAGAGTACTTCCACTGTAGCCGTGTTGCTCAGTACACCTGTGGCTAGCGCCCAGGTGGAACTTCAACATCTTTTCCCAAGAACAGCTGTCCGCATCTCTCCGAGCTACGGAGTTGTTCACCCCTGTTCTCCGCGCCACAGTCATAATGGACATTGAACAGTTGCACTCCGACATCCTCCGTTCACTCCCATCCGACCCAATCTATGCCGACCATCTCAAGGAGCCCAAACCGCACTGGTCCGTAGACTCCGACGGTTTCCTCCGTCATAGTGGTCGCTTTTATGTCCCCGACTCCGATAACCTCCGGCTCCGCACCCTCCGCAACAAGCACGACCATATTCTCTCCGGACACCCCGGACAGAACAAGACAGTTAGTCTCATTCAACGAGATTATACTTGGCCTGGTGTTCGAGACTTTGTCAAAAAGTACTGCAAATCCTGCACCACTTGCATGTGCTCTAAACCCCAACACCACAAGCCCTATGGTATGCTGAAGCAACTCCCAGTTCCGAACCTTCCGTGGAACTCCATATCCATGGACTTCATCGAGACACTTCCGACCTCCGGCGGTTTTGACGCAATCCTTGTTATTGTTGACCGAATGACAAAACAAAGCATTTTTGTTCCGACTACGATCCACTGCACCTCCGAAGATCTAGCCACCTTGTTCATCCTGCATGTGTTCTCCAAGCACGGAGTACCGGAGCATGTCACCTCCGACCGAGGCCCGGAGTTCGTCTCCCGCTTTTTCCGCTCCCTCGGAAATGCCCTCAACATGACTCTGCACTTCACCTCTGGCTACCATCCTGAAGGCGACGGTCAAACCGAACGTACCAACCAGACCTTGGAACAGTACCTCCGCATTTTCTGTAACTATCAACAGGACAACTGGTCCGAACTACTTCCGCTTGCGGAGTTTGCGTACAACAATGCTCCGAGTGCTACGACCGGGATCTCACCCTTCTTTGCCAATAAAGGTTATCATCCGAACCTCTCCGTCCATCCGGAGCGCGACCTCGCATCCGCCCGTGCCCGACAATTCGTCGTAGACCTGGACGAGCTTCACCAAGAACTCAAATCTACAATCCTAGAAGCTCAACGACGTTATCAAGGCCCCGCCGATCTCCGGCGTGCTCCGCCCCCTCCGCTCGAAGTAGGACAGCAAGCTTTTGTGAAGGCTAAGTTTTTCCGCACTACACGACCCTCCAAAAAGCTGTCTGAAAAGTACCTTGGCCCCTTTGACATCCTTGCCAGGAATGGTACACACTCTTACACCCTCCGACTTCCGGACACCATACGCGGTGTTCACCCCGTTTTCCACATCTCCATGCTGGAGCCATCTGTTCCGAACGACATTCCGAACCGGACAGTAACTCCGCCTCCTCCGGTCGACGTTGAAGGAGAAGTGGAATACGAAATCGCCGAAATCCTTGACACCAAACTGGATCGTCGGCGTTCTTGCAAACTGCTCTACCTAGTCCGTTGGCTAGGCTATGAAGGAACCGATGAGGAACAGTCCTGGCTACCCGCCACGGAACTCGAACACGCGAGGGACTTAGTCGCGGACTTCCACTCCGCGTATCCGGAGAAACCGGGCCCCTTATCACACCTATAGAAGCACGCAAGACTCTCATATTGCAAAAAAATAATAAAAAATAATGAAAAGAAACTAGAGGGGGGAGGGGCTACTGGGTTTTGGCCTTTTTGGCCGGCGGACCCTCATTCTCCGACCCTTCCTCCGACTCCTCCGTTTTTTCCCCTGTTTCTTCCTCCGCTTTCCTCGCCTGCTTTTTCTCCTCCTCCATTTTCTCCGCTTGCAGTTCCGCAAGCTCCCCCTCGTCCAACCCCTCGTCCTTCTCCTCGTCCTCTTCCTCGTCCTCTTCCGCACTTTTCGCCTCCCCTCCGTCATCCTCCGACTCCGGAGCCGCCGCCTCCAGCAAGAAGTTCCGGTAGGCAAGGTGGTTGTTTAAAATTTGCAGCTGCCGGAGCAGCGCCCAACCGACCCTCGCCGACCGCTCCTCTCTCTCCTCCAGAGCCTCCCGGAGCTCCCGGAGCTCCTCCGCGACCCCTGCGCCGCAGCAGTTCTTTGCCCCGCTCGGGCCCGCGACCTCCGCGACGGCCTCCTCCGTCTTCCCCCGTTTACGCTTCGCCCTCGTCTCGCCGGTTTTCAGGCAAACCCGTTTGCCGTCTTTACACCGCTGGCATGCGGTGCCTTTCCCCTGCCTAAGGAGACTGTCAGTAAGAAAAAGAAGATGAAAAAAAAAAAGCGGGTACTCACAATGGCCACTTGCACTCCACCTTCGCCTGCGCACAGGCCTGACACGCCTCCCCCCGGACCTCCGATTCCTCCGCTCCGCTCTCCGCCCTCTGTTTCCCCGCCTTCTTCGCCCTCTTCCTCTCCGCCTCCGCCTCCGCCTTCGCCTCCGCCTCTGCCTTCTTCTTCGCCTCTGCCTCCCTCGCCCTCCTCTCGGCCTCGGCCTTCTTCCTTGCCTCCGCCTCCTCCTTTTCCTTGCGTATCTGCGCCAGACGGCGCAGGAGCTCCTCTTCGGAGTCGTCTAGGTTGGCGCTGGATCGGGGGGGCTGTGTGCTCGAGCCTTGGGGCATGTTGGTGGTAACTGGAAGAAACCCTTGAAAGCCGCTCATCTCCGTTAAATAACCGAGACCACATGACCTTGTTTATTTTCTCACGGTCTTCCATGGGTGTCAGACCTAAGAGGGGAATACTGTTATATCCGTCTCCGAATCTCTGATCCACTCCGATCGTCCTCCGACTTTCCGGACTTTCCGGACATCCGTTACCTCCACATCTCCGCACGTTGCCATCGTGCATTTCATATTCATAACTCCATGCCTTTATGCATTTCAGAACATATTCCCGTTTACTTATGCATCGCCTTTTCCGCATGGTCCGTTGACCGACATCTCCAATGTTCGTTACAGTCGCTGGCAACTTACGCCACAACTCCGGACCTACTCCGACCATCTCCGTAAAGTAATCTCATTTAGATATTTAAGCTTGTACCATACCTGTAGTTCCTCAGTTCAAATACAGTGCCTCACAAAACTGATTCAATGTTTGCTACTTTGTGAATACCTTCAAAATAACTTTGCAAATAATGCCAATCAAAAGAAGGTATTGGTACCTGGTTAAAAGCCCTGCTTCAGGACTCTCGGAATCTGCAATAATTATGTAATTCCCATAAAAAGTGATCAATATATGATCAAATTACTCCAGGGACTCATTGAATCAGTTTTGTGAGTATGTACAATAAATACAGTATTTTATACTTTAGTACTTGGTATTACCCCCCTTAGCTTTGATTACTGCCTCTACCCTTCTTGGCATACTTTCTATCAGGTTTTGACACACTTCTGGCTCTATATTATTCCACACCTCTGCTGCTCTGTCCCAAATCTCCCAGACTCCCTTGGGTGGTGTTGGATATTCATTCAACTTCCTTTTAATATGAACCCAGAGGTGTTCAATAGGATTGAGGTCTGGGGACTGTGCAGGCCAATCCAGCACAGCAATATTCTTGCTGTCCATCCATTTTTTGGCCTTCTTGGAGGTGTGCTTGGGGTCATTGTCCTGCTGAAAAATGATCTCCTCTTCAGAGATTCCACTCTCCTCCATGCTGGGCAGCAAATTGTCCTCCAAAATGGACACATACTGATCAGCATCTATCCTCCCCTCAACCTCTGCAAGTCTCTCCACACCTTCCCAACCCATACAACCCCAAACCATAATATTTCCTCCCCCAAACTTGACTGTGTCCTGAACCTCTCTTTCAATAAGCCCCTCACCCTTCTTTTTCCAGACCCATTCCTTGCCATCTGACCCAAACCTGTTGATTTTGGTCTCATCTGACCAAATGACCCTCTTTCAGTCCTCCACTGTCCATTCCCTGTGCTTCATAGCAAATGCCAACCACCTCTTCCAATGTATGGCCTTTAAGAAAGGTCTTTTCTTCTTTGTTACAGCCTTGAATTCATGTTTTCTGAGAACCCTTCTCACAGTTTCTGGGGAGACAGGATTGGAGATGACAGTGTTGATGTGTTTGGTAGCCTGCACAGCATTGGAGGCTCTCCCTGAGGTGATTTGTGAAAGTATGTTTCGTGTGTTGGTGGGAGAAAGCTTGGATGGACGACCACCAGAAGAGAGATTGCGATGAGGAAGAAGATTCTGAAGCACTCTGGAGACAGTTGGTTGGCTGACACCCAGGTTAGAGGCAATATGACAAGCAGAGTGACCATTGGAGGCCAGAGAAAGAATGTTTTCCTTGTGGGAAGAGGAGATAGGGCACATGATTAATTATGGAGGCTGTTGAGGTTGGATTCTTCTTATACAACTTTCCTTGACAACCCATCAGGGTTCTATTCAAGTTCCATCAGTAAGTCATGACAACTGGTTACCATACAACCAGTGAAGCATTTGATTCTGATAATTGCCATAGGTACTCACAAAACTGATTCAATGAGTTGCTGATTTAATTTAATCATATCTCCATGGATTCTGATCTAAATCATATGATTCCTTTATAGTCTGAAAGCCCTGAAGTAGGGCTTTCAATTATATACCAAAGGTTTAATTCAATTGGTATTCTTTGCAGAGTTATCTTGAAGGTATTCAAAAAGCAACAAACATTGAATCAGTTTTGTGAGGCACTGTATCAACCAAGTTCACTCCTCTACTCCCCGTTCATGCCAGAGATCCTCGCTGTGGTACAATACGCCGACGACATCCTCATCTACTGCTCTTCCTCCATCGTTACCCTTCGACGAGCTCAGTACTGTGTCCGAGTCACAACTCCGACGTCGTCCGACCATTTCCACGTCAACGTGTCTCTCACCGAGATCTTTCCGAGGACCTCTACATCTCCGACCTCTCCTCCGACCTCCTGAAATTGGGACACCTTATCCAACAAACGGCGGCGCAACACATACGTTGAAGCCACGTCCCTCCCCTTCGTCGTTCCTCCGCATTCCCGGAGTTCCGCTCCGGCCTCAGTCCTTTGTCCGACCTCCGACGGACTCCGACGAAGCTCCGACTTTTCGCCTACTTAACACTCATTCCGCAGTCAGCTTACTCATTAGTGCATAGCCTTCCGCAGTTACTGACTCATTCCCTACCGCTCATAGTCAGTACTATATAAACCTCATGTACCATAGCTACATTCCTTAGATTTAGCAATAACATTGCTCTTCGCCTTTCCATCTTCCTGCATACTCTGCCCGAACCTTGGAACGGTTTGTTACACATAACAAGTTGCTAAATCTCGTTAGGTTCGCCCAGAGCAAAAAGAGCAACTACCAGACGAGTCAAGACGTCGCGCTTCTTTGAAGACTTCACCAGTAACCCATTCAGCATGCCAGAAGCCCGACAGGAGGAGCTAAGTCCTCGAGACAGTATCGATTTTACACTCATCCAGCAGTACATCGAATCAGAGATCCGTCGCATCCTACAGCAGGTGCTTGACGAAGAACTAGACAACGACGAGCATCGCCCCCATGGTGAGATAGCAGAGAGCATCCATCTTGCTCGGCAACACCAGATCGCGCATTACAACGCCCGACAGAACAAACTCGAAAGCTTTCGCATTCAAGAAGGACCTCAGACAGGTCGGATCACAGAGATCAGAGAGTTTATCGGTGTCCAGACAACTGTTATCAGAAGATTGATTAGGACGCTCACATCGAGACGTCCCAGAGCCACATCATCACGTCTTACTTGAAGCAGCAGATCTACGCCCACTTCACCACCGACGAGCAACAGACCGAGTACAACCGTTGGGCACGAAACGAGAGACTTGACCCCTTCTCGTGACCAACAGACGCGCAGGAACAGAGATTCCTTAGAGATCTACAGAGGAGATACCCCGAACGTTTTGCCACCGATTCCGCCGACGAGTCCCCTGACGAATTTGCTTTTAACTCCGCGCAGTCAGATACCGAACAGACGCCTAGAACAGGGACTGATTTTCAACCCCTACCTGTATCCCGAACCCCATCTTCATCCCAACAATCTGACACCTCTCCTACTCCGCAGGTTCTAGACATGGCAGAAGCACTGACAGTACAAACAATGGATACATCCAAGATCATCAAAGATCCTGGGATGTTCAAAGACAGACACACCTTCGACGAGTGGTGGAAAGCCACCAAATTATACATCAGGTTCCAGAAGGGCCTGTCCGACAATCAGAAGATTCTTGCGGTGTTATCCCGCATGATGGAAGGGTCCGGTAAACACTGGGCCAGCAACAAGTTAGACGACCTTGCCACCGATGGCGAGAACATCACCTGGTTAGGGTTCTCAGACGACATCACTACGCGATTCTCTATTGCCAACAAGTCGGCAGCGGCCAAGGCGAGACTCGAAGTCCTGAAACAGGAGAAACGCACCATCGACGAATTCTTGGACGAATTCGAAGAGCTCTTGAAGCTGTCAAACCTTGGCGAAGAAACTGGGAAATACATCCTGGAAAAGAACGTCAACCGCAGAATTTCTGAACAAGTGGCTAGCGATGGCAAGACGTACACTGATTACGCAAAGGAGATCCGAAACAAGGGACGACAGATGGAGGGACATGCATTAGTCATCCGAGGGGGTGGCGACACACGCACCGGATCGGGCACCACTTATGGTGGTCAAGGCAAAGCCATGGAGATCGACAAAGCAGGAGTAGCCCGTTGCTACAACTGTCAGCGCTTTGGTCACCTTGCCAAAGACTGCAAAGCCCCAAAGAAGAAAGATGGTCGTAAGTGTTTCAACTGCGACCAAGAAGGACATATCACGCGCAACTGCCGCAAGCCGAAGAAGAACTCTGGAAAGATTAGGAAGGTGTCTGATGGAGATACCGATGATGATGAAACCATCACCATAGAGACCGATGAGAAGGATTTTCCCGAAGGGTCCGATTAAACGACGCTAAGTCGCGACCCTTATCCATTAAACGAACTCGCTTGCCTGGTGCAGCTACAGACAATATAACTTATGTTATCCCTGCAAAGCGAGCCGTTGCGTCAACTAAGATTGTCAAGGGAGATAAACCTCCGAAACGATGAGAGATCAAGCTGCAAGCTCAGATCAAAACACGACGAGGACCAAAGGCCATTCGACCCGAGGTTGATAGCAGATGTGAACGCACATGTATCCATCCCAGAATAGTACGCGAACAGAACCTTCCCACACGTGGAATAAAGCCCATATCAATCCTAAATGCGGATGGATCGCCAAACCGACAACAGAAAGCAGAAAAACTTGCCGAAGTCAAGCTGGACTTAGGAACACACCAGGAAACCATGGAAGCAATGGTATTGGACATTGGGAGAACGGACATGCTTTTGGGACATGACTGGTTGGTGCACCACAACCCCACAATCAATTGGACGACCGGCGCTGTAAATTCAGGTCCGCGATCAGATGTGACATTTTGTGGAACTCTGTGCTTGGAAAAGACGTGAAGCACAAAAAGGTTTGCTAGGTCTTCGGATGTGCAATTAATGGTGGTAGGGATGAAGATGCCTTGTTTAGTGAGGCGGTCTACAATGACCAAAATCACATTGGAGCCAGCGGATGTCGGAAGGGGTTCAATGAAGTCCATGGAAATAGAATGCCAGGGACGTTCAGGAATAGGGAGTTGTTTAAGCAGACTGTAGGGTTTATGACATTGGGGTTTGGCGTGCATACAGCAATACTTTTTGACGAAGTCGCGCATTCCAGGCCAAGTGTATTCTCGTTGGATAAGACTAATAGTCTTATTCTGACCAGGGTGTCCAGTGTGTTATATACCATTCTAGCTCCAACAACCTCCGATCATCTCCGATCAATTCCGATCAATTCCGCTCCAATGATCTCCGATCAATTCCGATATTCTGGACATCTGTTACCTCCGCATCTCTGCACATTGCCATCGTGCATTTCATATTCATAACTCCATGCCTTTATGCATTTCATATTCATATTCCTGTTTACTTATGCATCGCATTTTCCGCATGGTCTGTTGACCAACATCTCCGATGTTCATTACAGTCGCTGGCAACTTATGCCACAACTCCGGACCTACTCCGACCATCTCTGTAAAGTAATCACATTTAGATATTTAAGCTCGTACCATACCTGTAGTTCCTCAGTTCGAATATCAACCAAGTTCACTCCTCTACTCTGAGTTCATGCCAGAGATCCTCGCCGTGGTACAATATGCCGACGACATCCTCATCTTCTGTGTTATGCGTAACAAACCGTTCCAAGGTTCGGGCAGAGTATGCAGGAAGATGGAAAGGCGAAGAGCAATGTGATTGCTAAATCTAAGGAATGTAGCTATGGTACATGAGGTTTATATAGTACTGACTATGAGCGGTAGCGAATGAGTCAGTAACTGCGGAAGGCAGTGCGCATGAGTAAGGCGACTGCGGAAGGCTATGCACTAATGAGTAAGCTGACTGCGGAATGAGTCAGACAGCTGCGGAAAGCGAGTCAGCACGGGAGCGAAGTATACTAAAGGAAATAAAGTATAATACGATATGTGTAAGCGGGGGCCGATGAGTAAAAGTGAAAAAGTAAGCGTATACGTCCGTAGTCGTTAGTCTGTAACATGTTCCCCTCCTCAAGGTCTGTGTCCTCACAGACTACCTACTCCCATCCATCGTTGCCATTTGGATCGGCCCAGGCAGGGTCAACTCGGTTACCCCAATCCTTTATCAGTTCATCGTTTACCGCCGTGGCAAACTCTAAACCTCGAACGGCGAGGCGAAGGCGTCGATTCTCGACAGCAAGGGTGTTGGTATAGTTTTTGAGGATGAGCTTCTCCTCAGCGGTGGGGGCGGTTGGTAAATCGGAGAGGGTATGAAGGCGGATATGCATCTGCCAGTGGAGGATGTCGGCGACGGAGGTTTCGAGCGCATGGATCTGGTCGCACATGGAGAGCGCTTCGCCGATGAGGGTGGTGATGGTGGGGTTGATATCGGAAGCATTGGTGGAGGCGGCAGTGATGTTGGACATGGCAGAAATGATGTTTGAAAGGTATAAGAAGAACGGCGTGTTGGGCGAGAAGAGTTGGAGCGGGGAACTCGATGTGACAGAAGTCGATGTGGAAAATGGCTCTCAAAGTTTGTTCTTTTATCGTGGACGCGATGGATTTTGCCGATGAAAATCTCGGATCAAGTCTTGAGCGTTCTGAACATTAGTCCGAGGTTCCCACGTGTTCTCTTCTGGGCCATACCCTTCCCATTGGACAAGGTACTGGATCTTTCCACGGAATTTCCGAGAGTCCAGGATCGTGGAGACATGGTATTCTTCTCGTCCTTCGACGATGATCGGATCAGGGGCTGGCTTCTTTTTCTGAATGGCATACTTCGGGGTTTCGTATGGCGATAACAGGATCTTGTTGAACACAGGGTGGATCATCTTCCAGGTTTTGGGAAGATCAAGACGGTATGCGCTAGCTCCTTTCTTCTCTAGGACTTTGAACGGTCCGTGTCGGAGGGCGTCAAGTTTCTTTGAGGGACGATCAGTCCTGATGTTAGTCCCTTCCAGCCACACCTTGTCTCCGATGCGGTAATTCCGAGATGGGCTTCGTCGTGTGTCAACTGTCTTCTTCATCTGATCCTGGGCCTGTTTCAGTGCTGCGTTGGCTTCTTCTCGTGCCTGTTTGAGTTTTTTCAAGAAGTCGTTTGCCGCTGGATTGGTGTCTTCCAACACAAGTTCTCCCTTCCAAGGATGCAGACCGTAGTTGAGATAGAATGGTGTGTACTTTGTCGCTTGATGTTCTTTGTCATTGTACTGAAATTCTGCGATTGCGATCCATTCCGCCCAATCATCTTGTAGATGGTTGACAAAGTTTCATAAGAACACCTCGGTTTCCTGATGCGATCGTTCGGCTTGTCCATCAGTTTGTGGATGGTACGCAGTGGACAGGTTTCTCTTGATTCCCAACATGCGGCAAAGTATCTCCATGAACTTCGCGGCGAACTGTGGTCCTCTGTCGCTAATGATCTTCTTAGGGATCCCATGAAGCTTCCATATCTGGTCCCGATAGATCTTGGCTAATCCTTCAGCCGATAGTTCCACGGTTGTCGGGATGAGATGAAGCATCTTTGAATGTCTGTCCGTGATGACCAGAATTGTGTTCTTCCCATCAGATTCTGGTATCGGTCCCACAACGTCAATCCCTATGTCTTCCCATGGTTGACTTGGCGCGGCGTTAGGGTGTAGAGGGGCGTGTCTCCTTTGGCGGCTGATCTTGTTACGTTGACAGGTGTCACAACCTTTCACATACTTCTTTACGTCATGTAGGATGGTGGGCCACCAATAGGTGCAAGTGAGGAGTTCATGTGTTCGATATTGTCCTGGATGTCCTGCCACTGGTGCGTCGTGCGCTTCAAACATCAGTTCTTGGCGCAATTGTGGGTCTGGTGGAACATAGACTCGTTCTCCTGTGTAGGTGATGCCATTTTCCTGCTGGACCAGTGAGGATTCTTCTTCAGACCCTGGGCTACTTCTGTCTCCATGCGATTTGAGGCCTTGATGCGTGCGATCCATGGGTTTTCGACGGTTGTGATGTTTCCAATTTTGATGGAATCAGATGTTTCACCCCCTTCAAAGAATTGTTCCTCCGTGAACATCTCCATTTGTATCACATCTTCTGATTCCAATTGTTTCAAAAATAGCCCCTCCTTGAGCATTTGGTCGCTGTCCTGCGGCTCGAGTTCCGTCTCATACCAGGGTAAACGTGACAGGATGTCTGCTTTCGCGTTTGTCTTCCCAGGTACATGTCGCAATTTGAAGTCATAGTCCTGTAACTTCATCTTCCAGCGCCTCTGTCGTTGGTTTAGGTCCTGAGGACGCCGGAAATACTCCAGGTTTTTGTGATCAGTTAAGATCTCGAAACGTTCCTTGGCTTCAAGTAGATAATGTCGCCAGTCCTTCAGTGCTTCCATGACTGCCAATAGTTCCTTGTCATATATCTCGTAATTCTGTTCGGCCGCGGACATGGTCCGCGACAAGAACGCGATAGGATGCCACTTGTCGTCTTGTTTCTGTGAAAGTACCGCTCCAATCGCATAACCCGATGCATCGGTTTCGACCCTGAACTGTCCGTCCGGTTTGGGCAATGCCAAGACTGGTGCCGTTGTGATTGCCCGTATGAGACCTTCAAATGCTTCTTGCGCCGCTGGTCCCCACGTGAATGCTGTATTTCCCGTAAGTGTTGTGAGTGGCTTTGCGATGTTTGAGTATCCTTCAATGAAGCGTCGATAAAAATTGGCAAATCCCAGGAACCTCTGGACTTCCTTTTTTGATGTGGGTACTCGCCAGTTCCGGATTGTGTCCACCTTTTCAGTTTCCATCTCAACACGTCCTTCTCCAACGACATATCCCAATATGGGGCATTTCGTTACTTCCCAAAGACACTTCTTCTCTTTTAGGAACAGGTCATTGTCTGACAGAATCTGCAAGATCTCTTCGGTGTTCCGGGCGAGTTCTTCCTTGGTTTTATCAATAACCACTATGTCATCCATGTAAATCACACAGATGCGCCGGCGGATCTGATCCCTGAATAGGCTGGCCATCATCCGAGAGAACGTTCCCGGGGAGTTGCAGAGACCGAAAAACATGACCAATGGTTCAAACAATCCTCGGCTGGTCAGGAAGGCGGCTTTCCATTCATCACCCTTCTTGATCCGCACGTTATTGTATCCCCACATGATGTCCATTTTGTTGAAGTAGACTGCGTCCTTCAATACATCCAAGAGGTCGTTGATGCGTGGGAGTGGGAATTTGTCCTTAACCGTGAATTTATTGACCGTGCGATAATCCTGTACCAATCGTTTGGAACCGTCTTTCTTGTTAATAAAGAAGCAGGGTGATGCATAAGGGGATTTGGACGGTCGGATCTTTCCGGTTGCCAGGCCTTCATCGATGAATTCATCCAGTTCTTCTTGCTCCTTTTGGGTCATAGGGTACGTGTTTCCTCCTAGCTCCTTTGGTGCGTCCGGTGTAAGTTCGATGCCGTGGTCCCATTCTCTTTCCTTTGGGATCTTGTCAAAGTTTTCTTTTTCAAAGAGATGGGCAAAACGTTCAACATATGAGGGTCGTTTGGTTGTGGGAGGTGGTGTGGGAGTAACTGCTTCCAATATGGGGTCTCCGGGCTTCCATTTCTGATCCGATTTCTTGGGCGCGTCCTTGTCTTGTACTTCCACCATGCGAACCCGATGTTTGCGACCATTAAGGTTAACCCTGAAATCCGAGTGTTTGGTTTGACATGTTGATGGGCACCGGTTGAATGTTACAGCGCCGGTCGTCCAATTGATTGTGGGGTTGTGGTGCACCAACCAGTCATGTCCCAAAAGCATGTCCGTTCTCCCAATGTCCAATACCATTGCTTCCATGGTTTCCTGGTGTGTTCCTAAGTCCAGCTTGACTTCGGCAAGTTTTTCTGCTTTCTGTTGTCGGTTTGGCGATCCATCCGCATTTAGGATTGATATGGGCTTTA
The DNA here is from genome assembly GCA_963565915.1 of Entoloma clypeatum. Lineage (NCBI taxonomy): Eukaryota > Fungi > Basidiomycota > Agaricomycetes > Agaricales > Entolomataceae > Entoloma > Entoloma clypeatum. The sequence continues at coordinate 829,730 of OY751489.1, read as the reverse complement.
TTCCACGTGTGGGAAGGTTCTGTTCGCGTACTATTCTGGGATGGATACATGTGCGTTCACATCTGCTATCAACCTCGGGTCGAATGGCCTTTGGTCCTCGTCGTGTTTTGATCTGAGCTTGCAGCTTGATCTCTCGTCGTTTCGGAGGTTTATCTCCCTTGACAATCTTAGTTGACGCAACGGCTCGCTTTGCAGGGATAACATAAGTTATATTGTCTGTAGCTGCACCAGGCAAGCGAGTTCGTTTAATGGATAAGGGTCGCGACTTAGCGTCGTTTAATCGGACCCTTCGGGAAAATCCTTCTCATCGGTCTCTATGGTGATGGTTTCATCATCATCGGTATCTCCATCAGACACCTTCCTAATCTTTCCAGAGTTCTTCTTCGGCTTGCGGCAGTTGCGCGTGATATGTCCTTCTTGGTCGCAGTTGAAACACTTACGACCATCTTTCTTCTTTGGGGCTTTGCAGTCTTTGGCAAGGTGACCAAAGCGCTGACAGTTGTAGCAACGGGCTACTCCTGCTTTGTCGATCTCCATGGCTTTGCCTTGACCACCATAAGTGGTGCCCGATCCGGTGCGTGTGTCGCCACCCCCTCGGATGACTAATGCATGTCCCTCCATCTGTCGTCCCTTGTTTCGGATCTCCTTTGCGTAATCAGTGTACGTCTTGCCATCGCTAGCCACTTGTTCAGAAATTCTGCGGTTGACGTTCTTTTCCAGGATGTATTTCCCAGTTTCTTCGCCAAGGTTTGACAGCTTCAAGAGCTCTTCGAATTCGTCCAAGAATTCGTCGATGGTGCGTTTCTCCTGTTTCAGGACTTCGAGTCTCGCCTTGGCCGCTGCCGACTTGTTGGCAATAGAGAATCGCGTAGTGATGTCGTCTGAGAACCCTAACCAGGTGATGTTCTCGCCATCGGTGGCAAGGTCGTCTAACTTGTTGCTGGCCCAGTGTTTACCGGACCCTTCCATCATGCGGGATAACACCGCAAGAATCTTCTGATTGTCGGACAGGCCCTTCTGGAACCTGATGTATAATTTGGTGGCTTTCCACCACTCGTCGAAGGTGTGTCTGTCTTTGAACATCCCAGGATCTTTGATGATCTTGGATGTATCCATTGTTTGTACTGTCAGTGCTTCTGCCATGTCTAGAACCTGCGGAGTAGGAGAGGTGTCAGATTGTTGGGATGAAGATGGGGTTCGGGATACAGGTAGGGGTTGAAAATCAGTCCCTGTTCTAGGCGTCTGTTCGGTATCTGACTGCGCGGAGTTAAAAGCAAATTCGTCAGGGGACTCGTCGGCGGAATCGGTGGCAAAACGTTCGGGGTATCTCCTCTGTAGATCTCTAAGGAATCTCTGTTCCTGCGCGTCTGTTGGTCACGAGAAGGGGTCAAGTCTCTCGTTTCGTGCCCAACGGTTGTACTCGGTCTGTTGCTCGTCGGTGGTGAAGTGGGCGTAGATCTGCTGCTTCAAGTAAGACGTGATGATGTGGCTCTGGGACGTCTCGATGTGAGCGTCCTAATCAATCTTCTGATAACAGTTGTCTGGACACCGATAAACTCTCTGATCTCTGTGATCCGACCTGTCTGAGGTCCTTCTTGAATGCGAAAGCTTTCGAGTTTGTTCTGTCGGGCGTTGTAATGCGCGATCTGGTGTTGCCGAGCAAGATGGATGCTCTCTGCTATCTCACCATGGGGGCGATGCTCGTCGTTGTCTAGTTCTTCGTCAAGCACCTGCTGTAGGATGCGACGGATCTCTGATTCGATGTACTGCTGGATGAGTGTAAAATCGATACTGTCTCGAGGACTTAGCTCCTCCTGTCGGGCTTCTGGCATGCTGAATGGGTTACTGGTGAAGTCTTCAAAGAAGCGCGACGTCTTGACTCGTCTGGTAGTTGCTCTCTTCGCTCTGGGCGAACCTAACGAGATTTAGCAACTTGTTATGTGTAACAAACCGTTCCAAGGTTCGGGCAGAGTATGCAGGAAGATGGAAAGGCGAAGAGCAATGTGATTGCTAAATCTAAGGAATGTAGCTATGGTACATGAGGTTTATATAGTACTGACTATGAGCGGTAGCGAATGAGTCAGTAACTGCGGAAGGCAGTGCGCATGAGTAAGGCGACTGCAGAAGGCTATGCACTAATGAGTAAGCTGACTGCGGAATGAGTCAGACAGCTGCGGAAAGCGAGTCAGCGCGGGAGCGAAGTATACTAAAGGAAATAAAGTATAATACGATATGTGTAAGCGGGGGCCGATGAGTAAGAGTGAAAAAGTAAGCGCATACGTCCATAGTCGTTAGTCCGTAACATTCTGCTCTTCCTCCATCATTACCCTTCGATGAGCTCAGTACTGTGTCCGAGTCACAACTCCGATGTCGTCCAACCACTTCCACGTCAGCATGTCCCCTCCAACCTCCGCATCTCTGACCTCTCCTCCGACCTCCTGAAATTGGGACACCTTATCCAACAAACGGCGGTGCAACACATACGTTGAAGCCATGTCCCTCCCCTTTGTCGTTCCTCTGCATTTCCAGAGTTCCGCTCCAGTCTCAGTCCTACATCCGACCTCCGACAGACTCCAATGAAGCTCCGACATTTCACCTACTTAACACAGCGAGGATATGGTCGTGCTTATTGCGGAGGATGCGGAGACAGAGGTCAGATTAGTCGGAAACGTAGATACGTCCATTGTGGAGTAGATAACCTGCTTCATTCACGATCCAGCATGGATTAGGATTGTCGAGGAAAGAGGTGTAAATGGGATCGGTCGGAAGAGCGGAGAGGATGTCAGAGCGGAGCTGATCCGTATCCATGATGATTGTGGCATGGAGGACAGGTGTATATAACTCTGTTGCGCGAAGTGAAGTTCTTGTGTGAAGATGGGTTTGAAGTTGCTTGGATTGATGGACAAATAGTTGCTATTTCCCTCTTTAGGGTAGACGTCCCATTGTCTACTTAAAAGATCAGATTTCATACCTAAACGGCCAGGGCAGAAGCAGATGATGAGATTGAACTGGCAGAGGTATTCGGACAAACGAGCTTGTGAATCGACGATAAAAATTGGCAAAACCTAAGAAAGATTGAATATCTTTGACCTTCCTTGGTTCAGGCCAATCTTGAATAATTTTGACTTTCTTATCCGACATGCGAAGGCCTGTCGGAGAGAGGATAAAGCCAAGGTATTCAACAGTATCTGTAGAAAACTCACATTTGTCTGCGCGCGCATATAAGCCATGTTGTCGGAGACGTCGGAGGACTTCACGGACATGCTTCCAATGCTCGGAGGGAGAGTCGGAGTAGATGAGGATGTCGCCGAGATATATGGTAACATACTTATCGAGCAGGTCATGGAAGATGTCGTTCATGAAGCGTTGAAAAACAGCTGGGGAGTTGGTGAGTCCAAATGGCATGACAAGCCATTCAAAAGACCCATAGCGCATGCGGAAGGTGGTTTTCCATTCATCTTCTTCCGCTATGCGGACGAGGTGATAGGCATGTCAGAGGTCAAGAGCCGTATAAACACTGGCTTTTCCAGTGGTCTGGAGAAGGTCAGATATGAGCAGAAGCGGATATCGGTCCTTCTTTGAGATTTTGTTAAGACCACAGAAATCGATGCAAAGACAAAGGGAGCCATCCTTGTTACAAACAAAAAGGACGGGAGCACCATGCGGAGAGGAAGAGGGTCGGATGAATCCAATGGTGAGATGTTCGTCAATGAATTCACGGAGGGCATTGAGTTTGGTTTGTGAAAGGGAGTAGATCAGACCAAACAGAGGAGCAGAACCCTCTTCAAGTTCGATCTTGAGGTCGTAGGGACGGTGTGGTGGAAGAGTGTCTGCTTTTCCTTTACTGAAGACGTCAGCATAGTCATGGTATTCCTCGGGTACGTTTGTCAAGTTGGGGGTGTCGGAAGCGGATGTGGAGTGAGCGGAAATGGAGGGAGTCAAAAGGTGAAGTTGAAAGGATTGTGTACCAGGCAATTTGCATGCCCTCGTAAATGCGGCTGCATTAATGAGTGAAATCTGCGGAGGTACAATCGGAGGTTCCAGAGGAGGAAGCGTAGCTGTCCTACCTTGGGAGGAGGTCGACATCGATGTTGGAAACGGCTCTTTTTGCATCTGTGGACGGAAAGTGATACTGCCCAATACCCAGTCAATCATAGCATTGTGGCGGGTGAGCCAGTTGTATCCAAGAACCACGGAAGAAGCGGAGTCGAGCAGAGTAACATAAAAATCCTGTTCAATTCACCTGAAGGAGAACATATAGGTATTGTTACAACTTGAGTGATAAACGCGTTAGAAGAACCATCGAAAAGCTTTAGTTCTAAAGGCGGAATAGCGGAGGTCGGAAGATCATAAGCAGAGGAACAGTTATTGTCAATAAAACAGTGGGTAGATCCTGAATCAATAAGTGCTGGGACAGAATCTGAAGAGAAAAAAGAGGATGAGATATTGATACGTAAAGAGTTCGGATTGGAGAGAGCGGACGCGTTAAGTCAGATGGGAGCGGAGGCACGGAGAGAGTCAACGCAGTCCTCAGACCATGTTTCATGAGGACCACTGCCTATTTTTTGACTCGATCTCCTTACCTTTTTCCTTGGCTTGAGTGCCGACTTGGGCGGCCTTCCCTTTAGCCTTGGAAGCAGAGGAGGTGGACTTGGGACAGTCCTTGACAGCATGTCCGACGCTTCCGCAGAATAAGCAAAGGTTATTATCGAAACAATGTTTGCGTTCTTGATACGTCAGTTTGCCGTCTTTGCCTAATTTACTGGAGAGGTCGGGTTTCAGAGTGGATGTGGAAGCAGAAGCGGTAGCAGGAGCGGAGGGTTTAGTTGATGATGTTTGTGCGGTGGATTGGTTCGGAGCGGATTGTTTCTTGTTGGACTTGGGAGTGGGTTTATCGGTTCTGGATTTCTCTTGTTGACGTTCCCAGTAGCAAGTGTCAATAGTATCAGCCGCGGATCGTAGGTCTGGTAAAGACTTGATCTTGGGTTGTTGGGAGAGGATGTCCTTGATCCAATCCGGAAGTCCGACGTAGTAGCAGTGTCGGAGGGAGTTTTCATCCCAGTCAGTCTTGGTAGCAAGACGTTGGAATTCAACGTTGTACTTCAATATCTTTTGATTTTCCTTCATCTGTAGGTTGTCCAACTGTTCTTTGGCTTCGCCCTGAGGGTCAATGGTACCAAACTTGGAGCGGAGAAGTCGGACGAACTCGGGGAAAGAACCCCGCCAATTGGGTTCATCATTGTCAAGAATGAAGGGTTCAAAAAATTCGAGTGCTGTGCCTCGGAAGTAAGACATGGCAAAGTTGACTTTGGAATGTTCTGAGTCGAAGTTGTCGTTGTTGGAGAAGTAAAGTTTGCATTGTAAAATGAATGCGGAGAGTTTGCGCAGATCGGATCCATCGAAGGTATCCGGTTCGTTGGCATACGACTTTTTCTTCTTTGTGTCACAATGTTTCAACTCTTTGGTCATGAGCAGAATGGCTTCAGCTAGATTGGGTTCCTGATCTGGATTGGAATCAGAGTCGTCCAAATCTCCATGTAAACTACCGTCGGAAGGAGGAGGAGATCCTCCTGGAGGTCCGCCGAATAAGCCAGAATTTAGAGGTGCAGAGGTGTAAGGGCGACCTTACGATCCAACAACTCCGAAGTGCTCCGAAGCGACTCCGACGTCGGATGACTTGCAAGGGAGATCCAAAGGTTAGATTAAAGACTACTAAACAACAATATATCGTACCTTGCAAGGGAGATCCAAAGAGAAAACTCTAAGGAATCCCCTGCAACCGAAGCAGATATATAGAAAAAGGGAATTGGAAATGGAAGCGGAATGGCAACGAAATATATGAAATAGTAGGAATATTTGAAATAAGATATCCGCTCCGAGTCGGAGATGGGGGTTGAAGAGATAAATATATAAGTGATGTATCGTACCATGCATGGACTTGAAGTAATAAGGTCATGTCGAAAGACCGAAGGGCGGAGAACAGGCCGTCGGAATATTGGAGATACGTCGGAGGTGTTTGGAAAGGAAAAGGAAAATGTAAAGTATAGTAAGTGTAAGTAATGAATGCACCACATCTAGAAGTCCGATAACCGGAGGGTTGGAGGTATGTTGGGAATCGTCGGAGATCATCGGAAATCGTCGGAGGTGGTGGAAAGAGAATGCGAAAGGGAGAAGAAAGGAGAAGCGAAGGGATATTGCCTGTATCGCTGGGCATGGAGAAATGCGGAGCTCCGATGGAGAAATGACAGTGTCAAGTGTGCAGGAAGTGCGGAGCTACATCGGAAAAGTGCAGAGCTATATCGGAGGAGTGTGGACCTCCAATGGAGGTACCAGGATATAGGAATACGGAGGGTAAGATGGACCTTGGTGTTAGTGAAACCAATGAAAGCGATGTTGCCCTTACGGTAAGATGGATGGAAATCCATCAGAGGGAACTATCCTGAACAAGGCTTCGGAACATTGGAACCCAGTGGGGGTGGATGGAGGAGAGTCGGAACAGGTGGAGAGATTTCAGAGTAGATCGGAGCAGCATCGGAGCAGCATTGGAGGTTATAGGAGGGTGATGGAGTTGCGAGAGCAGTCAACAAAAAGGAGGATTGTCTTGACATTGTATGGGCAGGGTCGAGGAACAGAAAGAAACAAGGATAGAAGGAATGACTTCCTTGCTAAGGTCTCTAATCCTCTAGGGGCTTGCCCTTACAGGAGGGTTCCATTGGTGGGTTTAGTGGAGGACTGGCGGGAAGTGGTGGGAGCTGAGAGTCGGAAGAAGGCAGAGGAACGGATGGTCCGGGGGTAGGAGCAGATGATGATGCTGTGGCTCCTCGAGGGGTAATGATTACATTGCGTGTTCCTCAAAGAAAAGCAGAGTGTGGTGTGGATGATGAACGTTCTGCTGCTGCATGAGCAGTTCTAGTTGTTCGAACTGTATTACGGGTTTGAGACATGTGGGTAGAGGTTGTTGGGTAAATCAAAGAATGGTGGTAGTTCAAATATACTGTCACATAGCGTTTTTCTCAATGTCAGAAAATGTCGGACGAGTCAGAGTGGAATAGCAGAGGAGCGGATGCGATAAGTGCGACGTTGGCAGAAAGGACCTGGCTTCAACTTGTGCGTTGCGCCCCACTCTTTGATGTGGTCCTCGATTTTGGATTGGCGGATGTCGGATGAGCGGAGGTGACGGAGAGAATGCTCAGAGGCAAGTAGAGACGGATGTGAATGAGGTGTAATGTATGATATTTGAACTGAGGTTCTACAACAGGTTTGTACACTATTTATAGTAGACTAGAATGATCAGCATTAGGGTCGCTCAAAGTAGCCACTTAATGGCCACTTATTTTCTTACTTATTCATCACTTATTCGTGTTTTCCCGCCAAATCAGCAATAAGTGGACATAATAAGTAGCAAATAAGTGACAAATAAGTGCTACCTTGAGACCCCCCCCCCGGCGAAATGACGATAATTGACGAATAAGTGACTTATTTCAGGTCCGGCAAAGCATTCGGCAACACCTACTGAGTCTGAATTGGACTTCGACAGATTTTTCAAGGCATTCCTCATGCAAACGCGGTCACCCGTCGTGTTCACGTCGCATCCATGTTGAGATAAACCAATACATCAAATTCATAATTCAAAGCTCCCCTCCCTCTCGCGTTTCGAGTGGGGGAGCATGTAAACTAATACATAAGATTAAATAAAGTGCCCCTCCCTCGCATTCTGTGCGAGGGAGAGGGCTGGTACTGGGGTTGTCGCGTCGTCGTCATCCCTGTCTCCACCCCTTCAGACGGGTACGGGTAGACCTGTCCCGTCGTGTCATTTACCAACAGCTCCTGCATCTGGGAAGACCCGCGATTGCGGGCTCCTTCGAGTGCAGGAGCTGATGATGACGACGACACCACATCGTCGTCGTCATCCTCGGGGGTGCTGTAGGGATCCACCCCGCGAACAGTTGTTCACGGCGGTGTCGTTCCCCTCGTTCTCCCTCTGCGTCGACCTCTCCTAGCACCCATGTTCCACCCCGCGAGCCTCTGCTCGCAGGGCTGGGGGCGGGTGCTGCGTTGTTCATCGTCGTTACTCTGTCGTGCCCCCTCCCATGGTTTTGTCATGGTGCCCCGTCGCCGTCCTCGTTTTGTCGCCACCTGTCCTCACACCGTCGTTCACCCTGCAAGCAGTTGCTCGCAGCGGTGGGGGCGGGAGCTGTGTCGTCCGTTGTTGGCAGTGGAGGGGTCAGGAGGCACCAGTCGTCGTCGTCGGTAGCACCTAAAAAGTGTCTTAGTAACAATGAAATGAAAAGAGAAAAGGAAGCATACCTCAGCTCAAGAGACGTCAATGACGTCTCTTGGGCCCTTTTTTCATTGTTGTCCTGCCCCTGTTGCTCCCCGTTTCCACCCGGCGAGCAGTCGCTCGCGACGGCAGTTGGGGGTGTCTCGTCCTCATCCCGTTGTCCCTCGTCGTCGGCTGCTAGCACGCACGATCCACACCGCGAGCAGTCGCTCACGACGGCGGTCGGGGGTGCTGTGGCGGTGGTCATTCGTCGTTCTTGTCCCGTCCTCCCGCCGTTGGTCGTGTGGTGTCGTTGTCCGTCTCCGTCTCCGTCCCTGTCGTCGTCTTCTGGTGGTTGTCGTCATCGTCGTGTTGCTCGTCGTTGGTCTTTATCCCCTGGTCCCTGTTGTTGATGTTGTTCTGTCCCCTCGTTATCGGTGTCGGTGCGGTCCTGTCCCATTGTTTTTGTCGTCGTGGCTCCCCTTCTTTTTTGTCGTTGCGCCCTCCTCGTCTTCGCCCACCCCACGAGCAAGTGCTCGTAGCAGTGGTGTGGGTGTGGGTGTGCCGTCTTGTGGTAAATAACGTAGATAAAACCTAATGAAAACATTAGTTCGTTGAAATGAAAAGAAAAGAAGTTGAAAAGAAATTACCTAGAGCCCAAACGACGACAGAGGTCGTTTGGGCCCGATGTGGTTGATTTGCGGCGGTTGGTGGCGTTAGTTGATGTGGGAGTGGGCGTGGGAGTGGTGACGGCGGGTGGTGACGGAGTTGTGGTGGTGGTATGTGAGGGAGGGGCACAGCATCATGGTGGGGGTGCGGCAAGTCGTCGTTGTGGAGGATGAGAACAGAGATTAATCGGAGTTTGAATTCAAGAATAAGTGACTGAATAAGCAAGGCAAGAAGTGAGCGAATAAGTGGGCAAATAAGAATAATGGTCAATCAAGTTCATTATTCTTATTCACACCACTTATCGCCCTCCTTCTTGTCTTCCTTATCAAATAAGTGGCAAAATAAGTGAGACAATAAGTAGCCAATAAGTGGCCAATAAGTGACAAATAATGACAACTTTGAACGACACTGTTACTATAAGTGATGTGCAGATATCGGAGTTGACCATCGGAACATTCGGAGTACGGAGAGTAGCAAATGAAAAGTGAACAACATATGTCTACTTGTAAGTATGGTTGAGATGTTACGTAGTAGAAGTATAATCAAATATAAATAGAATGTTGTTGGAGCGGATGTCGGAGCGGATGAATCGTCGGAGTCGTCGGATAAGTCGGATGTGAATCATATGGTTATGACATTATTAGTACCACTATTCCCCTAAGGAAGATGGTATTGTTGTGTCAAATGGTGCCTAATACATATGGTAATCAAATGGAGAGCATTTATATATACTTTCCCTGGAATTTTGCTTCAGTGGACAAGAAATGGACGAGGAGTGCTTCAGCACTCGCGTCTGTCACACTATCCAAATTCGGCATGTGACCTATCCAAAAATGGTCAACAGAAATTTCCACGCCTTTCAACAAAAATTTGAAACGCGTTGCAAATATGCTCTACTGTAGGTGAATTTGGCGAGCCTTCCGAATGTGGTCGTACCTGCCTCATTGGTCTCAGTCTTGGATCCAGCCCTGTGCTTTCAGCTTCCTACCCTATACCTCAGGGAATGGTCAAGGAAGTCGCGGAAGAATTCGCCATCTGTGTATACTCGCGATATGGCAGTTGCTAAAGACTGTGGTCTGACGTTGAAGAAGATTTCTCCGCCCTGAGAAGTCTCCGAAGTCGGAACTTCCCAACTTGATCCCCCCGAAACATCGTACCCAGCGGTCGCTTCTCTCGTCTGGCGCAAACGATTCAAGCTTGGGAAAAAGCGGCGCCAGTTTGACGTCTGGGAGGCAATGGGAAGTCAACTCTTGAACTTCTAAACCTTGGTGCGACTCAGCGGGGGCTCGAACCCCGCGCCTGATCGGTGACAACTCGAGAATGGTACTCCACTCGGACGCAAGAATCGAAGTTTCAAGACCACGAACTTTCCAGTCACAGACTCACAGCTGAACATGGCCGAGGCCGGACTCTCCCTCTCATCATTACGAGTTTTTCCGCTCAATTCTCAGGCCTGGTTAGGAGGTCTGAACAGGGCGAACCTCTCATGAACTTCATGCGTGTCACGGACAATCCATTGCAAACATCTACGTTTCAGCCAGGGCGACCTCCCACCCATGATACGTTGGCCTTCTTAATGGTGCATTCCCGTTGTTAGGGGCGCCGAGGGATATACGAAGGTGTGCATTCCAGCCACAACCCAATCTCGTCTTAGATTTTCCCTTCGAACACTATACGATGAAGTTAACAGTCGCTTTCCTCGTCGCCTTGATTCCCCTTGCCGCAGCCTCCCCTCTTGCTCAGTTGGATGCAAGGGCTGTTGTTAGCCGTTGCGGTGAGCTCGTGGTGTTCACGCCCTAGAGTCTGATTAATGTCTGTTTTTTGTTCAAGGTCAAGGTGACACTATCCCTGCCGGACCTTACACCCTTTCCCTCAATCGGAACGCGCGGCAAGCCTCAGCATGTGCTCAGGTCGATTCTCAGAACGGCAATAACGTTGCGTGGTCGAGCACTTGGGCCTCGAGAAAACAGACTGGCACCGATGTAAAGAGCTTTACCAATGTTGCTGCGAATAACGGCCTTGGAAAACAACTCTCCGCTATCCATTCCATCAAAGTGAATCTCTCTCATCCATGCTTCGACCCCCCTAAGCCCTTGCTGAATGTTTATAGTCATCGTGGGCCTGGTCTCAAATAGCTCCTTCACCTCTCGTCGCCACTGTTGTGTACCGCTTGAGCACTTCCTCGACGGCGAAGGGGCCCGACGCCAATGAGATCAACATCTGGCTTGCGAATTTCAATGCAAATCAATCTATTTCATCGGGTGACCACGCTAGTGACAAGCCATTACCCAAGGGAACTGGTATTCCTCTTTCCAATCATATTTGGTTCGCAGTCCAAGAGCAATTGTTTATCAATGGATGCTGACCTGGATAAATACAGGGACTTTTACATTGGACAGAAGGCGGGTAAAAATGTCTTCTCCTTTGTTCCTTCCAACAATGCTATTATCCACAAATTCAATGCTGATTTGAAATTGTTCCTTGATGTAAACCAATTCTTTCGTGATCAGAGATTCTGAGTGTTCAAAGGTTACCTGCCTCGTAGTATTTGGTCTCGGACCAAAGCTTCACCAAATTATCCAACACCCAATATCTCATCGCCTTGAAAGCAGGCACGGAAGCCATCTCGGCATCCTCCAGATTTAAAACGTAAGCCGAATCTCATGCTCATCGTCGTTGGATTGAGGACTGGACTGATGCTTGGTTTATACTAGGTCGTCGTATAGCGCGGTGATCAGCTAGGCGAACGAAAGATTGGTTGCTAGCATGGGTCACAATAAAACAGTTGTTGTTGTCTTTGTCTGTTGAAGGTGGAAGCAAAAATGCGAAAATATCGTGAGATGAGAAAGAACCGGATGGCGACGAGCCCGTTTTGAAAAGCACTGGAATGATCTCGGTGAAGTTCGCCTCGCTGACCGTGACGCTGCCGCCTTGGATTCGCCTCTGGAACTCTGCATGGCCTTTTTGGACCCTTTTTCAGTTTGTCTCCTCGTGCGAGTCGGCAGCTGATGCACGGGCTTCACCTATCGGACTCGACAGACAGGGATCAAGAAACAGGGAAGATCGTCCTTACCGGCAGCCTTTTTGTCAAAAATTTACGGGTTTCCGAATTTGAAACAGGAGCGCCCATGTGTCAAATCTAGACCCGTGCTTACGGGAGAATGGTATGGAATGGAATATATTTGATCAAAGGAAGTTGCGAAGAAATTTGTGGAAGTCAGGCTTGAAGCTTGAAGTTGCGGAAGTTGATGACTCTCGAGTGAGGTGATGTACTTACATTGCAACTTTGGTCGGCGCGTACACCAGTTATATCATATACATTCTGTTTCCGGGCCCGGCAGAAGCAAGCGAAAAAAAGTTAGGTTGACATAAAGGAATGGGCATAGTCCCAACGGTGGTTCGAACACCGGACCCTGCGATCTGCAATCGCATGCTATACCACTTAGCTATTGAGACGTTCCGGTTCTTCCTTCAAGAGAGGCTTCCATCAGTTCGATTCATCAGATGGCAATTTTCCGACTTCCCCCGTCATCTCCCTATTATCGAACATCTCAGGATGGCGAGGCTCACCAGCATCCCGCCAGAGCTCGTGGAAGCGATAGTCCTTTTCTTAAACCCCATCGACGTCGCCATAATCTCCCAATGCTCCCGCTTCTTCCACTCCCTGGTGTACAATCCGAGCGACTACGTCTTCTGGCGCGAGCTCTACCTCAACGAGCACCTCGACGACCCGCGCAGATGCGTCTCTCCGCTGGGTGTTCCGAGGAGCAGGATCGACTGGAAGGGCGATCTGCAGCGGTTTGTCAGGGCACGGACGGTCCTCTCTAACCCGTCCCTCTGTCGCCCGGGGGAGCGGCTGACGGTTCTGCGCACGCTGAGAAATCTGATGTGCCACGTCCCTCCCCGTGCGTCGAGAACGGACCCAGCGGTCTCGCGCAACTTGGCCTGGATCGTGCGGGCGCTCGGGTTGGCTGGGGCGTTTCTCGATTTGACTGCAGCGGATCCGCAGGCGGAGGAGGAGGAGATGCAGCTGTGCGCGTGGGTGCACACGCACTATGGGCTGACGAGGGGCGATGCGGGGGGTGAGGGGTGGATGCGGTCGCGCGGGTATGTGTATGATTTGAGGAACTACACGCATGAGAACTGGTATGGCCCATATGATGTACGGGGGTGTGTGAACTGGGTGCATGTGCGGGCGCTGCACCATGTGGTGGCGATGCATTCTACGAGGCTGGAGCAGGGGGAGGATGGGGAGTGGGGGTTTGGGGAGGTGGAGTTTCCGATGAGCATGCCGTTTACCCAGATTGTGGTCGAGGATGCGGTGGATTTGGATAGGGAGGCGGATTGGGCGGGGGTTGGGGGGAAGTGGACGGTGTCGTTTTGTTTTTGTGATCATGGGGAGCTTTTGAGTGAGTGTTGTGCTTTTTTTTTCTGTGTTCGGGTTGTGCGATATGTTGTTGATGTGGCTTGTCTCTTTTTTGTTGTCAGAGTATAATGAATCTGTAAGGTGGATGGCATTTGTGGTGGTTTCTACTTACTCATCATGCATCATGTCGAGGACAGGTAGACGATAATGGTGCGCTGGATATGTCCATTTTTTGCTCTCCGGATTTTGGAGAGGTCTTTCGGTCTTTGGACTTTACTTTACGCGTCACGACGACGATCCATAACGAAGACTACCCTACAAGACCGACTATATGCTTTGTTGGGGAAATGCAAGGTGGGCCAGCAACGATGAGGGGACGCGTGAATGTGCGTCCAGATGGGCAGATACAGTGGCATTTCGTAAGCATGTCCTCTACACCTCACAGTTGTGGTGGTGACGGCTGGTCGATAGGTCTCTGGTGATCACAGCAATATCATGTGGAGGTCAGTTGAATTATCGGGTTCCAACAAAATCTCATCGGGTCCACTTTTAGCTCACAGGGCCTTCAGATTGGAGGAATACGGTCGTCTTTTGGGGTCTTGGGAGCGTGGACGACGGTGTTCCACGACTCGGATGACCCAGTGGGTGAGTTCATGTCTGTTGATGAGTGGTGATATTCTCGTTGAAAATTGTTGCGTAGGACCTTTCTGGCTTCGTAGACGAGACTAAGTAGATACATAGAATTGACGCGTGAGAAAATGCTACATAGTACGCGTACCGGAGTTTGTATCGCCATTAATATATACTCGATAGGACCGGCACCCCTTCATTCTCTCTCCCACCATGGCAGACCAACAGACACCACCAAAACCAAAAGTAGGCTCCCTACGCGACAGGATCGCTGCTTTCGAGAAGCCAGCAGTCAGCAGCGCCGCCTCTCCACCACCAACACCCCGTCCCAAGCCTGCTGGAGCGTCATGGAAGCCATCGCCGCCATCGCCGCAGTCGGGCACGGACCACTCGCCCAACACCAGGGTCGGCAGCAGCATGAACGTCTCTGATGCGAAGGACAGCATCACCAAGGTCGCCAGCTTGAAGGAACGCATGGCCGCGCTCCAGGGCCGAGGCGGGTTCGGCGGTGGGTCTGCGCCCCCGCCACCCGCTGCGCCTAAGCCTGCGGTGGAGAAACCAAAATGGAAACCGCCTCCGCCACAGCCGCAGTTTGTGCCTCTGGAGAAGGAGAAGGAGGATGGTGATGGAGAGGTGGATGCGCCGCCACGTGCTGTCAAAGCTATATCGATTATCGGTGTGCGACCGGCGGAGGAGGCGGGTGCAGAGGAGGAGGAGAAGGTGGAATTGACGGGTGGGGAAGGCGATGGAGCTTTGGAGGGTGCAGATCAGGAGGAGGAGCGTCAGAGAAGGGCTGCGATTGCGGCTCGGATGGCCCGGTTGGGAGGTGCGAGGGTGGGGATGGCACCCATGTTTGGTGGGCCTTCTGTGGCGAAGAAATCTGTATCTGAAGAGGTCAAAGAAGCGGAGTCGACGACGGGTATTTGTTTCTACTTCATCGGAAGGGCCATGTTTAACAATGATCCTGCGTTCAAACAGTTCCTTCAATCAGGAAGTCGTCCCAGGGTGAACAATTCTTAGAGGATTCGTTTAGTAAGTTCGGCACCGCATCTCTTGATAGTGACGATATAACGCTTTCGGACAGATAAACCACTCGGACGAAAGGACTCTATACCCATTTCCTCTCCTGAATCTGAAGATCAACAACAAATTCGCGCTCCTACCTCTATGCCCTTGCCTTCCGCTCCTCGGCGAGCAGGACCCCCGAGGAAGAAGATCCCAAAGACCCCTGAGATCCCTCCTGCCGAGGTGAACCAGGCGTTAATCCCTCCTTCAGAAAATGTCCCCGCTTCTGCCCCTACATCGGAAGTCCCTGAGGCGGCTGTTACAGTGGAAGAGGGCGAGAAGGGTGTTGAGGAAGATTACAAGGATGAAGCCGTTGTCAAGGTCGAGGAAGAGGACGCCGGAATCCCTCCAGCTAAGCCGTCCGTCGCCACGGAACCTGCTACGACATTGGCGACAGATGCGGAACCAGAAGACCTGGAGGTGGAAGAGGCCCCTCCTCGTGTTCCAGAAGACGAAGGACAAATTTCCCTTGCTGAACCTCCAGCAGCTCGCGACGAGCAGCGCAAAGAGGAAGTTGAAGAGCTAGTCGCTCCGGCTTCTGAAGAAGCCGAAGTGGACGAAGGAGCCGCTCGTCGCCAGCGTGTAGCAGAAAAGATCGCAAAGATGGGCGGCGTCAATCCCTTCGCACCGCCTCCACAGCGCAAGCCTTCCCTCCCTGCTGACGAGGGTTCCTCTATTTCATCTCCTCCGCCCCCAAAACGCACTAGTGTCTCTCGGCAAAGCGTCCGCTCTCCTCCACAGGCCGGTGCATATAACGAGGCTGAGCCTCTCCATATCACCGCTGAATCAGATGATCAGAAAGATTTGGAACTTCAAGATGGTAAATATTAACTATATTTTCTGTCCAAACTAGCACATTGTAACAAATTTATTGATTCCGCTTGCTTTTCTTTTTTTTCGCGCATATAGAGTGTTCGAGTCCGCTTGCCGGTCAAGGCACGGCCGAAGACACTGAAGGATTCGAAGAACCAGATGCGCATGATGTTGAACATCATCGCCTTGACGACGCGGATGAAACGGAGGTGGAGGCGGAGAGGAGTAAGATCGACGATGAAGATGATGAGATGGACGTGATTCCCGAGTCGGGTGGAAGGAGTGCGCTCGGACTTGCATCAAGCAATGAGCCATCTCGACATCTGCCCGATTCCCCGTCTCCCGCTCCTCCGCCAACACAACCAGGAGATGTGTTGATAGGGGAGGATCCAGCCCTTCCAGCTGATCTCGCACCCGTTCCTACCACCCATGCAACCAGACGCTCCATCCCCCCTCCCCCGCCGCGCCTCGTCCCGCAGCCCACAGACATCGAAGACGATGCCAGTGGCTCCGACGCCGCCTACACCCCGGACCTGCGCACCGCCGCCCTCCTCGCCTCCGCGCTCTCCTCCCGCCAACCCTCCGACGACGAAGACGACGACTCCGAGGCGCAGCCGCGCCGCATCCCACCGCGGAACACCAGCGGTATCGAGACGCCGCCGCTTCCAGTGCCGAACCGCCTGTCCAAGTTTGCCTTCCGGTCGCTCCCGCGCTCGCCCCCGGCGTCGGATGTGGAGTCGGATTATGACAATGAGGCGCTGCCGAGGAGGCCGATGACGCCTGGGACGCCGCCTGCGGCGAATGAGGTGCCGCTGATTGTGCCGCCGAGGGTGGGGGCTTTGGTGGAGGAGGTGGTGAAGCCGTCGCCGTTGAGGCATTCGTACCGGGCTTCGGTGGCTGGGCGGAGGGACCCTTCGTCACCGGGGAGTGAGCCGTCGCCGAGCCATTTGTCGCCGCCTCTGACGGCCGAGGAGAAGGAGATTATAGATGAAGAGGAAGGGGGTGAGTATTGTTGTGCCCTTTTTGGTGGATGGTTTTGTTGATGTGTTGCTGCAGATCCGATCGATCCGGCGTTTTATAGTCCTCCTAGTCGGAGGGTTTCTGCTGGTTTCCCAAGTTCAGGTGCTCACACGCCGCCTCAAGAGGCGCAAGAGACGGTGGCTGATTATGAAGAAGAGGAGCAGAAAGCACATCGTCAGACGATTGCGGAGCGGATGGCGAAGCTCGGTGGAATCAAGTTTGGTGCGGCTCCTCCTCTGGTTTCGGGTATGAGGCCTCCAGCACCGAGGCTACGACCTGTGGAGGATGAGGGTGCTTTTACCCCTGCTGCTGCATCTGGTCCAGAGGAAGAAGCTGCAGGGGTTGAAGCACCAGTGGAAACCTCAGAAGAAGGGGAGCGGGCTCGCAAGGAAAGGATAGCTGCGAAGCTTGCTGGCATGGGCGGGATGCGCATCGGCATGATGCCCCTTGGTGGGGGTGCACGCCGTCCACACACATCGCATATACTCACGGAACAACAACAACCTGTGCCTGTCCCTCCTTCACCTTCTGTACGCACCGTCCCGCCTCCGCGCCCCCCGCTGCCCCCGCAGCACCAGGACAGCGACCTGGATATCGACAGCAGCCTCTCTGCGAGTTTCTCCGCGTCTGAGGATGGCGTCAAGGTCGAGGCTGAGGAGAGCGAGATCGAGATCGAGGAATTGAGCCTGGAGGAGGCGCAGGAGGAGTTTGAGCTTGAAGAGGTCCCGCCGCCTGTTCCGAGCCGGGGGACGGGGGAGAGTTCTGCTTCGCAGGCATCGACTGTGCCTCCCGCTCGTTCGGTCAGGAAGGGGAGTGTGCAGACTACGACAACATCAGTGGGAAGGAAGTCTTCGGTGGATGATGCAGGTGGGTATACTCCCCGCAGGCCGTCTGCGGGGCACAAGCCGCAGTCGGATTATGTTATGGTGGAGGAACCTGCTTCGTTGGCAGATGAGGTGCCGCCGCCGCTTCCTCCTGGGAGACACTCTGTATCTGCGAGGAGCCCGCCGGCCCGTACCGCTCCTAGACCTCCGCCAGCACCTCCTGCGCCTGCTCACGAGGACAGTCTGTCGTCGCAGTGGGAGCTGCCTTCCATCTCGTCTACTTCCCTCGAGTTCAGCGACGGGCCCGATCTGTCCCTCTCGTGGACGGACGCCGCATCTCCCATTCAAACATCGCCTCTTCCACACCCTCCTCCCTCTCCACGGCCCTCCATTCCCCCGCCCCAGCCCATTCCTGTCCCTGTCCCCGCCGCGGAGCGGCAGCTCTCCTCGGACGAGCTCATGGCCGTGTGGGGCCGCGTCGGCGTGCAGATCTGCGAGGTCGCGACGACGCTGCATGACAAGTCCAAGCGGGCACTCGTCGGTGACGGGACACACGAGGGGTTCGTCAACGCCGTCCTGGCTGAGGTGCCGAACGCCGCGTTGTTGCCTCTTGTGTCGTCGTCGTCTGAATCGGAGTATGGGTATCTCGTGTATGCGCAAACGGGGAACGCGGTGCAGAAGCGGGTGAGCGAGATTCTGCCTGGGGATGTGGTGGAGCTGCGGGATGCGAGGTTGAAGGGGCATAAGGGGCTGCAGGCGTATAATCAGAGTGTGGAGCATGCTGTGGGGGTGGTGAGTGAGTTTGAACCGAAGAAGTCAAAGGTGAGGGCGTTTCAGGCGAATTTGCATGTCGGGCAGCAGGTTCGTGCGCTTTTTTTTTTCATTCATTGTCAAGGCTTATGTCATTTCTGATCAGACCGTGGAAGCCGTTAGCTATCGCCTTGAAGACCTGAAAAGTGGAACCGTCAAGGTGAGGGTTCCATGATGTTGCTTGCATTCCTGGCTGATTGCACATATCGCTAGATATACCGTGTTCTTGAAAATTAGCCCCCTTGTTCATTCTCCCCAAAAGCTGGACATTCACGTATTCATTGGACGTTCTTCGCACCCCCTTCTCATCGGAATCGTTCTTTCTGGCTGTATCGTATCATCGCAATTCCATTTACCTGGAGCTTATCCCAAATATCAAAAAAAAAACGTCACGACTCAGTTTCAGTTTCATTTTTCGTTAAAATCTGGATGAACAAAGTTTTGAATCATATCGAATGCCGTTTTTCTCCCAGAACAACAGTGTACGACTGCTGGTATGATTTTGGCAGTGTCAGCAAAGGCGAAAACTTCAGAAAACATCGCGATTCCTGCAGATTTGGCTAGTGCATGATGAGCCTGCAGGTATGGGGGACATGTTACTTGCTTTATACGGATTTACCTGGTCAGGTAATCGGTTCGCAGGATGGCACGAACCTCTCGAACCCAAACCTCATGTTCAGATTCATGCATATTCATGTTCGACGACACCCCGCACCGAACCGAACCGCGGCCAGAAAGGGTTCAAACTTCAACTTCAGGAGGCGCTTTGATGGTGCGGGAGGATATATCATAGTGGCTGAGCATTGTTGATGGTCGTCACACTCAGGTCAATGCATCACAATGTTTTCCCGGGAAAATGCTCCTTCAACTCCCAAGCTTCAAGGCCCTGACTGTTTCCCCAACGTTTCTTCTCCCTTTTCACGTTTGAGAAATATCATCAGTGTCAGGAGCGGATTGTTCGCTGGTTGCGATCGTACATTAGGCTTCTCCCAAGCACTTACGGCTGCTGTGAAATCGAGGGCCAGTGGAGTGTGTACACGCAGGTCTGTACTGGTATAACTTAAAATCCAGGATTGTGTTAATGCTCCCCTCATCGCACTCATAATGGTCATCGCCATTGAATCTGTAGCCTACCCCCACCAGGTCCTCACCCTCGCTGGCACACCCGGAAAACCTGGTGAAATATCCTTCTACTCTCCTTCGACCGTCACCTAACCACTTTTTTACCTGATATAGTTGTTGTTAGTTCGCATCAAACTGCACAACCTGATAATAGACAGAGAGTATGTGCTCTCCTTGTAATAGTAGGTGGCTGATGATAAAATGCTTTTTGTCACGTAGTGGACAAAGGAGCCCTGGTATGACAATTTAGGACACGGCATGTATGTCTTCAAAAACGTCGCAAATAATCAATACCTTGCCTTGGCTCCCGATCACAAAATTACCACAACCCCAGGACGCTTCGGTTGGACCTTGCGCTCGGGCGGTTCGTGGAACGCGTATGTCTTGCGGTACTCTTCTGGGACTTCTCGCTTATGCATTTTCTGCATGTGACAGGCTCTACGACGAACATTACACGCATTATGTTCTTCAATTGCCTACAGGTTCTGACGGTGCTAAACCAACCCTCGGCGCCTTCAACAAGGTTGAGACACAGGGGTGGTACTTCAACCCGGGTGAGTATATGCACCTTATTGCATGTTGTTGAGATGAGTCATTGACTTCGTGATTGTTCTTGACGACCAGCCTGAGTTGACTGATTATGGGTCCTTGGCGTGATTTATGTACTACTGTACTTTTGGTTCACCCAATCCAGTCGCGTTTGGTTTTGGTTGGTCAATGCATGTTGTTTGCCAGGCCTTTACGAGAATTTCCGAGCCCTAGACGTAGTCACCTTATTGGTAAACAAGGTCACTGCCTGACAGATTGTCACCACTTTTTGACTGGTTGATATTACAGCGGTTCCGGAAATTCTTGTCCACGTGTTGTTTTGTCGAGAAAAATTGTAAAAAATTCAGAAAAATAGAAAAACATCGCGCTGCAGACTCCCGACTCTAACTCTTGTTAAAACTGAATCTACAACACTCATTTGATACCCTGAGTCATGGAGCAGGTCTCCGATGATGATTCTCACCAATCCTCCACATCCTCCGAAGATGAGCAAGGCGAAGATTGGCCTGGAAGTGCTCCTCCTTCCCGACCGAGACAATTTTCCCCCATCAGAAACCCTATCCTCTGACAAATCATGGAAGAGCGGGGGTTGTGCCCAGACTTCCTCAATGATCAAGAGGTTGAGGCAGAAAGTGAAAGGGAAAGTGAAAGCCTTGCATTATGCTGTTATCACTTACAGAGCTCTCTACCTCAGAAGCTGCCATTGCTGCGGAATTAGACTGGCAGCGGTCAGGTTCGCGAACCTTGCGAACCGGGTTCGGACCCGAACCGGACCCAAGGTTCGGGTCATCAGCAAATCCTGATTTTTCCCATAGCCTGTCATAGCACCCTGACCTAGCCGAGAGCATCCCTTAGCAACCCACCTTAGCCGAGAGCAACCCATAGCACCCATAGCGTCGACAGCATCACAGCGGGCCTAGACTGCTAGTTCTATAGTATCTGTAGTATAGTAACTTGATTACTTAGTTCTGACTCAGTTCCATCACATTGGACATCAGTTGAGATGTTGACACAATATATGTATTACATTTATGCAAAAGTTGAACATGCCATAATAACATATCTCTGCAATGTTGGTCCATAGAGGTTTGAGTTTATCGTAGAGGCCAAAGATCAGTCACAGTGAGACAAGCAGCATAAATGTCAAGTACAAATGTGGTCACATGACCTTGTTGACATGACTTTGTCCATTGTTGAACTTCAATTGAGTTGATTTTCAATCCCGTTTCTTCCCCCATTGCTGTGATGCTCCCACCACGCCAACAATGGCAGCTGCTCCCAGGGGCATGCTAGTCACAAACTTCATCTCTATGCCTGCAACTGGATCTATGATGATTGCCAAGTCATTGCCCTGGTCGATGGCAGAACATGTGAGTCCTGCCACGTCACAATGTATAACGGAACTGAGATACCTTGTTATATCCGTCTCCGAATCTCCGATCCACTCCAATCATCCTCCGACATTCCGGACATCCATTACCTCCACATCTCTGCACGTTGCCATCGTGCATTTCATATTCATAACTCCATGCCTTTATGCATTTCATATTTATATTCCTTTTTTTTTTTTTTTTTTTTTTGGTCAACAATTTGTATAGTGGTATACTAGGGGTACAGTCCGCTTGACATAGAGTAAACTACATCGGTCCGAGGACCTACATATGCAAGAAGAACAAGCGGCGCAAAGCTCTGTTGAGCTGTTGAGTCCTCGCGCCAGGACGGGGGAGTCTGTTATAAACAAACGTGTTAGTATGCGCACCCGAATATTCGGCCGCGCGATACAAGAGCACTCCAACCTTGTGAGGTTGGCCGTTAGCGGCGCTGGGGGGTGTCTGCGCCCTACCCACCAAAGAAGTGCCTGTGCGGTTCTTATCCTTCGATCACGTTCGCTTGCCAGAGGGGGCTGCACCCCTTTGTACCCAGCGCGCTACCACGCGATTACTGCCAACGGTTGTGTTGGGCATTGGACGATCCCTGAAGGCAAACGCCCCTGGGTTTTCCATGATGAATTTCCCGAAGTTGTCCCAGGTGGGAGTGTTCCTCGAGAAGATAGGCATGTCTGGGGGCCTCGTGGGGTGGTGCAGACATTTGTATAGTACGTGGGCGAAGTCCTCGACGGACCCTGTTCCACAGTCGCATTGTTCGGTCTTGTCGCCAATATTGAACCTATGTCTATAGTGGCCAATTGGGGCGTGACTGGTGAGGCCGCGAACCATTTGAGCCGTGAGGGATTGGGAGTGACCCACATCCTTAAGCCATGTACTGCCCTTGAGGTGGGACGGTTTCATTCTTTTGGCCCGAGCGTGGTCTTGGCATCTAACGCACGACCTCGGGAATTGGTAGTGATGGCCAACATACTTGGGGGACTGGTACAGGTTGTTCCAGTTGCCTAGCATGTCGTCTGTGAATTGCTTCGTGTTGAAGTCGAGGGATCTGGAGGCCGATTCACCACACTCGATGTGAATCAAGGAGGCAAAGTCGTGCACTGCACGGTGGGGTTCGAAGCCATGGTCCGAGCAGTCAGGGACATGGTGGAAGAAGACCTTGGATTTCAGGCCTGGTTCCTCAAACCAAGGAACCAGGTTACTGATGATAGCGAGCACAATTGCCTGCGAGGAGTGGAGGTCGGGGTCTGTGGCCCGCCGAATGGCATTAACAGAGTTGGTGAAGATGTGGATTTCTTCCAGTTGAGAGAGTCCCCCTAGCAGAGTGACCAGGTTGGAGAACCCGTGTCCTATTGCTAGAGTTTCAGTGTCGTCAGAGACTGCGAGGCCACCAGCCGGCCAGTCTTTATTGATGGAGTACCCCATGTGCCAGGTTTCCCAAGCTGCAACAGCTTGATGGCCCGACACGAGGGAGGGAACAGCCGCGTCGGTGACAATGACAGCGGATTTGTTAGAGCAGATGTTGGCATCAAACACCTTGTTAAGGGTGATGAGGCGCAGCTTCCTGGCTTCGGCTCGCTCCTTAGCGGTTTTGCCACGGATAAGGGTGATGTCGTGGATGATACGGTCAGGGAAGCGATCTAGGACGCGTTTCCCTGGCTCGTTGTAGTTGTTGAAGGGTGATAGGGGGACAGACACGTTTGCACGGTATGCCCAGATATCAATGAGGGGGGATTTGAGGTTGTACATAAATTCTGGGGAGTACCATGGTCGCTTTGAGGGGTCTTCCTCATCGCAGACCATGACAGTCATGTGTCGTGGTGCAAGGGAGTGCATACGGACACGGTTTCTGCAGGAGAGCCTTTTTAGGTGCAAATGCACCGGGGGCAGGCCGGCAAGGGATTCGACCGCCCCTGTGGGGGTGGTACAGAAGGCGCCCAGGATCCAAAGGGCTGCACGCCTCTGGACTCTGGAGATAGACTTGATGACGCCCTTATTACGGGCGCCGTCGAAGTTCCATAGATTGGCACCATATAGAGCGATCGGTAGAATACACGATCGGTATAGGGTGTGCTTGTGTTTGGGCGTAAGGCCTCGGACTGAGTTTCCCAGTGAGAGTAAGGCTCCCGTTGCAGAGAAAGCCTTAGTGGCGTATCGTTTGGCGTGCTCAGTGAAGAGTAGCTTTCGATCAAAGAAGAACCCCAAGTACCTCCAGAAGGTCTTGGGGACAAGAGGGGTGTCGCCTGTGAAGGGCGCATATCCTAGGTCAACCGGGGGGTCGTCGTCGCCATTCTTCCTGGAAAAATGGAATGCCTCCGATTTAGAATGTTCGAGAACAAGCCCAAGGGCTGTAGTCAGTTTGAACAGACATTTGTATGCCTTTTTTAGTTTGGCGAGGTTTTCCTTCCACGTCTCGGACTGGACTATGATGGTCCCGTCATCTACGTAGGAGATGAGGCTAGCCTGCGAATGTTCGGCGTGAAACACGTACATTAGCGGGGCGAGGTATATGGACGATAGCACGGGGGAAAGGGCAGAGCCCTGACCTATGCCTATGTCCACAGAGAAAAGGTCTGAGAGGTCGTCCTCCCAGGCGTATTGAGTCTGCCTCCCTACTAGGTAGTTGGAGAAGAAGTCCACGACAGTGTCGGGGAACCCCATCCTATCCAGTATGAGCGCGATAACCGAGTGGTTTAGAGAGGGAAAGTATTGTGCCAAGTCAATGGCTACGACACTAGTCTTGAGTTTCCTTGACCACCCCGCACGAATGAGGTGGGTGAGGAATTGTCCGGCATCTTCGGTGGAGTTCTGGCGAACCCCTCCGAATTGTCCTGGGTGTAGCAGACCATAGCGGGCGAGTTCCCATTGCAGTCTGTTAGCGATAGCTTTCTCAAATAGTTTGCCCAGGGTGTTTAGGAGCACGATGGGGCGAAACGCTTTGGGAACATCATACGCCGGCTTATTCGGTTTAGGGATAATGACGGTTGTTGAGATTTTGAATGCGTCGGGCCAGAACCCTGCCGAGAGGCAAGCGTTCAGGATTCAGACGAACAACTTCAAGATATGCTCATGTGTGATCAGACACTTGAGATGGGACCATGTAAGATGGTCGGGGCCAGGGGCCGACTGGCTGGAGCAGCCGGCCAGGGCCTGGAGGACCTCTTGCGATGTGAATGGAACCCAAGCCCTTTTGGGCTGAGGTTCGAGAGCACTGCGCAGCCTATCGGGGTTGACAGGGCGCGCTTCGGCAGACTGAAAAGACTTATGAAATGCCTCACAGGTCTCAGCGGTCGTGGAGCAGGTCTCGCCATCGAAAATAATGGCCTCGGGAGAGGCATTCTTTCGTGGGCCAACCCAGGAGGTAAGGTCCCAAGGACGCTTGTTTTTGTTGGAGACTTCGTCGATTTTCTTGTCAAAGAAGTTTCGTTTGGCGGTGCGGATGATTTTATGCATGTCGCGCCAGTCTTGGTCTGTCTTGCCCGAGTTGGAATAGGTGCGCCACCCGGCTTTACAGTCCTTATCCCACCAGCCCTTCGACCGGAACGAGTCCCAGGGAGAGCCAGAGAATTCGGTCCACTCAGCCAGGATGAGCTCCTGTACCTTCTGGGTAATGCTAGTGATGTCCTCCCTAGTGGTTGTAACCGGGATAGGGATGGAGGCAATGGATTCTGTGAGTGCCGACAGGAAGTGAGTTTCCTCCTCTGAGTCTGGTACTATACGGTAGCGTTCCTTCGCGTTAATGAGGGGGGATCTGAGGAGGGTGATAATCGAACGGTGGTCCGACTCATCTGGGCTCCCAAGTTTAATGACCGAGTCTTTGTCCATGTTAGGGAGGAAGACCAGGTCAATGATGGACGGGGTATTGTTGTTCTTAGGGAAATGGGTAAACCCAGTCCTATGATGAACAAGACCATGAGTGAATGCGAAGTCTGAAAGGAGAGATGCATTGTGGTTGTGGCGCATCACTTCAGGATCCCATAGCAGCGAGGGGCAATTAAAATCGCCGCCTAGATACCGAATGGGAGGAAGGGATGTTCCAAGGGTGGCAAGGATGCGAATGGCCGTGCCCTGCGAATCCGAGTAAGCATTAATTAGGTTGATCTGGCCCTCGGGGACAGACAGCGAAATTAGGTTGACATCTCGATGACGGATGATGTCTGAGCAAAGTTTAGGTTTCATGGCAGTACGCCGCCTATGCACGTAAACAATGGCGCGGGGTCGAAGATCCTCATCTATATTGGATGGGTTGAGGACAGGTTCTGAGTGGTGGAGGCACATCCAGTCTGGGTGGTTCGGCGGACCCACAAGGGGCTCGCCGTCTTTACTTGTCATGGAGGCAACATGTCTTATGGTAGCCCATGGGGGCTCTTGCATGAAAATGATGTCAAGGTTATCTTTATGTTGCTCTAACATTGTTGACAGGAGAACGCTCTTTCGGTACACGTTCTGGGAGCGGATACGCAAACCCTCATGTTTATTCATAGTTGTACTTAACATACTACTATGTCTAATTGAATGCGGCGATTGTCTCGGTCAGCTGGACGAGGAGTAGGATTAGACTCAAAGAAGTGGGTGAAGTCCGCACTTACATTTGCTTCTTGATAACGGCGCCAGATCCAATCAGGGTTGAACCGGCTTTTCCAGTACTTGCATACGCGATCGTCTGCGCGGTGGCTACCTTTGCAGTTGATGCAGCGTCCTGCATGTTCGCAGTCCTTGCCATCAGGGGTGGGGAGGACTGGGGGGTTTGCCTTGGCGTTCCCGTGGCAGCAGGAGGCGAGGGCTCGATGGAATTCGACGGTGTGGGGTTCACCGCAGATAGGGCAGATCCGAGCGTTAGACGGATGGCCAAATCGCCAGCAGCGGTTGCATTGAGGCACTCCAACGTGCTTCTTGGCGGGGTTCAGGACGAGTCGGTAGGGTCCATACATGAAGGCCTTTCCGGCTAGGTTCTTGAGAACAAGACCCCCTTTGGAGTCTTCGATGTCGAACCAGATGGTCCCGGTGCTAGACTACGGGGAGTTTCTGGCGAGGCGGGGCTTCGAGTTCTCGTAGTAGGAGAACTCACGGGCAAAGGGAGCAGACAACATTATGTCGGCGACCTGGCTCTCCAAGAGGGGAACGAGGCGGCCGGATTTCGGGTCACGTTGCGGGGTGAGCCCGTAGTACGGGAAGTCGCAGGTTTTGAGACTCGATTTAGAGGTGGGTACCTCAACTCGAAGGTCGGTGTCGGGGGCTGAGTGAGCGCTAGCGGCAAGCTTGGACTCGAAAAGGGCTTTGAAGACTTTGAGGTTGTCCTCGTCGGGGACTTCGTCGGTCGCCAGGGAGAGGCCCCCCCGGTTTGACTCAACAGAAGTGACACGGATCGTCCTCTTTGCGTTGCCCAGATGACCATTGATCTGGGTGAAGATAATCTCCACCGCCCAGGGAAAGGGGGGGGAGGTGTAAACGGAGACGGATTTGCGAGACCGTCCTGACGTGGTGAATCGCTTCTGCTTCTTTCGGCGGGCCTGGGAAGCGGAAGGAGAGGTGGGCCTAATAGCAGCCGTGGCTTGCTGTAGGGCAATGGTGGTAGTGGCAGGGAACGTCTTGGCCATGGCGACCAAGGTTTCCTGCTGCGACTCCGCAGCGGATTTGCATTTTCTCGACGCAGTGGACCAGGGTTGGGCTGCAGCTACAACGGCAGGCAGGGGAGCCCACGCTGAGCCTGCAAGGCCGGAGGGTTGTCGCTTCGCCGGGGGCAGGGGGACAGGGCGGGATAGGAGCTTGGCCTTCTCGCGAGCGAGGCGGCCGGACGCTCCAGCTGACGCAGACATGCGGGGTGTGGGTTTAGCTGTCTTCTTGAAAGAAGGTAGCTTCTTCTGGGGCGGCGGAGGTTTGGGGTCCTTCGCCGCGACGATGTTTTTGGGGGCTGACGTGAATGCCGACACCCCAGGGATCTTGACGAGGCGATCGATTAAGACGCCCAGTCCAGTGAGACGAACACCGGAGGGGTCATCCCCTTTGGCATATTCGGTGAGCGCTCCGACATCCGCAAGTGTGTGGATGAGGGAGGCTGTAGCGGTGCAGAGCTGGTCTGCAGTGGATTGGTCAACTGACCGGTGTTGAGATGCGGTCCAGGTGACCAAATCTTGTACGGAGGCAACAGAAGCGAGGGCGGCGTTGAAGTCGGACGACAACGTGTCCGCGGAACCTTGCAACATGCAGGGACCTGCAAGTTCGCTGTTGTAGCCTAGGGTTGCCGGCATGCTGGGGGCGTCGACGGTCATGGGAACATCAATGCGAGCGGCAGGGGCAGGGGGGGGAGGGCGTTCCGAGCTATCGGAGTCGTCTGAGGTGGGGGATGCAGGGCGAGGGGTAACAGACCCAGCGGATCCCATAGAGATGTTGCTGTCCTGGGGTGAGGAGGGACGAGCGGAGGGCGCCTTTTTCTTGTATCGGCTGCCAGGGGGGCCGACAGGAGCAAGGGCAGATGTCAGTGCGGCAGCATCCATGGCGGCTACCGTGGAAGCAGTGGAGTAGGGACCTGTCGTTGCAGAGGCTCCCACAGGAACAGTGGGGGTTGCAGACCAGTCAGCTTTCTGAGATGTGGACGGCCTCGTTTGAGGAGGAGGTCTCGGGTTGTCGGAGGGGATCGCGGCCGATCTGGGGATCGGCTTTGGAGCCATGTTGCAGTGAGTCGAGTGTTTCGCCTAGGAGAGCGATAGCAAGAGGATCAGATGGTACGATGGAGCGGGGGGGCTCAACAACGAGAGAGATTGCGACCAGGATGTGGCTGTGCATGTCGTGGTAACAAGTCAAGAAGCGGTGTCATATTCATATTCCCATTTACTTATGCATCGCCTTTTCTGCACATCTCCATAAAGTAATCACATTTAGATATTTAAGCTTGTACCATACCTGTAGTTCGTCAGTTCGAATATCAACAAAGTTCACTCCTCTACTCCCCGTTCATGCCAGAGATCCTCACTGTGGTACAATACACCAACGACATCATCATCTTCTGCTCCTCCTCCATCGTTACCCTTTGACGAGCTCAGTACTGTGTCCAAGTCACAACTCCGACGTCGTCCGACCACTTCGATGTCAACGTGTCTCTCACCGAGATCTCTCCAAGGACCTCCGCACCTCCGACCTCTCCTCCGACCTCCTGAAATTGGGACACCTTATCCAACAAACAGCGGCGCAACACATACATTGAAGCCACGTCCCCCCCCTTCGTCGTTCCTCCACATTTCCAGAGTTCCGCTCCGGTCTCAGTCCTATGTCCGACCTCCAACAGACTCCGACGAAGCTCTGACGTTTCACCTACTTAACAGTGAGAGACACGTTGACGTGGAAGTGGTCGGACGACATTGGAGTTGTGACTTGGACACAGTACTGAGCTTGTCGAAGGGTAACAATGGAGGAAGAGCAGTAGATGAGGATGTCGTCGGCGTATTGTACCACAGTGAGGATCTCTGGCATGAATGGGGAGTAGAGGAGTGAACTTTGTTGATATTTGAACTGAGGAACTACAGGTATGGTACGAGCTTAAATATCTAAATGTGATTACTTTACGGAGATGGTCGGAGTAGGTCCAGAGTTGTGGCATAAGTTGCCAGCGACTGTAACGAACATCAGAGATGTCGGTCAACAGACCATGCAGAAAAGGCGATGCATAAGTAAACGGGAATATGAATATGAAATGCATAAAGGCATGGAGTTATGAATATGAAATGCACAATGGCAACATGCAGAGATGTGGAGGTAACAGATGTCCAGAATGTCGGAGGACAATCCAAGTGGATTGGAGATTTGGAAATGGATATAACAGTATTCCCCTCTTAGGTCTGACACCCGTGAGAAAATAAACAAGGTCATGTGGTCTCAGTTATTTAACAGACATGAGCAGCCCAAGGGTTTTCTTCCAGTTACCACCATCATGCCCCAAGACCTGAACACACAACCCGTGTGCTCCAGCGCCAACCTCGACGACTCTGAAGAGGAGCTCCTGTGCCGTCTGGCGCAGATACGCAAGGAGAAGGAGGAGGCGGAGGCAAGGAAGAAGGCGGAGGCCGAGAGGAGGGTGAGGGAGGCAGAGGCAAAGAAGAGGGCAGAGGCAGAGGCAAAGGCAGAGGCAGAGGCAGAGAAGAAGAGGGCGAAGAAGATGGGAAAACAGAGGGCGGAGAGCGGAGTGGAGGAGTCGGAGGTCTGGGGGGAGGCGTGTCAGGCCTGTGCGCAGGCCAAGGTGGAATGCAAGTGGGCACTGTGAGTACCCGCTTTTCCATCTTTTTCTTACTGACAATCTCCTTAGGCAGGGGAAGGGCACCGCGTGCCAGCGGTGCAAAGATGGCAAATGGGTTTGTCTGAGGGCCGGTGAGATGCGGGTGAAGCGGAAGCGGGGAAAGACAGAGGAAGCCATTGCGGAGGTTGCGGGCCCAAGCAGGGCGAAAAACTGCTGCGGCGCAGGGGTCGCGGAGGAGCTCCAGGGGCTCCGGGAGGCTCTGGAAGAGAGGGAGGAGCAGTCAGCGAGGGTTGGTTGGATGCTGCTCTGGCAGCTTCAAATTATGAACAACCACCTCGCCTACCAGAACTTCCTGCTGGAGGCGGTGGCTCCGGAGTCGGAGCCGGAGGATGGAGAAGAGGAAGAAGGAGAGGAAGAGGACAAGGAAAAGGACGAGGGGGAGGACGAGGGGTTGGCGGATGGGGAGCTTGCGGAACTGCAAGCGGAGAAAGAGGAGGCGGAGGGAGAACCGGAGGATGAGTCGGAGGATGATGGTCCGCCGGCCAAGAAGGCCAAAACCCAGTAGCCCCTCCCCCCTCTAATTTATTATTATTATTATTTTTTATTTTTTGCAATATGAATGTCTTGCGGGGTTCTATAGGCATGATAAGGGACCCGGTTTCTCCAGATACGCAGAGTGGAAGTCCGCGACTAAGTCCGTCGCATATTCAAGTTCCATGGTGGGTAGCCAGGACTGTTCCTCATCAGTTCCTTCATAGCCTAGCCAACGGACTAGATAGAGCAGTTTGCAAGAACGCCGCCGATCCAGTTTGGTGTCAAGGATTTTGGCGTTTTTGTATTCCACTTCTCCTTCAACGTCGATTGGAGGAGGCGGAGTTACTGTCCGGTTCGGAATGTCGTTTGGAACAGATGGCTCCAGCATGGAGATGTGGAAAACGGGGTGAACACCGCATATGGTGTCCGGAAGTTGGAGGGTGTAAGAGTGTGTACCATTCCTGGCAAGGATGTCAAAGGGGCCAAGGTACTTTTCAGACAGCTTTTTGGAGGGTTGTGTAGTGCGGAAAAACTTAGCCTTCACAAAAGCTTGCTGTCCTACTTCGAGCGGAGGGGGCGGAGCACGCCAGAGATCGGCAGGGCCTTGATAACGTCGTTGAGCTTCTAGGATTGTAGATTTGAGCTCTTGGTGAAGCTCGCCCAGGTCTAGGACAAATTGTCAGGCATGGGCAGATGCGAGGTCACACTCCGGATGGACAGAGAGGTTTGGATGATAACCTTTATTGGCGAAGAAGGGCGAGATCCCGGTCATAGCACTCGGAGCATTGTTGTACGCAAACTCTGCAAGCGGAAGTAGCTCGGACCAGTTGTCCTGCTGATAGTTGCAGAAGATGCGGAGGTACTGTTCCAAGGTTTGGTTGGTATGTTCGGTTTGACCGTCGCCTTCTGGATGGTAGCCAGAGGTGAAGTGCAGAGTCATGTTGAGGGCTTTTCCGAGGGAGCAGAAAAAACGGGAGATGAACTCCGGGCCCCGGTCGGAGGTGACATGTTCCGGTACTCCATGCTTGGAGAACACATGCAGGATGAACAAGGTGGCTAGATCTTCGGAGGTGCAGTGGATCGTAGTCGGAACAAAAATGCTTTGTTTTGTCATTGGGTCAACAATAACAAGGATTGCGTCAAAACTGCCGGAGGTCGGAAGTGTCTTGATGAAGTCCATGGATATGGAGTTCCATGAAAGGTTCAGAACTGGGAGTTGCTTCAGCATACCATAGGGCTTGTGGCGTTGAGGTTTAGAGCGCATGCAAGTGGTGCAGGATTTGCAGTACTTTTTGACAAAGTCTCAAACACCAGGCCAAGTATAATCTCATTGAATGAGACTAACTGTCTTGTTCTGTCCAGGGTGTCCAGAGAGAATATGGTTGTACTTGTTGCGGAGGGTGCAGAGCCGGAGGTTATCAGAGTCGGGGACATAAATGCAACCACTATGATGGAGGAAACCGTTGGAGTCTACGGACCAGTGCGGCTTGGACTCCTTGAGATGGTCGGCATAGATTGGGTCGGATGGGAGTGAACAGAGGATGTCGGAGTGCAACTGTTCAATGTCCATTATGACTGTGGCGCAGAGAACAGGGGTGAACAACTCTGTAGCTCGGTGTTATGGACTCTACAGTATGAGGACCACGTCATATCTTTTACTTATCGGCCCGACTCGGCGCCCTCTTACGAACTCACTATGTTTAATGTCTACTTTCGCAACCTTCGATTCCCAGTCTGACTCATTACATTACTTTGTCATCCCCTGTAGTATACTTCACCCCCGCGCTGACTCACTTTCCGCAGTCAGCTTACTCTCTGTACATAGCCTTCCGCAGTCGCCTTACTCATGCGCACTGCCTTCCGCAGTACTGACTCATCCGCTACCGCCTATCGTCAGTACCTATATAAACTTCTTGTCCTGTAGTAGATTCCTTAGATTTAGCAATCACTTTGCTCTTTGCCTTTCCACTTTCCTGCATACTCTGCCCGAACCTTGGAATGGTTTGTTAAGCGTAACAAGTTGCTAAATCTCGTTAGGTTCGCCCAGAGCGAAGAGAGCAACTACCAGACAAGTCAAGACGTCGCGCTTCTTCGAAGACTTCACCAGTAACCCATTCAGCACGCCAGAAGCCCGACAGGAGGAGCTAAGTCCTCGAGACAGTATCGATTTTACACTCATCCAGCAGTACATCGAATTGGAGCATACATCTTGCTCGGCAACACCAGATCACGCGTTACAACGCCCGACAGAACGAACTCGAAAGCTTTCGCATTCAAGAAGGACCTCAGACAGGTCGGATCACAGAGATCAGAGAGTTTATCGGTGTCCAGACAACCGTTATCAGAAGATTGATTAGGATATTGAACAGACGCCTAGAACAGGGACTCATTTTCAATCCTTACCTGTATCCCGAACCCCATCTTCATCCCAACAACCCGACCCCTCTTCTCCTCCGCAGACTCTAGACATGGCAGAAGCTCCGGCTGTACAGACAATGGATACATCCAAGATCATCAAGGATCCGGGAATGTTCAAGGACAGATACACCTTTGACGAGTGGTGGAAAACCACCAAACTATACATCAGGTTCCAAAAGAGCCTCACAGACGATCAGAAGATTCTTGCAGTGCTATCCCACATGATGGAAGGGTCCGGCAGACACTGGGCCAGTAACAAGTTAGACGCTCTTGCCGTTGACAACGAGAACATCACCTGGCTAGGTTTTTCCGATGATATCGCCACACAATTCTCCATCGCCAACAAGTCGGTCGCTGCCAAAGCAAGACTCGAAGTCCTGAAACAAGAGAAATGCACCGTTGATGAGTTCTTGGATGAATTTGAAGAACTCTTGAAACTGTCAAACCTTGGCAAAGAAACTGGGAAATACATCCTAGAGAAGAACGTCAACTGCAGAATCTCTGAACAAGTGGCTAGCGATGGCAAGACGTACACTGATTATGCAAAGGAGATCCGAAACAAGGGATGACAGATGGAAGGACACGCACTGGTCATCCAAGGTGGTGGCAACATGCGCACCAGATCGGATACCACTTATGGTGGTCAGGGCAAAGCCATGGAAATTGACAAAGCAGGAGTAGCCTGCTGCTACAACTGTCAATGCTTCGGTCATCTGGCTAAAGACTGTAGCGCTCCAAAGAAGAAAGATGGTCGCAAATGTTTCAACTGTGACCAAGAAGGCCATATTGTGCGCAACTGCTGCAAGCCAAAGAAGAACTCCGGAAGGGTTAGGAAGGTGGAGGGCGGCGATGGCGGGGTTGATGTCGGTGGTAGAGGTGGAGGTAACGGTGGTGTTGGACATGGCAGCGAGTTGGGAAATACATCCTAGAGAAAAACATCAACCGCAGAATCTCTGAACGCAGCTCAAAACACGACGAGGACCAAAGGTTATCCGACCTGAGGTTGACAGCGGATGTGAACGCACATGCATCTATCCCAGAATAGTAAGCGAACAGAACCTCCCCACACGAGGAATACCACCCATAGCAATTCTAAATGTGGATGGATCACCAAATCGACAACAGAAAGCGAGCCAACTTGCCGAAGTCAAACTGGATTTGGGAGCACATCAGGAAACCATGGAAGCAATGGTACTGGACATTGGGAGAACGGACATGCTCTTGGGACATGACTGGTTGGTACACCACAACCCCACAATCAATTGGACAACTGGCGCGGTAACATTTAACCGGTGCCCAACATGTCAAACCAAACACTCGGATTTCAGGATTAACCTTAATGGTCATAAACACCGGGTTCGCATGGTTGAGGTGCGCGACAAAGATGCACCCAAAAAGTCGGATCAGAAATGGAAGCCTGGAGACCCTATTTTGGAAGCTGTCACTCCCACACCACCTCCCACAACCAAACGACCCTCATATGTTGAACGATTTGCTCATCTCTTCGAGAAAGAGAACTTTGATAAGATCCCAAAGGAGAGGGAATGGGACCATGGTATCGAACTTACACCGGACGCACCAAAAGAACCAGGGGGAAATACATATCCTATGACGCAAAAGGAACAAGAGGAATTGGACACATTCATTGACGAGGGTCTAGCAACAGGAAAGATCTGCCCATCCAAATCCCCTTATGCCTCCCCTTGCTTCTTCATCAACAAGAAGGATGGCTCCAAATGATTGGTACAAGATTACCGCATGGTCAATAAATTCATGGTCAAAGACAAGTTCCCACGAATATCCGATCTCTTGGACGTACTGAAAGATGCGGTCTACTTCAATAAAATGGACATCATGTGGGGCTATAACAACGTCCGAATTAAGGAGGGCGATGAATGGAAAGCTGCCTTCCTCACCAGTTGAGGATTGTTTGAACCATTGGTCATGTTTTTTGGTCTTTGCAACTCCCCGGGAACGTTCTCTCAAATGATGGCTAGTCTATTCCGGGACCAGATCTGCCGACGTATCTGCGTGATCTACATGGATGACATTGTGGTTATCGGTAAAACCAAGGAAGAACTCACGCGAAACACTGAAGAAATCCTACAGATCCTATCGGACAATGATTTGTTCCTAAAGGAGAAGAAGTGTTTATGGGAAGTAACGAAATGTCCTATATTGGGATATGTGGTTGGTGAGGGACGTGTTGAGATGGAAACTGAGAAGGTGGATACAATTCGAAACTGGCGAGCACCCACATCAAAAAAGGAAGTTCAGAAGTTCCTTGGATTTGCTAACTTCTATCGAAGTTTTATTGAAGGGTACTCAAACATCGCGAAACCTCTCACCACGCTCACAGGTGGTACGACGTTTACTTGGGGACCAACAGAGCAGCAAGCTTTTGAAGGTCTCATATGGGCAATTACATTGGCACCAGTCTTGGCATTACCGAAACCAGAGGGACAGTTCAGGGTTGAAACCGATGCATCGGGCTATGCAATTGGAGCAGTACTCTCTCAGAAGCAAGACGACAAATGGCACCCCATCGCATTCTTGTCGCGGACCATGTCCGCGGCCGAACAGAATTATGAGATATATGACAAGGAACTTCTGGCAGTCGTGGAAGCATTGAAAGATTGGAGACACTATCTGCTTGAAGCCAGGGAACGTTTCGAGATCTTGACCGATCACAAGAACCTGGAATATTTCCGTCGTCCTCAGGACCTAAATCAACGACAGCGACGCTGGAAAATGAAGTTACAAGACTATGACTTCGAATTACGGCATGTGCCCGGCAAGACCAATGCGAAAGCGGACATCCTGTCATGCTTACCCTGGTATGAAGCGGAACTCGAACCACAGGACAGTGACCAAATGCTCAAGGAGGGACTATTCTTGAAACAGTTGGAATCAGAAGATGTGGTACAAATGGAGATGTTCACGGAGGAACAATTCTTTGAAGGGGGTGAGACATCTGATTCCATCAAAATTGGAAACATCACAACCATCGAAAACCCATGGATCGCACGCATCAAGGCTTCGAACCGCATGGAGACAGAAGTAGCGCAGGGCCTAAAAAAGAATCCTCATTGGTATCAACAGGAGAATGGGATCACCTATGCAGGAGAACGAGTCTATGTCCCGCCAGACCCACAATTACGACAAGAATTGATGTTCGAGTCACACGATGCACCGGTGGCTGGACATCCAGGACAGTACCGGACACATGAACTCCTCACTCGCACCTACTGGTGGCCTACCATACTGCATGATGTGAAGAAGTACGTGAAGGGTTGCGACACTTGTCAACGCAACAAGATCAACCGACAAAAGCGACATGCTCCGCTACATCCCCATGCAGCACCAAGTCACCCATGGGAAGACATAGGAATCGACGTCGTGGGACCAATACCAGAATCTGATGGGAAAAATGCAATTCTGGTCATCACGGATAGACATTCGAAGATGCTTCACCTCATTCCGACAACTGTGGAACTATCAGCTGAAGGATTAGCCAATATCTATCAGGATCAGATATGGAAGCTTCATGGGATCCCCAAGAAGATCATCAGCGATAGGGGACCACAGTTCGCCGCGAAGTTCATGGAGATACTCTGCCGCATGTTAGGGATCAAGAGGAACCTGTCCACCGCATACCACCCACAGACTGATGGACAGGCCGAGCGATCGCATCAGAAAACGGAAGTATTCTTACGAAACTTTGTCAACCATCTACAGGATGATTGGGCTGAATGGATCGCAATCGCAGAGTTCCAGTACAATGACAAAGAACATCAGGCAACGAAGCACACTCCATTCTACCTCAACTACAGTTTACATCCATGGAAGGGAGAGCTCGTGTTAGAAGATACTAATCCGGCTGCCAACGACTTCTTGAAAAAACTTAAACAGGCATGAGAAGAAGCCAATGCTGCGCTGAAACAAGCACAGGATCAGATGAAGAAGACAGTTGACACACAGCGAAATCCGTCTCGGGACTACCGCATCAGGGACAAGGTGTGGCTAGAAGGGACTAACATCAGGACCGATCGCCCCTCAAAGAAACTTGCTGCACTCCAACATGGACCATTCAAAGTCCTAGAGAAGAAAGGAGCTAGCGCATACCTTCTTGATCTTCCGAAGACTTGGAAGATGATTCACCCTGTGTTCAACGAGACCCTGTTGTCACCATATGAAACTCCGAAGTACGCCATCCAGAAAAAGAAACCAGCCCCTGATCCGATCATCATCAAAGGACGAGAAGAATACCATGTGTCTACAATCGTAGACTCTCGAAAGTTCTGCGGAAAGATCCAGTACCTCGTCCAGTGGGAAGGATATGGTCCAGAAGAGAACACATGGGAACCTCGAGCTAATGTTCAGAACGCTCAAGATTTGATCCGTGATTTCCATCGGCAGAACCCGTCTCGTCCACAATAAAAGACGAGTTCTCAAAACCCAGCAGTATCGACCTCATCAGTCAACCACACACTGAGTTCCCCGCTCTAGTCTTTTCCCTGCCCAATATAGCCACCCCATTCTTCTTTTACCTCTCAACCATCTTCACCGCCATGTCAAACACCATCGTCCCTCCACCTCCACCACCATGTCAAACACCATCGTCCCTCCACCTCCACCACCGACATCAACCCTGCCATTGCCGCCCTTATGAATGAAGCGCTCTCCATGAGAGACCAAATCCATGCCCTTGAAACTTCCCTCGCCGATCTCCTTCATCGCCAGATGAATATCCGACTTCATTCGTTGTGCAATCTCCCCGTCGCCCTCACTCCCGAAGAGAAACAAATTCTCGGGAATTACACCAGCACCCTCGTCATCGAAAACCGACGCATTCGGCTGGCCATCAAAGGCCTAGAACTCGCCGTAGCCATCAATGAGGAGTTGATATATGATTGGAGCCTCAAGGAAAGTCCGAACTGGTCCGATCCTGGCAACAACGAGGGATGGGGACAGTGACTCTGTGAGGACACAGAGCTTGGAGAGGGGAACATGTTACGGACTCTACGGTATGAGGACCATGTCATATCTTTTACTTATCGGCCCGACTCGGTGCCCTCTTACGAACTCACTATGTCTAATGTCTACTTTCACAACCTTCGATTTCCAGGCTGACTCATTACATTACTTCATCATCCCCTTTAGTATACTTCGCTCCCACACTGACTCGCTTTCCACAGTCAGCTTACTCACTGTACATAGCCTTCCGCAGTCGCCTTACTCATGCGCACTGCCTTCCGCAGTACTGACTCATCCGCTACCACCTATAGTCAGTACCTATATAAACCTCTTGTACTGTAGTAGATTCCTTAGATTTAGCAATCACTTTGCTCTTCGCCTTTCCACTTTCCTGCATACTCTGCCCAAACCTTGGAACGGTTTGTTAAGCATAACACTTGGAGAGATGTGGACAGCTGTTCTTGGTCGGAAGTTGCTTGGATTTACCAATGCATAGTTGCTATTCCCCTCTTTGGGATAGACATCCCATCGTCTAGTCAAAGAGTCCAGCTTGGTACTGAGACGTCCGCGGCGGAAGCGAATCAAGAGATTGAACTGAGAGAGGAACTCGGACCACTGGGCCTGTCGGCGGGTGAGAACCTTTGTAGTGGCGAAGTACTCCAGGTTCTTGTGGTCTGTGACAACATCGATCGGAGCAGCGGAGCCTTCAAGGTAATGTCGCCATACCTTGAATGCTTCATGGATAGCAAGTAACTCCTTGTCATGCGTGTCGTAGTTGAGTTCCAGGGCGGTGAAGGTGCGGGAGTGGAACGCTACTGGGTGTATCTCCTCATCAGAGGTCCGGATGGACAAAATAGCACCAAGTGCATAGTCAGAGGCGTCCGTCTCGATGATAATAGGTCGATCAGGAATCCAATAAGTGAGGACTGGTGCTTTGGTAAAAGCAAGTTTCAACTTGTTGAACGCACTCTGTGCGGAGTCAGAGAAACAGAACGGAGTACCCTTCCGGGTGAGTCGGGTGAGCAGAACAACAATGTCCGAATAACCGTGAATGAAACATCGACAGAAATTCGTGAATCCAAGGAAAGACTGTACGTCCTTCACTTTTCAAGGTTCAGGCCACTATTGGATGGTCTTCACCTTGGTTTCGGACATGCGGAGACCGGAGGGAGAAAGGATGAAAACAAGGTATTCGACTGTGTTGACAGAAAATTCGCACTTGTCGGAGCGGACGTAAAGTCTGTTCTTGCGGAGATGTCGGAGAACTTCCTTGACATTGTCGGGGTGCTTGGCGGGGTTGTCGGAGTAAATGAGAATGTCATCGAGGTAGACCACCACTGTAACATCGAGGAGGTCACTGAAGATATCATTCACAAATCGCTGAAAAGTGGCAGGGGCGTTGGATAGTCCAAAAGGCATAACAAGCCATTCAAACGATCCGTAACAAGTGCGGAAAGTGGTTTTCCATTCATCTCCATCGGCAATGCGGACAAGATGATATGCATGCCAGAGATCGAGAGTGGTATAAACACACGCTTTTCCGGCAGTGGAAAGGAGGTCAGAGATGAGTGGAAGAGGGTATCGATCCTTC
The DNA here is from genome assembly GCA_963565915.1 of Entoloma clypeatum. Lineage (NCBI taxonomy): Eukaryota > Fungi > Basidiomycota > Agaricomycetes > Agaricales > Entolomataceae > Entoloma > Entoloma clypeatum. The sequence goes on along the minus strand of OY751489.1, from coordinate 790,470 downwards.
TTGGTAACATTGTTCAGGCCCCGATAGTCGACACACAGGCAGGGGGAACCGTCCTTCTTTCAGACAAAGAGGACCGGAGCGCCGTGCAGAGAGCGAGAGGGGAAAATGAAACCAATGGCCAAATGTTTGTCTATGAAGTTTCGCAGGGCAGATAGTTCGGATTGTGAAATGGAGTACATAGGGCCAATAGGGGGAGTCGATCTGTCTTCTAACTCAATGCAGAGGTCATATGGACGATGCGGAGCGAGGGTGTCTGCTTTTGTCTTGCTAAAAACATCAGCAAAATCGTGATATTCCTCTGGGATATGGGAGAGGTCTGGAGGTTCCTCGGACATGGAAGCGGATTGGGTGGAGATCGTGTGGTCGGAGAGGTGAATTTGGAAAGATTGGGCACCCGGAAGTTTGCAAGCACGCACAAATGCGGCTGCATTTATCAATGCAATATTCGGAACAACGTCCAGAGTTGCAGCGGGTGTGCCAGAGTCAGAGGTCGGATTATCGGGAGAGGTCTGCGGAGGTAGCAGAGCTGACCTGACAGAAGACGTCAAGGTCAGAGACTCCTTCAAGAGCTGTGGACAGAAAGTAATACTGCCCAATACCCAGTCAATCATAGGATTGTAGCGGGTGAGCCAGTTGTATCCAAGAACCATAGAACAGGAGGAATCGAGCAGAGTCACATAGGCTGTAATTGGTATGCTTAACAAACCGTTCCAAGGTTTGGGCAGAGTATGCAGGAAGTGGAAAGGCGAAGAGCAATGTGATTGCTAAATCTAAGGAATCTACTACAGTACAAGAGGTTTATATAGGTACTGACTATAGGCGGTAGCGGATGAGTCAGTACTGCGGAAGGCAGTGCACATGAGTCAGGCGACTGCGGAGGGCTATGTACAATGAGTAAGCTGACTGCGGAAAGCGAGTCAGCACGGGAGCGAAGTATACTAAAGGGGATGACGAAGTAATGTAATGAGTCAGACTGGGAATCAAAGGTTGCGAAAGTAGATATTAGACATAGTAAGTTCATAAGAGGGCGCCGAGTCGGGCCGATAAGTAAAAGATATGACGTGGTCCTCATACTGTAGAGTCCGTAACAGGTACGAATCCAACGCCACCCACACCCCACTCCCGACGGGCTACAAACCCATGAAGTCCGAAGATGAACCCAATGTGGAACTCAGATCCAAGTACCAATCCGTCATCGGATCACTACTGTACTTAATGATCAGGACAAGACCCAACATCTGTTTCGCCGTAATCAAAATGTCCCAATTCTCTGCAAACCCTACCAAATGCCATTTAGAAGTGGCTAGGGATATTTGCAGGTATTTGAAGGCAACGAAAGATTACGCGATCATGTACGATGGTGATTCTGGGAAAGGAATCTACGCCTTCACAGACTCCGATTGGGCGTCAGACGAAAACACCAGGAAATCCACCACTGGTTACTTCATATTGCTGGCGTCTGGAGCAGTAACATGGGTTTCATCAGCGCAGAAAACCATTGCCCTCTCTTCCACAGAAGCAGAATACATGGCGCTATCAGATTGCAGTCGCGCAGTGACATGGCTTAGAAGCATGCTTGCCAAACTTGGGATGCAGATCGGATCAGTCCCGATCTATGGAGATAACAATGGCTCCGTCTTTATCACATCCAACCCTGTAACTGAAAAGCGGTCCAAGCACATCGACGTGCGATTCCACTTCGTCAGAGAAAAAGTATCCGAAGGCATCATTACGGTTGAATTCATCAAAGGAGTGAATAACCCTGCAGACCTTTTAACTAAGAATCTGGGGAAAATCCTCTTTGGCAAGTTTATCCCGTACTTTGGACTACTAAAAAATTAGGCAAAGAAAAGAGTACCTATATGGGAAAAAGTAAAAATGTATTTAGAAGTATGTACTAAATATGGGGGGGTGTTGAAACTTTTCCATCACATAGATTAGATTAGATTAGATTATATCACGTGACCTTAGACATCTTCGATTACACACTTATTTGGTTGGTACAAACAGTAGTACGGTATATAAGACCAGAAAACTGTCAATATCAACAAGTTGTCTCTTGACTCTTAACCAGCTCCATCGCTCTTACCAGCCTCAACCGCTCTCACCAGCCCCACCCTTCTCAACCAAGTAAGTGACTAGAACAGTAGAGTAGAGTACTTCCACTGTAGCTGTGTTGCTCAGTACATCTGCGGCTAGCGCCCAGGTGGAACTTCAACAGGTTATGGGCCCCGGATAGCAGAGGGACTTGGGAACGCTGGCAACAGCGAGTACCTGCCCACTCTACCCTGGTTGGCAAAGAACCGATCGAAAGATCTAGGTTCTGAGTCATACTTCTTCACATATGAACCTGGGAACATCATTACGACAAGTACCTGTCATGAAGCGTCCCTAAGGGGATTGACTTAGTACACGTCATGTGGAAACGTTGATCATACCTCATACACTTCTGACAAAAAGGGTTTTTTCCCACAAACCGCTATTCCTGAAGGGAATATGTTATGAGGAATCATTTATTTGTTTTCTCTAAAAATCAAGAACATCACTGATTGGGAGAACTCCTTTTAGATTCATTAAAAATGTCTACCTCTCGCTCCGCCCTCGACTCCATCGTCATCTTCAATGGCATCGACTACCAGAGTTGGGCCGAAAAAATGAAGTCGTACCTTCTCCATCAAGGAGTCTGGCGCCTCGTATCCGGCGACATTGAGCGCCCCAACATCACGGACTTCACCGTCACGGTCTCCACCCCTGCCTCCGCCACCTCGACATCTGCAACCCAGCCTCCGGTCATCACCACCACCGTCGACCAGCCCGCCTTCCACAAAGAAAGGAAAAACTGGATTAGGGACGACGACATGGCCCTGTGTCCCATTCGCCTCAAAGTCTCTGAGGCTATCAGGAGGCACATCAAGGACACCAAAACCTCGAAAGAAGCTTGGACATTGTTAAAGGACGCATATTCAAAGGTCTCCCCCGCCACCATATTCGGCGACTTCAAAGCCGCTGCCTCCTTCAAGCTGTCGGGTCGCGACCCCGTACCAGAAATCGAGTGCCTTGGGTCACTCTTCGCTTGCCTCAGCGATGCGAAATTCGTCATGCCTGATCTGATGCAGGCTATGATCCTGGCAAGTGCCATTCCTGATGCCTGGTCGTCCCTCTCCACCGCCCTCTTCCAGGTCTATGATGCCGACGACTTCACATGGCAGGCCGTCACCGACAGCATCGTCTCAGAGTACCGGCGCAAATATGCGATAGGGTCTACTCAGGCGTCCAACGAGCAGGCCCGGAAAATCTCCGGGACTAAGCGAAAGGGGCAAGACCCCAAATGAGAAAAGCAAACAGCGCCGAGTACCTCGCGTAACAACACTGACAAGCAGACTAACTCGACCGACCCAAGTACCGCTTCTGAAAAGAAGAAGGGAAAAGGACGCTGGCACAACCAGAAGAAGCGCGCCAACAACGCAGACAACGAGTCCAACCACGCCGAGGAGATGGTCGAGTTCATTGCACCGGCCATTGAGCAACCCCCTCGGGATTTGGTCTCTCATGGAGAGCGCTTCATTTATAAGGGCGGCGATGGCGGGGTTGATGTCGGTGGTGGAGGTGGAGGTGACGATGGTGTTTGACATGGCAGTGAGGATGGTTGAGAGATAAAAGAAGAATGGGGTGGCTATATTGGGCAGGGAAAAGACTAGAGTGGGGAACTTGGTGTGTGGTTGACTGATGAGGTCGATACTGCCATGGGTTTTGAGAACTCGTCTTTTATTGTGGATGAGACGGGTTCTGCCAATGGAAATCACAGATCAAATCTTGAGGGTTCTGACTCATTGTTTTATTGACTCTCATTATGCTTCATCCTATAAACTCCCTTTCACCTCCATACCTCCGATCAAACTTAAATTATTTGATGGAATGTCCAACTCCGTCATTACTCAGGTGGTTGATTTCCCTGTATACTTTTCCTCCGGTGAATATATGGCCATTACAGCCTATGTGACTCTGCTCGATTCCTCCTGTTCTATGGTTCTTGGATACAACTGGCTCACCCGCTACAATCCTATGATTGACTGGGTATTGGGCAGTATTACTTTCTGTCCACAGCTCTTGAAGGAGTCTCTGACCTTGACGTCTTCTGTCAGGTCAGCTCTGCTACCTCCGCAGACCTCTCCCGATAATCCGACCTCTGACTCTGGCACACCCGCTGCAACTCTGGACGTTGTTCCGAATATTGCATTGATAAATGCAGCCGCATTTGTGCGTGCTTGCAAACTTCCGGGTGCCCAATCTTTCCAAATTCACCTCTCCGACCACACGATCTCCACCCAATCCGCTTCCATGTCCGAGGAACCTCCAGACCTCTCCCATATCCCAGAGGAATATCACGATTTTGCTGATGTTTTTAGCAAGACAAAAGCAGACACCCTCGCTCCGCATCGTCCATATGACCTCTGCATTGAGTTAGAAGACAGATCGACTCCCCCTATTGGCCCTATGTACTCCATTTCACAATCCGAACTATCTGCCCTGCGAAACTTCATAGACAAACATTTGGCCATTGGTTTCATTTTCCCCTCTCGCTCTCTGCACGGCGCTCCGGTCCTCTTTGTCTGAAAGAAGGACGGTTCCCCCTGCCTGTGTGTCGACTATCGGGGCCTGAACAATGTTACCAAGAAGGATCGATACCCTCTTCCACTCATCTCTGACCTCCTTTCCACTGCCGGAAAAGCGTGTGTTTATACCACTCTCGATCTCTGGCATGCATATCATCTTGTCCGCATTGCCGATGGAGATGAATGGAAAACCACTTTCCGCACTTGTTACGGATCGTTTGAATGGCTTGTTATGCCTTTTGGACTATCCAACGCCCCTGCCACTTTTCAGCGATTTGTGAATGATATCTTCAGTGACCTCCTCGATGTTACAGTGGTGGTCTACCTCGATGACATTCTCATTTACTCCGACAACCCCGCCAAGCACCCCGACAATGTCAAGGAAGTTCTCCGACATCTCCGCAAGAACAGACTTTACGTCCGCTCCGACAAGTGCGAATTTTCTGTCAACACAGTCGAATACCTTGTTTTCATCCTTTCTCCCTCCGGTCTCCGCATGTCCGAAACCAAGGTGAAGACCATCCAATAGTGGCCTGAACCTTGAAAAGTGAAGGACGTACAGTCTTTCCTTGGATTCACGAATTTCTGTCGATGTTTCATTCACGGTTATTCGGACATTGTTGTTCTGCTCACCCGACTCACCCGGAAGGGTACTCCGTTCTGTTTCTCTGACTCCGCACAGAGTGCGTTCAACAAGTTGAAACTTGCTTTTACCAAAGCACCAGTCCTCACTTATTGGATTCCTGATCGACCTATTATCATCGAGACGGACGCCTCTGACTATGCACTTGGTGCTATTTTGTCCATCCGGACCTCTGATGAGGAGATACACCCAGTAGCGTTCCACTCCCGCACCTTCACCGCCCTGGAACTCAACTACGACATGCATGACAAGGAGTTACTTGCTATCCATGAAGCATTCAAGGTATGGCGACATTACCTTGAAGGCTCCGCTGCTCCGATCGATGTTGTCACAGACCACAAGAACCTGGAGTACTTCGCCACTACAAAGGTTCTCACCCGCCGACAGGCCCAGTGGTCCAAGTTCCTCTCTCAGTTCAATCTCTTGATTCGCTTCCGCCGGCTCTGCACCCTCCGCAACAAGTACAACCATATTCTCTCTGGACACCCTGGACAGAACAAGACAGTTAGTCTCATTCAATGAGATTATACTTGGCCTGGTGTTTGAGACTTTGTCAAAAAGTACTGCAAATCCTGCACCACTTGCATGCGCTCTAAACCTCAACGCCACAAGCCCTATGGTATGCTGAAGCAACTCCCAGTTCTGAACCTTTCATGGAACTCCATATCCATGGACTTCATCAAGACACTTCCGACCTCCGGCGGTTTTGACGCAATCCTTGTTATTGTTGACCCAATGACAAAACAAAGCATTTTTGTTCCGACTACGATCCACTGCACCTCCGAAGATCTAGCCACCTTGTTCATCCTGCATGTGTTCTCCAAGCATGGAGTACCGGAACATGTCACCTCCGACCGGGGCCCGGAGTTCATCTCCCGTTTTTTCTGCTCCCTCGGAAAAGCCCTCAACATGACTCTGCACTTCACCTCTGGCTACCATCCAGAAGGCGACGGTCAAACCAAACATACCAACCAAACCTTGGAACAGTACCTCCGCATCTTCTGCAACTATCAGCAGGACAACTGGTCCGAGCTACTTCCGCTTGCAGAGTTTGCGTACAACAATGCTCCGAGTGCTATGACCGGGATCTCGCCCTTCTTCGCCAATAAAGGTTATCATCCAAACCTCTCTGTCCATCCGGAGTGTGACCTCGCATCTGCCCATGCCTGACAATTTGTCCTAGACCTGGGCGAGCTTCACCAAGAGCTCAAATCTACAATCCTAGAAGCTCAACGACGTTATCAAGGCCCTGCCGATCTCTGGCGTGCTCCGCCCCCTCCGCTCGAAGTAGGACAGCAAGCTTTTGTGAAGGCTAAGTTTTTCCGCACTACACAACCCTCCAAAAAGCTGTCTGAAAAGTACCTTGGCCCCTTTGACATCCTTGCCAGGAATGGTACACACTCTTACACCCTCCAACTTCCGGACACCATATGCGGTGTTCACCCCGTTTTCCACATCTCCATGCTGGAGCCATCTGTTCCAAACGACATTCCGAACCGGACAGTAACTCCGCCTCCTCCAATCGACGTTGAAGGAGAAGTGGAATACAAAAACGCCAAAATCCTTGACACCAAACTGGATCGGCGGCGTTCTTGCAAACTGCTCTATCTAGTCCGTTGGCTAGGCTATGAAGGAACTGATGAGGAACAGTCCTGGCTACCCACCATGGAACTTGAATATGCGACGGACTTAGTCGCGGACTTCCACTCTGCGTATCTGGAGAAACCGGGTCCCTTATCATGCCTATAGAACCCCGCAAGACATTCATATTGCAAAAAATAAAAAATAATAATAATAATAAATTAGAGGGGGGAGGGGCTACTGGGTTTTGGCCTTCTTGGCCGGCGGACCATCATCCTCCGACTCATCCTCCGGTTCTCCCTCCGCCTCCTCTTTCTCCGCTTGCAGTTCCGCAAGCTCCCCATCCGCCAACCCCTCGTCCTCCCCCTCGTCCTTTTCCTTGTCCTCTTCCTCTCCTTCTTCCTCTTCTCCATCCTCCGGCTCCGACTCCGGAGCCACCGCCTCCAGCAGGAAGTTCTGGTAGGCGAGGTGGTTGTTCATAATTTGAAGCTGCCAGAGCAGCATCCAACCAACCCTCGCTGACTGCTCCTCCCTCTCTTCCAGAGCCTCCCGGAGCCCCTGGAGCTCCTCCGCGACCCCTGCGCCGCAGCAGTTTTTCGCCCTGCTTGGGCCCGCAACCTCCGCAATGGCTTCCTCTGTCTTTCCCCGCTTCCGCTTCACCCGCATCTCACCGGCCCTCAGACAAACCCATTTGCCATCTTTGCACCGCTGGCACGCGGTGCCCTTCCCCTGCCTAAGGAGATTGTCAGTAAGAAAAAGATGGAAAAGCGGGTACTCACAGTGCCCACTTGCATTCCACCTTGGCCTGCGCACAGGCCTGACACGCCTCCCCCCAGACCTCCGACTCCTCCACTCCACTCTCCGCCCTCTGTTTTCCCATCTTCTTCGCCCTCTTCTTCTCTGCCTCTGCCTCTGCCTTTGCCTCTGCCTCTGCCCTCTTCTTTGCCTCTGCCTCCCTCACCCTCCTCTCGGCCTCCGCCTTCTTCCTTGCCTCCGCCTCCTCCTTCTCCTTGCGTATCTGCGCCAGACGGCACAGGAGCTCCTCTTCAGAGTCGTCGAGGTTGGCGCTGGAGCACACGGGTTGTGTGTTCAGGTCTTGGGGCATGATGGTGGTAACTGGAAGAAAACCCTTGGGCTGCTCATGTCTGTTAAATAACTGAGACCACATGACCTTGTTTATTTTCTCACGGGTGTCAGACCTAAGAGGGGAATACTGTTATATCCATTTCCAAATCTCCAATCCACTTGGATTGTCCTCCGACATTCTGGACATCTGTTACCTCCACATCTCTGCATGTTGCCATTGTGCATTTCATATTCATAACTCCATGCCTTTATGCATTTCATATTCATATTCCCGTTTACTTATGCATCGCCTTTTCTGCATGGTCTGTTGACCGACATCTCTGATGTTCGTTACAGTCGCTGGCAACTTATGCCACAACTCTGGACCTACTCCGACCATCTCCATAAAGTAATCACATTTAGATATTTAAGCTTGTACCATACCTGTAGTTCCTCAGTTCAAATATCAACAAAGTTCACTCCTCTACTCCCCGTTCATGCCAGAGATCCTTGCCATGGTACAATACGCCGACAATATCATCATCTTCTGCTCCTCCTCCATCGTTACCCTTTGACGAGCTCAGTACTGTGTCCAAGTCACAACTCTGACGTCGTCCAACCACTTCCATGTCAGCATGTCCCTCACCAAGATCTCTCTGAGAACCTCTACACCTCCGACCTCTCCTCCGATCTCCTGAAATTGAGACACCTTATCCAACAAATGGTGGTGCAACACATATGTTGAAGCCACGTCCCTCCCTTTCATTGTTTCTCTGCATTTCTGGAGTTCTGCTCTGGTCTCAGTCCTGCGTCGACCTCTGATGGACTCTGATGAAGCTCCAATTTTTCACCTACTTAACAAGATACTTCTGTCAGCTTTGTGTTACACTTTTTCATCCTTTCTTCATGCACCTTCACATGACCCTTTGACTCTCGATCCTCATCAGATCCTGTTTCACTTAACTCCGATGACCCTGGGACACTTGTCCCTTCTATCAGCACTATGACTCACACTGACTTGGACTATTCCCCTTTTAGATACGTTATCTCTGACTCATGGCCTTGAGGCCTTATCTCTGACTCCTATGCCACAGCCCCCTTGAAACATATAACTAACCAATGGCTTATTTAGCCTCCTGTGCAGCACTTACTTACTTATAGCCATAGAATAACATATATAAGACTTGTAACCTTAGAGTAGAGGCCCTTAGCTTGATCTAGGCAATTAACACTTACTTGTCTTAACCTTTCGATGCTCTCAAACTAAGTGCCTTGCAAGGACTTAGCTCAACTTGACCAGGACTGAGTTGTCCTCTTGAGGAACTTGCTGACCTTGAACAAGTTGGCCTACTGAGGGACTTGTGTGGAAACAGTATGACTGGGTCTCTTGGCAATACAGCATCTTCATTATCTTTCCACGTTTTCCCTCTAAGTTCAGAAGTTTGGGCTCGCGATGTTATTAGACTTAGCGTCGCCTCAACAGAAGAACAAGCTCTAAACTTGCCTGCCCAAATACACTTCCCTTTCCTCCATTTCAACCTCGCCGTTTTGTGCTTTTTTGTCAAAAGTACACATCTATATGCGGACCCTAGCGTTAAGGGGGACCTCCTAGTTCACAACAGGTGTTCCAAAGCCCCGACCCCTCGACAACTTGATTCGACCAGTCCAGCGCGCGTGGGGGTATTGACCGCGTGGACTTCAACATCCCGACTGCCTGGGTAGACAGATTGTTCTTTGGGTTTTCTTTTCAGATTTTTTTTGCCTAAGCGTCAGAACAGGGTTGCGTGCCCGACGTAAGGTACTATTGTTCAAACCAAACCCCCCCCCCCAAACCAACATCATGGACAACCAAGACTTTCAGGACGAAGCCACTGAACTCCCCAAACATCACGCTCCCCCCATCACACCTCTTCCTCCTCCTCCTCCTCACCAACCAGGCCGAAGAATCAAAATAGCTGCAGATCCCGGCAAATACAATGGATCCTGACCCCTGTTTTTGGGATGGTGGGCAAAAATGCTCATGTGGATCCGAGTAAATCGATATCTTTTACATGGGGATGACAAAATCTGTATCGCAGTTTGGTCCCAATTAGATGGACCAATTGCAGGGACATATGGGGAGACACAACTCACCCAATGCATGGAATCAAATGATTGGCCAACATATTGAAACCTAGTTTATGAGATCACCACGAGGTTTCGCCCTACCACCGAAGTGGAATGGGCCAGAGCAAAGATTGAGGGGTTCAAACAGAACCAGATGAAAACAGATGATTGGATCACGCAGTTCGGAACACTGGCGATCAAAGGGAAAATTGAGGATCATCATGGGATTTCATTACTGGAGAGAAATGCCCGGGACTCAATCATACAGCAGTTGTTTCAGCAAGGAAGATGTCAGGATACCATGCAGGAAACTGTTGAAGAAATCTCAGCCATTGGAAGGGCTGAAGAGAATTACGCCATGAGGCAAGGAATGAGGCAGGGACCTCAAAGACAAGGGAACCAATGGAAATCGCCCCCAGAATCAGCAAGCACTGCGGCTGCAAGGGCAGAATAATTTTGGAAGGCCCTTTGGGCAACAACAGAATGGAGGGTACTATTATGCTTAACAAACCGTTCCAAGGTTCGGGCAGAATATGCAGGAAAGTGGAAAGGCAAAGAGCAAAGTGATTGCTAAATCTAAGGAATCTACTATAGTACAAGAGGTTTATATAGGTACTGACTATAGGCGGTAGCAGATGAGTCAGTACTGTGGAAGGCAGTGCGCATGAGTAAGGCGACTGCGGAAGGCTATGTACAGTGAGTAAGCTGACTGCGGAAAGCGAGTCAGCATGGGAGCGAAGTATACTAAAGGGGATGACAAAGTAATGTAATGAGTCAGACTGGGAATCGAAGGTTGCGAAAGTAGATATTAGACATAGTAAGTTCGTAAGAGGGCGCCGAGTCGGGCCGATAAGTAAAAGATATGACGTGGTCCTCATACCGTAGAGTCTGTAACATGTTCCCCTCTCCAAGCTCTGTGTCCTCACAGAGTCACTGTCCCCATCCCTTGTTGTTGGGATGGTTGAGAGATAGAAGAAGAAGGGGGAGGCTATATTGGGCAGGGAAAAGGACTAGAGCGGGGAACTCGGTGTGTGGTTGACTGATGAGGTCGATACTTGTCATGGATTCCAAAAAGGTGTCTTTCATCATGGGCGAGACGAGTTCTGCCGATGGAAATCACGGATCAAATCTTGAGCGTTCTGAACATTAGCTCGAGGTTCCCATGTGTTCTCTTCTGGACCATATCCTTCCCACTGGACGAGGTACTGGATCTTTCCGCAGAACTTTCGAGAGTCTACGATTGTAGACACATGGTATTCTTCTCGTCCTTTGATGATGATCGGATCAGGGGCTGGTTTCTTTTTCTGGATGGCGTACTTCGGAGTTTCATATGGTGACAACAGGGTCTCGTTGAACACAGGGTGAATCATCTTCCAAGTCTTCGGAAGATCAAGAAGGTATGCGCTAGCTCCTTTCTTCTCTAGGACTTTGAATGGTCCATGTTGGAGTGCAGCAAGTTTCTTTGAGGGGCGATCGGTCCTGATGTTAGTCCCTTCTAGCCACACCTTGTCCCTGATGCGGTAGTCCCGAGACGGATTTCGCTGTGTGTCAACTGTCTTCTTCATCTGATCCTGTGCTTGTTTCAGCGCAGCATTGGCTTCTTCTCATGCCTGTTTAAGTTTTTTCAAGAAGTCGTTGGCAGCCGGATTAGTATCTTCTAACACGAGCTCTCCCTTCCATGGATGTAAACTGTAGTTGAGGTAGAATGGAGTGTGCTTCGTTGCCTGATGTTCTTTGTCATTGTACTGGAACTCTGCGATTGCGATCCATTCAGCCCAATCATCCTGTAGATGGTTGACAAAGTTTCGTAAGAATACTTCCGTTTTCTGATGCGATCGCTCGGCCTGTCCATCAGTCTGTGGGTGGTATGCGGTGGACAGGTTCCTCTTGATCCCTAACATGCGGCAGAGTATCTCCATGAACTTTGCGGCGAACTGTGGTCCCCTATCGCTGATGATCTTCTTGGGGATCCCATGAAGCTTCCATATCTGATCCTGATAGATATTGGCTAATCCTTCAGCTGATAGTTCCACAGTTGTCGGAATGAGGTGAAGCATCTTCGAATGTCTATCCGTGATGACCAGAATTGCATTTTTCCCATCAGATTCTGGTATTGGTCCCACGACGTCGATTCCTATGTCTTCCCATGGGTGACTTGGTGCTGCATGGGGATGTAGCGGAGCATGTCGCTTTTGTCGGTTGATCTTGTTGCGTTGACAAGTGTCGCAACCCTTCACGTACTTCTTCACATCATGCAGTATGGTAGGCCACCAGTAGGTGCGAGTGAGGAGTTCATGTGTCCGGTACTGTCCTGGATGTCCAGCCACCGGTGCATCGTGTGACTCGAACATCAATTCTTGTCGTAATTGTGGGTCTGGCGGGACATAGACTCGTTCTCCTGCATAGGTGATCCCATTCTCCTGTTGATACCAATGAGGATTCTTTTTTAGGCCCTGCGCTACTTCTGTCTCCATGCGGTTCGAAGCCTTGATGCGTGCGATCCATGGGTTTTCGATGGTTGTGATGTTTCCAATTTTGATGGAATCAGATGTCTCACCCCCTTCAAAGAATTGTTCCTCCGTGAACATCTCCATTTGTACCACATCTTCTGATTCCAACTGTTTCAAGAATAGTCCCTCCTTGAGCATTTGGTCACTGTCCTGTGGTTCGAGTTCCGCTTCATACCAGGGTAAGCATGACAGGATGTCCGCTTTCGCATTGGTCTTGCCGGGCACATGCCGTAATTCGAAGTCATAGTCTTGTAACTTCATTTTCCAGCGTCGCTGTCGTTGATTTAGGTCCTGAGGACGACGGAAATATTCCAGGTTCTTGTGATCGGTCAAGATCTCGAAACGTTCCCTGGCTTCAAGCAGATAGTGTCTCCAATCTTTCAATGCTTCCACGACTGCCAGAAGTTCCTTGTCATATATCTCATAATTCTGTTCGGCCGCGGACATGGTCCGCGACAAGAATGCGATGGGGTGCCATTTGTCGTCTTGCTTCTGAGAGAGTACTGCTCCAATTGCATAGCCCGATGCATCGGTTTCAACCCTGAACTGTCCCTCTGGTTTCGGTAATGCCAAGACTGGTGCCAATGTAATTGCCCATATGAGACCTTCAAAAGCTTGCTGCTCTGTTGGTCCCCAAGTAAACGTCGTACCACCTGTGAGCGTGGTGAGAGGTTTCGCGATGTTTGAGTACCCTTCAATAAAACTTCGATAGAAGTTAGCAAATCCAAGGAACTTCTGAACTTCCTTTTTTGATGTGGGTGCTCGCCAGTTTCGAATTGTATCCACCTTCTCAGTTTCCATCTCAACACGTCCCTCACCAACCACATATCCCAATATAGGACATTTCGTTACTTCCCATAAACACTTCTTCTCCTTTAGGAACAAATCATTGTCCGATAGGATCTGTAGGATTTCTTCAGTGTTTCGCGTGAGTTCTTCCTTGGTTTTACCGATAACCACAATGTCATCCATGTAGATCACGCAGATACGTCGGCAGATCTGGTCCCGGAATAGACTAGCCATCATTTGAGAGAACGTTCCCGGGGAGTTGCAAAGACCAAAAAACATGACCAATGGTTCAAACAATCCTCAACTGGTGAGGAAGGCAGCTTTCCATTCATCGCCCTCCTTAATTCGGACGTTGTTATAGCCCCACATGATGTCCATTTTATTGAAGTAGACCGCATCTTTCAGTACGTCCAAGAGATCGGATATTCGTGGGAACTTGTCTTTGACCATGAATTTATTGACCATGCGGTAATCTTGTACCAATCATTTGGAGCCATCCTTCTTGTTGATGAAGAAGCAAGGGGAGGCATAAGGGGATTTGGATGGGCAGATCTTTCCTGTTGCTAGACCCTCGTCAATGAATGTGTCCAATTCCTCTTGTTCCTTTTGCGTCATAGGATATGTATTTCCCCCTGGTTCTTTTGGTGCGTCCGGTGTAAGTTCGATACCATGGTCCCATTCCCTCTCCTTTGGGATCTTATCAAAGTTCTCTTTCTCGAAGAGATGAGCAAATCGTTCAACATATGAGGGTCGTTTGGTTGTGGGAGGTGGTGTGGGAGTGACAGCTTCCAAAATAGGGTCTCCAGGCTTCCATTTCTGATCCGACTTTTTGGGTGCATCTTTGTCGCGCACCTCAACCATGCGAACCCGGTGTTTATGACCATTAAGGTTAATCCTGAAATCCGAGTGTTTGGTTTGACATGTTGGGCACCGGTTAAATGTTACCGCGCCAGTTGTCCAATTGATTGTGGGGTTGTGGTGTACCAACCAGTCATGTCCCAAGAGCATGTCCGTTCTCCCAATGTCCAGTACCATTGCTTCCATGGTTTCCTGATGTGCTCCCAAATCCAGTTTGACTTCGGCAAGTTGGCTCGCTTTCTGTTGTCGATTTGGTGATCCATCCACATTTAGAATTGCTATGGGTGGTATTCCTCGTGTGGGGAGGTTCTGTTCGCTTACTATTCTGGGATAGATGCATGTGCGTTCACATCCGCTGTCAACCTCAGGTCGGATAACCTTTGGTCCTCGTCGTGTTTTGAGCTGCGTTCAGAGATTCTGCGGTTGATGTTTTTCTCTAGGATGTATTTCCCAACTCGCTGCCATGTCCAACACCACCGTTACCTCCACCTCTACCACCGACATCAACCCCGCCATCGCCGCCCTCCACCTTCCTAACCCTTCCGGAGTTCTTCTTTGGCTTGCAGCAGTTGCGCACAATATGGCCTTCTTGGTCACAGTTGAAACATTTGCGACCATCTTTCTTCTTTGGAGCGCTACAGTCTTTAGCCAGATGACCGAAGCATTGACAGTTGTAGCAGCAGGCTACTCCTGCTTTGTCAATTTCCATGGCTTTGCCCTGACCACCATAAGTGGTATCCGATCTGGTGCGCATGTTGCCACCACCTTGGATGACCAGTGCGTGTCCTTCCATCTGTCATCCCTTGTTTCGGATCTCCTTTGCATAATCAGTGTACGTCTTGCCATCGCTAGCCACTTGTTCAGAGATTCTGCAGTTGACGTTCTTCTCTAGGATGTATTTCCCAGTTTCTTTGCCAAGGTTTGACAGTTTCAAGAGTTCTTCAAATTCATCCAAGAACTCATCAACGGTGCATTTCTCTTGTTTCAGGACTTCGAGTCTTGCTTTGGCAGCGACCGACTTGTTGGCGATGGAGAATTGTGTGGCGATATCATCGGAAAAACCTAGCCAGGTGATGTTCTCGTTGTCAACGGCAAGAGCGTCTAACTTGTTACTGGCCCAGTGTCTGCCGGACCCTTCCATCATGTGGGATAGCACTGCAAGAATCTTCTGATCGTCTGTGAGGCTCTTTTGGAACCTGATGTATAGTTTGGTGGTTTTCCACCACTCGTCAAAGGTGTATCTGTCCTTGAACATTCCCGGATCCTTGATGATCTTGGATGTATCCATTGTCTGTACAGCCGGAGCTTCTGCCATGTCTAGAGTCTGCGGAGGAGAAGAGGGGTCGGGTTGTTGGGATGAAGATGGGGTTCGGGATACAGGTAAGGATTGAAAATGAGTCCCTGTTCTAGGCGTCTGTTCGATATCTGACTGCACGGAGTCAAAAGTAAATTCGTCAGGGGACTCATTGGCGGAATTGGTGGCAAAACGTTCAGAGTATTTCCTCTGTAAATCTCTAAGGAATCTCTGTTCCTGCGCATCTGTTGGTCGCGAGAAGGGGTCAAGTCTCTCGTTTCGTGCCCAGCGGTTGTACTCGGTCTGTTGTTCTTTGGTGGTGAAGTGGGCGTAGATCTGCTGCTTCGAGTAAGACGTGATGATGTGGCTCTGGGACGTCTCGATGTGAGCGTCCTAATCAATCTTCTGATAACGGTTGTCTGGACACCGATAAACTCTCTGATCTCTGTGATCCGACCTGTCTGAGGTCCTTCTTGAACGCGAAAGCTTTCGAGTTCGTTCTGTCGGGCGTTGTAACGCGCAATCTGGTGTTGCCGAGCAAGATGTATGCTCTCTGCTATCTCGCCGTGGGGGCGATGCTCGTCGTTGTCTAGTTCTTCATCAAGCACCTGCTGTAGGATGCGATGGATCTCCAATTCGATGTACTGCTGGATCAGTGTAAAATCGATACTGTCTCGAGGACTTAGCTCCTCCTGTCGGGCTTCTGGCGTGCTGAATGGGTTACTGGTGAAGTCTTCGAAGAAGCGCGACGTCTTGACTCGTCTGGTAGTTGCTCTCTTCGCTCTGGGCGAACCTAACGAGATTTAGCAACTTGTTATGCTTAACAAACCGTTCCAAGGTTCGGGCAGAGTATGCAGGAAAGTGGAAAGGCGAAGAGCAAAGTGATTGCTAAATCTAAGGAATCTACTACAGGACAAGAGGTTTATATAGGTACTGACGATAGGCGGTAGCGGATGAGTCAGTACTGCGGAAGGCAGCGCGCATGAGTAAGGCGACTGCGGAAGGCTATGTCCAGTGAGTAAGCTGACTGCGGAAAGCGAGTCAACACGGGAGTGAAGTATACTAAAGGGGATGACAAAGTAATGTAATGAGTCAGACTGGGAATCGAAGGTTGCAAAAGTAGACATTAGACATAGTGAGTTCGTAAGAGGGCGCCGAGTTGGGCCGATAAGTAAAAGATATGACGTGGTCCTCATACCGTAGAGTCCATAACATGGGTGTGAATAGCGTGCCTGCGCTGAATCCCAATGGACAAGCTGCAGGGCAGCAGGGTTTTGTAAATGTCAACCAGTAATTCCCCCGCTGGCTCTGACAAATTGTTACAAGCAATTGCCTATAGACTCTTATATACATAAAGACACTGTAAAATCATGGTTTCAGAAACTTTCGGATGCAGCAGTTACGTACAATAAAATGCTATTAGATAAACCTAGAAGAGAAAAACAAAAAAAAGATGAATTGGACTTAGATACACTTGTAAACTATATCATTGGGGAGTCCTTGGAAACAAGGCTTGGTTCGGCCCTTATGGACGAATGCTTAATTCCCTGTTCAGATGAATCAGATAACTTAAATAGGCAAATGGACTCTATGGGGGAACCATCTTTTATTCGATCCGCTTCTTTGGAAAAGGAGCTTATGATGAAAATCACACTGGAAACATTGCAGGACAAACACACCTTTGATGTTGATGCATTATTGGACTCAGGGTTGACAGGGATGTTCATTGATCTGGACTTCGCCAAGAGAAAGAATATTAAATTAAGGGAACTACCTTTCCCCATTTGGGTCTACAACATTGATGGCATGCTTAACCAAGGAGGTTTGATCACACATGAGGCAGTCATGGCCATGCGGTATAAGGGACACATGGAAATAGCAGTGTTTGAAGCATGCAACCTAGGAAAAGCTAAAATTATTGTTGGACACACTTGGCTGAAACACCATAATCCAGAGATCGATTGGGAAAAAGCAGAGGTTAGGCTGTCAAGATGTCCAGGGGAATGCGGCATGCATCAAACATGTTATTTAAAGAAAACTGCAAGAACCAGATGGGGTGGAAGAATTGAAGAGGTAGTAGAAGGAAATGAAGAAGAAGTGGAAGAAGAGGTGATCCACATGCTCAGAGCAGCTAAGGGAGAACCCTCAGATGAAGTACTGGCGGAACAGGTTGTCCCTTGGAAATATCCTATCTATCAGTCTTTGAAAAGAAAGCATTGGAAAGGTTACCAGTCTGGAAACCATGGGATCACGCCATAGACCTAAAGCCAGATTTCGTACCAAAAAAGGCCAAAGTCTACCCCCTGTCACCAGATAAAAGGAAAGAAGTATCTGAATTTGTGGACGATCAATTACGCAAAGGATATATTCGACCTACCAAGTCACCACAAACTTCGCCAGTATTCTTTATACCCAAAAAGGATGGAAAGAAACGAATGGTACAGGATTACCAACATATTAACAGCTGGACTGTCCACAATAATTATCCACTCCCATTGATTCCGGAGTTGATCGATAAGTTAAAAGGGAAGAAAAGGTTCACCAAGATGGATCTCAGATGGGGCTACAACATTGTGCGCATCAAGGAAGGAGATGAGTGGAAAGCGGCATTTACGACCCCTGATGGAGCCTTTGAACCGACAGTCATGTTTTTTGGATTGAATAATTCCCCAAGCATGTTCCAGACCATGATGAACGATATCTTTAGGGACTTGATTGACCAGGGATATGTGGTTATTTATATCAATGATATATTGGTGGCAACAGAAGGAGAGGAAGGACATGATGCCATAATGGAGAAAGTTTTGAAAAGATTATGAGAAAACAATTTATTCTTGAAACCAGAAAAATGTCTCTTTGATAGAGACGAAATAGAGTTCTTGGGATTAATTATTGGGAAAGGCGGAATTCAGATGGACCCTTCGAAAGTAGACGCCATCCAACAATGGCCGACACCAACTAAGGCCAAGGAAGTACAATCATTCCTTGGACTCGCCAACTTCTATTGGAGATTCATCAAGGATTTCTCTAAAGTGGCCGGACCACTACATAAGTTAACTAGGAAAGGAATTGGAGTATGGAACAGGAGGAGGCATTTGATGCGCTAAAGAAGTTATTTATGGAAGCACCCATATTGGTATCTCCCGATCCGGATTGGAAGTTAAGAGTAGAATCAGATGCATCGGACTTCGCCATGGGAGCGATTCTATCTATGGAATGTGAAGATGAGAAATGGAGGCCATGTGCCTTTCTATCTAAAGGATTAAATGATGTGGAAAGAAATTATGACATACACAATAAAGAAATGCTGGGTATAATTCGAGTGCTGGAAGCATGGAGACACCACCTTGAAGGAGCCAAACATGAGGTTGAGATTTGGACCAATCATAAAAACCTCGAGTACTTCATGCAGGGTCAAAAGCTTAATCGCAGACAAGCACGTTGGGCATTGTATCTAACATGTTTCAAATTTAAATTAATACACAAGGCAGGAACTTCAATGGGGAAGGCAGACGCTCTTTCAAGAAGAGTCGACCATAGAAAGGGGGTGGAAAATGACAATGAAGATGTAACACTATTGAAACCCGAATATTTCCACTTGCGTGCAATGGATCAGGAGACAGATGGACAGACGGAACGCATCAATCAGGAGTTGGAGCAATATCTGAGATTGTTTATCTCCCATTGGCAAACAGATTGGCTTGAATGGATGGCAACTGCGGAATTCGCCTATAATAATAAATTCACATGGCAACTCAGTTTTTGCCATTCTATGTAAATTATGGGTTTAACCCTAGGATGGGCGTAGAACCTCGGAGGACAGAAAAGTCAGAACCGGCAAAAGAATTTGCGGAGCAAATGAAGAAGATTCATGAGAAGGCAGAAGTGGCGCTAGTAAAAGCACGAGAAGAGATGGAATGGTATGCGAACCTGAAACGGGGTGATGCATCAGTTTACAAAGTTGGCGACAAAGTTTGGTTATCGACTAAAGACCTGAAGTTGAACTGACCCTTAAAGAAACTTGCTGAACGATGGATTGGACCCTATGCCATAACCAAAATCATTTCGTCACACGCTGTGGAACTTAAATTGCCAAAATCGTGGAAAATCCACCCGGTTATCAATGTATCACAGGTCCGATTATTTAAGGAACCACTATTTAGATCACAAAGGGTGCAGGCAGCAAACCCAATAGTTATCAATGGCGAAGAGGAGTACAATGTCGCTAAAGTTATTGACTCAAGGTTGAAGACAGGAAAGCTGGAATATTTAGTGCAATGGGAAGGTCTGACTCTGGACCACAACACGTGGGAACCCAAGGATCACCTGGAACATGCCAAGGAAGTGGTGGAGGACTTCTTTAAATTAAACCTGAATGCACCCCGGCGCTTATGCGCAAACATTTTTGAAGGATTAAAATTCAAACCATATGAGAATTTCACAGACACCACAGACGACATCATATCTCGCCTGGAAGTCGAGATCTAGAAAGGGGGTAATGTTATGATCGTATTTTCACTTTTTACTTTATCTTATCTTATCTCGATCTTATCTTATCTACATTGTGTTGTACATGAGGACATCTTATCATTAGCACGCAGCAGAATGTGAAGGATCCAGAGTCGCGCAGCATGACACTGCCTCAATGCAGCCTCATGGCATTTACATATATAAGTAGGGTACTTTCACTTGTATTTGAGAGCTTGTTCTCTTGAGATTTCCGCTGGGTCTCTTGGCAATACAGCATCTTCATCATCTTTCCATGTTTTCCCTCTAAGTTCAGAAGTTTGGGCTCGCGACGTCGTTAGACTTAGCGTCGCCTCAACATTGCCAACAATGGCAGCTGTTCTGAGAGGCGTGCCAGTCACTGCTGCTCACAAAGGTACCACACCACCACACCTCCCCCTTGATCTTGACACGCTCTGCCTTGGTGCCAAGTCTGTTTCCTTGTTCGGCATTTCTGCATCACCACGTCCAGCGACTGATTGTAAGTTGTCTGATACTATACCTCCTCCTTTCTGACAAAGTGTTACGGACTCTACGGTATGAGGACCACGTCATATCTTTTACTTATCGGCCCGACTCGGCGCCCTCTTACGAACTTACTATGTCTGATATCTACTTTCGCAACCTTCGATTCCCAGTCTGACTCATTACATTACTTTGTCATCCCCTTTAGTATACTTCACTCCCGTGTTGACTCGCTTTCCGCAGTCAGCTTACTCACTGGACATAGCCTTCCGCAGTCGCCTTACTCATGCGCGCTGCCTTCCGCAGTACTGACTCATCCGCTACCGCCTATCATCAGTACCTATATAAACCTCTTGTCCTGTAGTAGATTCCTTAGATTTAGCAATCACTTTGCTCTTCGCCTTTCCACTTTCCTGCATACTCTGCCCGAACCTTGGAACGGTTTGTTAAGCATAACAAGTTGCTAAATCTCGTTAGGTTCGCCCAGAGCGAAGAGAGCAACTACCAGACGAGTCAAGACGTCGCGCTTCTTCGAAGACTTCACCAGTAACCCATTCAGCATGCCAGAAGCCCGACAGGAGGAGCTAAGTCCTCGAGACAGTATCGATTTTACACTCATCCAGCAGTACATCGAATTGGAGATCCGTCGCATCCTACAGCAGGTGCTTGACGAAGAACTAGACAACGACGAGCATCGCCCCCACGGCGAGATAGCAGAGAGCATACATCTTGCTCGGCAACACCAGATCACGTGTTACAACTCCCGACAGAACGAACTCGAAAGCTTTCGCATTCAAGAAGGACCTCAGACAGGTCGGATCACAGAGATCAGAGAGTTTATCGGTGTCCAGACAACCGTTATCAGAAGATTGATTAGGACGCTCACATTGAGACGTCCCAGAGCCACATCATCATGTCTTACTCGAAGCAGCAGATCTACGCCCACTTCACCACCAAAGAACAACAGACCGAGTACAACCGCTGGGCACGAAACGAGAGACTTGACCCCTTCTCGCGACCAACAGATGCGCAGGAACAGAGATTCCTTAGAGATTTACAGAGGAAATACTCTGAACGTTTTGCCACCAATTCCGCCAATGAGTCCCCTGACAAATTTACTTTTGACTCTGCGCAGTCAGATATCAAACAGACACCTAGAACAGGGACTCATTTTCAATCCTTACCTGTATCCCAAACCCCATCTTCATCCCAACAACCCAACCCCTCTTCTCCTCCGCAGACTCTAGACATGGCAGAAGCTCCGGCTGTACAAACAATGGATACATCCAAGATCATCAAGGATCCTGGGATGTTCAAGGACAGATACACCTTTGACGAGTGGTGGAAGGCCACCAAACTATACATCAGGTTCCAAAAGAGCCTCACAGACGATCAGAAGATTCTTGCAGTGCTATCCCAATAAAAAGCGCCGAATGAGAAGGCCGAGGTTTGCACATCAGACTTTTCTAGCAAGTTTTTCGACGGTGAGATTGCGCTCTATTTACAGAAAATGAGGATGATATGAGAGGGGAATTGGATACTTTCACATACTTGCCGGTTTTCTTGCTAGACGAATAAGGGTTGTACTAGCTTCTGGTGCAGCAGAATTGTCGTTACCACCGTCAGAGTCCTCTTCAGAGTCCTCTTCAAGTTGGTCGTCACTGGCATTATCTTCATCGGGTTCATCATCGGGTTTGTCATTGGCTTCGCGCCCCTGTAACGCAAATGCAACTGCGAAGAATATGTTGAGAAATGGGAAAGTGTTATGAGAATAAACTTACTCAGTCTTTCCAAAGTCTCTGAAAGGATTGTTCCATCAAGCATGCCACGCCTCCGAAAATCGGTGCGAGAGGCTGCCAGTTTGTCCAGCCGTTGGTTTGTAAGAAGCATCTGGTTGATAGTCCAATATCGGTTCGAGCGCTGCCATGGTTGTTTGATAGCCTTTTTGTGCTTTGACTCCGTGATTGAGGAGCATATTCCATTCGGAGAGCCGAACGCACGAATAGCCCCCACGTAGTGGACCATTGAGTGTTGGCGAGGGGGGGTTGAGTTGGCTTTGCGAATGCCAGTCTCGACGAAGACGTGTCGGTATTTTTGAAATCTCTCAACGGCGTCCTCCATGTCTTTGATGCTTTGTGTGGTATGCACGTTCCGTCGTGCAAGGTAAAAAAAATTGAGAAATGCATGTATAGCACGCACCATATCTGGTGGTACATAACCCTCAATAGCTGGCAAGTATACCTAGGTTTAAGAATATTTTAGTATCACGGAGGAAGAGAGCTTTATATATCTTGCTCGCCTTCATAAGTGCTTTTGAATCATTGCCGGTTCATTGTTTGAATCCTCTTCCTTGGGGAAAATGGCGTAACCCAGCAAAAGGTGCGACCATAGCGATGCTGCATCAAATCTGGTTTATTACTATTGCACAGGAAGATAATGACGACATACCAATGATCGATATCATCTATAATTTGATCTGCTCAAGCCTTGCCATGTATATTCTGGAGGTAATCTTGAACCCACGTAACCAGGTGGTCCTTGAACGTTCCTTTGACAAGTTGATGTAAAAGATCTGGTGTAACAATCTCATAAATGTCGGCGTGCGGAAAGTCTTCAGTAAAGGGCTATTGATGAGATTAGTCCGGTGGTGCTACTTAATTTATGGAGTGAAATGCTTACTATAATGTCTCCAACAAGTCCATACTCGTCCCATAGTTCTCCCAATTGTAATTCTTCAAGCAAGACATTTGTATGTTCACGCCACCGAAGAGGATATTCCTTCCCATCTAAATCATATGAGGGTGCCAAGCACCTGCAAAAATTGAACAATCAGATAACATTCACCACACGATGAGAGCCAAGCATAATGGTGACCTACCGGGAACACCAGCCCTGCACTATACAAGTAATTAGACACTGTTCTGGGTAATCTGCGATGTAAGGTCCAATCCTGTAAATGGCACGGCGATAATGGTCATTGGGACACCGAACAACCTCTGCTTGGGTCATTGCAGGCCGCAGCCATTGGAGCATAAGTGTTAAAGATGTATGGAACAACTGGCAACAAAATTTGCGGAACTTCGCACAGTTGGAATGTTGTTTTTCAGCTAGGAAAGAAGTTATAACACATCAATGAATAGAATCTTTCAGGAAACCTACATTTTGGAATGCTATGGAATCCAAGAAGCACAATGCCATTTCTGTGACCGCATCGTGCCTTGTTATGGATGTTGCCAATGGAGAGGTAGACTGGCCAATACTCGTTGTTGCCTGTTCCAACCGAGACTGTTGTCTTGTCGCTCCCAAGGATAATTGGAACAA
The DNA here is from genome assembly GCA_963565915.1 of Entoloma clypeatum. Taxonomy (NCBI): domain Eukaryota; kingdom Fungi; phylum Basidiomycota; class Agaricomycetes; order Agaricales; family Entolomataceae; genus Entoloma; species Entoloma clypeatum. The sequence goes on along the minus strand of OY751489.1, from coordinate 766,719 downwards.
ACATCACACCATGTGTATCCGGATCCTTGCTGATTTCATCCTGTGTTTCGACATTTAAGAGTATGAAGTTGAGAAAACATACTGCTTGTCTCCACGCCCAATCACCAGACATTAAGTCTTTGAAGCAATGCTGCCCTGTTGCGTCGTATTCGTGGAATGGAGCGTAGTCGAATTCGTCTTTGAAATCTGCGTTCGAAATGAGGTTTTGAACAAGTTTTCTGGGGTCCCGAAACCAGATTTCGTGATCTCCTTCCATCCAGGATGGAACGGGACCCTCGGGTTTTTCACCATTGTAATTTAGCGTAAAGGACTCCCATGGAATGTTGCCGACCTCGGTTGAGTCGATTGTTCCATACAGCTCGTTATGATTGCGAAAAGGTGGCTGGATGCCATGGGGCGCAAGGCTAGCTGCCCAAAGATTGAGAAGAATGTCGATATCGCCTCCAGACATTTGATTTCGATGGAAGAGAAAGTCAGCGAGCTCGAATTCCACACGATCATTGTAAGGTGCCCAATTGTCCGCTCCAAGGTCAGTTTCTCGTGGTGTTGGCGACATTTTCAGAGGTAAGTCAAAGCCCTCGTGGTCGCAAATGTCACCTGTTCAAATATCTCAGTATCAGGGATCACAAATTCAAAAGTGGCGTAATACCTACCACTTAGGAGTGGATGATTGTCTCGACCACACGAGGAGTGATTGGTCTCAGACTGTTCATCATCATCACCACCGCCGTTGGCATGCTTGCGGTCATTATCCTGGACCCCGCTATTATTTCTGCCACCATCACGGTTGTTGTTGTGTTCCTCATCGTTGTTATGGTCATCGGTATAGGAATCATCACCAGGGCCGTCCACGTTGTTGAGATCAGCTGGATGGTACCATGAGTCATCCCAGTTGATGCCGTCTGTAGGTTCTTCATAGGTAGGGGCGGAGGCTAGAAAGCCATGTCTGTTGTTCCAAACTTCTGGTAGTAAAGACCCATTTCTGAAAGAAGATAAGCCGGATATACTTCAATGATATCAGTTTGCGCAAATTTACCTTTGCCGAGTCGGTGATGTAGTCCACGGATTTGGTTCTTCATATCCTACAATTGTGGCTTGAGCATCCCTGGAGAACAATGAGTTAAGCTATGGATGTTTCCAGCCGGCTTACCATAACAGCGTTTCCCATGGATTTACATCGATTTCCAACACATCTTCTGCATCGCTGGGTTCAGGAGTGGGGTCTGGAACCTGTCCACCGAAGACGCCTGCATTTATATCACCCCAGATTGAATCTGAGGGGGCAACCGTGTTCGAAACGTTTTCGGGTTGTGTTCGTGCACTATGCTGTGATCAACTATGGCAATGGAGGCCACCGAGAGATCGAAAGCGGCGGTGGCAACCCAGGAATTTGCATGGGTAGTTGAGGTTGGTCGTAGCTTGATTTCGGACACGTAGATTGTGATTGGGACTTGTCATGTTTAAAGTGCAAGGTGGTGATGTAAGCTGAGAGTGTGGCAAAGTGTGAAATGCCTAAGTCCGAATAACTCTTGCATCGCGTATTTCACACGTTACGAAATTCGTGTCGTGTCTTGACATGTCTCACCACTTCAACACCTCTTCACTCTTCCCACTCCGAGTATCATGCCTCCTCGAATGACCACGCGTGCGACGAATGGCAACGCCTATCCTGGGCTTCCCGTTGTTGAAGTTCCACCTGGGTGCTAGCCACAGGTGTACTGAGCAACATAGCTACAGTGGAAGTACTCTACGATACCGCTATGGTCACTTACATGGTTTGGAGGGGGTAAGGCTAGTGAGAGCGGTTGAGGCTGGTGAGAGCGATGGAGCTGGTTAAGAGTCAAGAGACAACTTGTTGATATTGACAGTTTCCTGGTCTTATATACCGTACTACTGTTTGTACCAACCAAACAAGTATGTAATGAAGATATGTAAAGGTCACGTGATGTAATCTAATCTAATCTAATCTACGTGATGGGAAAAGTTTCAACATCCCCCCATATTTAGTACATATTTCTAAATACATCTTACTTTTTCCCACATATATATATAGGTACTTTGTTTTGCCTAGTTTTTTATCAATCCGAAGTACGGGATAAACTTGGAAAAGAGGATTTTTCCCAGATTCTCAGTTAAGAGGTCTGCAGGGTTGTTCACTCCTTCAATGAATTCGACCGTAATTATTCCTTCGGAGACTTTTTCTCTGACGAAGTGGAATCGCACGTCAATGTGCTTGGATCATTTCTCGGTTACAGGGTTGGATGCGATAAAGACGGAACCGTTGTTGTCTCCGTAGATCGGTACTGATCCGATCTGCATTCCAAGTTCGGCAAGCATGCTTCTCAGCCATGTTGCTGCGCGACTGCAATCTGATAACGCCATATACTCTGCTTCTGTGGAAGAGAGGGCGATGGTCTTTTGCGCCGATGATACCCATGTCACTGCTCCAGACGCCAGTGATATGAAGAAGCCAGTGGTAGACCTCCTCGTGTTTTCATCTGACGCCCAGTCGGAGTCTGTGAATGCATAGATTCCTTTCCCTGAGTCACCATCATACATGATTGCGTAATTTTTTGTCGCTTTCAGATACCTGCAAATATCCCTAGCCACTTCTAAATGGCGTTTGGTGGGATTTGCGGAAAACTGCGACATTTTGATCACGGCAAAACAGATGTCTGGCCTTGTTCCAATCATCAGATATAGAAGTGATCCGATGACGGATTGGTACTTTGATCGGAGTTCTGCATTGGGTTCATCTTCGGACATCATGGGTTTGTAGCCCGTAGGAAGTGGGGTATGGGTGGCGTTAGATTCGCTCATCCCCATTCGTTCGAGTATTTTCTCAAGGTAAGGTACTTGATCGATGAAGATACGTTTCCCACGTTGCCTTATTTGGATAGAGAGAAATTCTTTCGGTTCCCCATCAGGCACAAGGTGCCCTAGGTCCCTACATTCCCATGTGGTCATGAAGGCCTTTTTCTTCTCTAGCGTATATTCCCGGTTTGTGCCGAGAAAAGCAGAGTCGTCGACATAGATGACGGCGATTACAATTTCCCCGCTGGTACTTTTGTGAATGAACACTCCCGCATCAGAGTGAAGCCGGACAAAGCCGAGCTTTTTCATGGAGGAATCAAGTTCCCTCCACCAGGCTAATGCGGCCTGCTTAAGTCCATATAGGGCTTTGAATAGTTGGTACACGAGGTGTTCTTTCCCTTTTACTATGTAGCCCTCAGGCTGTCGCATGTAAATGACTTCACGGAGCGTTCCATAGAGGAAGGCTGATGAGACGTCCAAAAGTGTCATGAACCACCCTTCAAGGGCTGTCAATGCCAGTATTAGTCGGACAGTTTCATATCTTACGACTGGTGAGAAGATCTGATCAAAGTCGATCCCTTCTACCTGTGAAAAGCCTTTTGCGACGAGACGTGCTTTCAGGCGGCCGTCGGATTTTTCGTTGTAAACCCATTTGTTCCTTAGAGCTTTCCTTCCTGCAGGCAGGGGTACTAGCTCTGTGATCACTCCACGGCGTTTGAGCATGTCTAGCTCTTTACGTTCAGCCGCATACCAGTCTTCTTTATTTGGAAGAGGGTATATGTCTTTATGGGACATGTCGACAATGCCAACTTGGACTGATATCGCCTCCATCAGGAGGTCATTCATCCATGCCGTTTGACCGCCCAATTTCCGTCTTCGATCTAATTTTTCAAGATCAGACGCTGGAGTGTCTTCCCCATAGATGCTTCCTGGCATCTTCCGAACTCGCCGTTCCCTGATCGGTCGATCTGGTACTTGCTCGGGTTCCGGAGTGGGTACTCGCGGTTCGTCACCAGGCTCACTGGCAGGCAATTCGTTGTCTGATTCAGGTTGATCCTGTTCAATGGGAAGTGGGTCATGAGGTGTTTCGTTGTGACTGTCGTCGTCATTGCTGCCGGGAATGAGATCCTCAAACTCATCAGCCGGCTCTGGGTTTTCCATTTCTGGGTGGTTTTCTGGCAACGGGTCGATATGGCATCTAGGGTACTTGCTTTCATCAAAGATAGCTTTCCCTCCCATGAAAATCGTGTTGGTCTCAGGATCCATGAAGCGGTATCCTTTGACCCCTGGTTTCGATCCGAGATAAATCATCAATCGGGATCTTGATTCCAGGGAGTTCCTACGTTTCTCCTTTGGGATATATACATATGCTTGACATCCAAATACTCTGACGCTGGACATGTCGGGGATCTCATTGGTCACCCTGAAGTAAGGGGTTTTCCATTCAAGACGCCGCATGGGGGTTCTGTTGTATAGAAATGCTGCATGTTCCAAACAGAATTCCCACCACATCGGCGGTAAGCATGCATCGAAGCGCAATGCCTGAGATTTTTCCCATAGTGTTCGATTGATCCTTTCTGCTCTACCATTCTGCTGGTGCTGATATGGGAGCGTGACGTCGATCAGAATTCCATGATCGGCAAGTACATCTTTGTATTCGTCAAATTCTCCACCTCCATCAACTCGCCACTTCTTAGGAGTAGCGGCAAATTGGTTCTGGATCGAAACTGTCTTAGTGCCGTGATGGCACCAGACTTTTTCCTAAGCAAGACGACCCAGACATGAGATGAAAAATCGTCCAGAAACGTGAGGAAGTATTTGTACTTGTGGTACGATGCCGTGGATATCTGTTTCAGGTCTGAATGAATCAGGTCGAAGGGTTTGACAGCCCTCGTCATTGAATTGGGGTATGACTGATTCGGCATTTTCCCTTTGAGGCACCCCGTGCAGCTTTCCTGTGATTTCTCACGTACTAACGTTCTGGGTACTCCTTTGGTACTAGTGGGAATTTTATTGAGCGCCTGGTCATTTGGGTGGCCAAGACGTTTATGCCAGGTTTCAACAGTGATTTCGCTAGAGATCGCGTGGATTTGGTCATAGCGTATTTCAGTGTCTAACCAGTAAATGGTTTGTCCGATGAAATGAGGCGAAAACTGTATTTTGTTCAGCCCTTTAGAGATATTAATTTCTCCACGCATTCCATCAACTTTGTAACCATGGTTAAGGAAGATGCCTAGGGACAGTAGACGTGTGTCCATATCCAGAATATAAAATACCGGTCGTAGGAGATGGGTTTTAGTTTCCCCATTTAGGGTATGCCGTACTGGAACGGCCCCAACTCCGAGAATTTCCAGTTTCTTTCCCTTTGCAGCTGTTTGGACAAATCGCTTAGCCTTGAGAGGCCTGTAATACGCGAAGTCTTTGAACTCATGGGTAAAGTGTAATGATGCGCCGGAATCTAAGATCCACTGAGCGCGTTCTCTCTCTTTGCAGTGTGTGCAGGACGCGGAATGTTTGATATATTTTTTGTACAGATCATCACTAAAGAGATCTATACTATCTGCATTGGTACTAGCTAATATGTATTCAAATGTCTGTGCGTGATTATTAGCGTTTCCCATTTGGTCGAGTTTGAGAGAAGGATGTGACGAACCATCAAGTTCGATCAGCCCATCTTCGAATTGTTCCGGCCCCATCCACTCGCTTTGATGGTCTATGTCCATCATCTTCAGCGATTCTTCTATTGACGGGGCTACGCGACGCTGTTTAGCCGGCCTTTCGTCGATGTCAGGAATGATGGTATCTAGGATACGAAGATTCGATCCTTAGGGGCGAGCACCAATGCCGCGCGCGAGTTTGCGGACATGGTCGTTCTTTTTCCACACAGATGGTTTTCCAGAAGGAAGCCCAGTGTACTGTGACGGAGGGGGGTTCATTCGCTGAAGGAGCGACTGCATTCTTTGAGAGTCTGGCTGGGCGGTACTCATTGTTTTTCCGCGCCCAGTGACGGTTGTGAAGGACGGTGTCGGAAGAGGGGGGAAGTGGATGGCGGGAGCAACAAACTCAACTGTTTCCTCCACATGTTCGGACGCGTTGTCCGCAGTGTTGGCGCTTTTCTTCTGATTGCGCCAGCGTCCTTTTCCCTTCTTCTTTTCAGAAGCGGTACTATGGTCGGTCGAGTTAGGCTGCTCGTCAGCGTCGTTCTGCGAGGTACTCGGCTTTTGCTGCTTTTCCCATTTGGGGTCCTGCCCCTTGCGTTTTGTCCCGGAAATTTTCCGGGCCTGCTCATTGGACGCACGAGTAGACCCGACCGAATACTTGCGCCTGTATTCCGAGATGATGCTCTCGGCAACGGCTTTGTAGGTGAAATCGTCAGCGTCGTAGACCTGGAAAAGGGCGGTGGAGAGTGACGACCAGGCGTCGGGAATTGCATTGGCGAGGATCATTGCCTGCATCAGATCGGGGACGACAAAGTTCGAATCGGCGAGCCGAGCGAAAAGAGACCCCAGGCATTCAATTTCAGGCACGGGGTCGCGTCCTGACAGCTTGAAGGTGGCGGCGGTCTTGAAGTCGCTGAAGATGACAGCCGGGGATACCTTGGAGTAGTTATCTTTCAGCGATTTCCACGCGTCAAGTGCCGAGGTGCTGTCCTTGATGTGGCGTCTGATCGCCTCAGAGACCTTCAGGCGTATCGCCCTGAGAGCTATGTCGTCGTCCCTGATCCAGGCTTTTTCTTCCTTACGGAAGCCGGGCTGGTCGATCGTGGTAGTCAGCACAGGGGGAGCAGCAGCAGTGGCCCCAGGGGTGGAGACCGTGGTGGTGAAGTCAGCGATCACGGGACGAGTGATGTCGCCAGAGACGATGCGCCAGACTCCTTGATGGAGGAGCTAAGACTTCATCTTTTCGGCCCAGCTCTGGTAGTCGATACCATCGAAGGGGGTGATGATGTCAAGAGCAGAGCGAGAGGTAGACATTTTGGATGAATCTAAGAAAGGGTTCCCAATCAGTGATGTGTTATGAATATGATTCAAGAAAACAATTAAATGATTCCTTATGACATATTCCCTTTAGGAATAGCGGTCACGGGAAAACCCTTTATATGTCAGAAATGTATAAGGTGCGATCAACGTTTCCACATGGAGTGTACTAGGTCAATCCCCTTAGGGACATCTCATGACAGGTACTTGTCGTAATGACGTTCCCAGGTTCATATGTGAAGAAGTAAGACTCAGAACCTAGATCTTTCAATCGGTTCTTTGCCAACCAGGGTAGAGTGGGCAGGTACTCGCTGTTGCCAGCGTTTCCCAGGTCCCTCTGCTATCCGGGGCCCATAACCTGTTGAAGTTCCACCTGGGCGCTAGCCGCAAGTGTACTGAAGCAACCGGCTACAGTGGAAGTACTCTATGATACCGTTCTGACCACTTACATAGGTTGGAGAGGGTAAGGCTAGTGAGAGCGGTTGAGGCTGGTGAGAGCGATGGAGCTGGTTAAGAGTCAAGAGACAACTTGTTGATATTGACAGTTTCCTGGTCTTATATACCGTACTACTGTTTGTACCAACCAAACAAGTATGTAATGAAGATATGTAAAGGTCACGTGATGTAATCTAATCTAATCTAATCTACGTGATGGGAAAAGTTTCAACACCCGTTCTTCTCAATGACAAGGAACTAGCTGGAGGAGTACGAAAGGCATGCGCCAAGCAGAAAGCCGCTTTGGAGGATGCAACACGAGCGACTTCTATCAAGAGGCTGGCCAGGCTTGAGAAGGAGATGGCAGACAGTGATGCCATGGATGAAACCCCGCGTCCCCAGCCTCCACAGAAAAGGAAGCGGGAACGACCTCAAGAGGCAGTGAGCGCAACTCCTGATTCTGAAGCAGAACCCCCAATGCCGCGACCAGACTCTGCTGCCGAGACCTCCGCCAGCGAGAACAAGACCTCCGCCAGCGAGATGGAGGCACCAATACCGAAAAAGTGCAAGGGCCAGCCGAAGAAGAAATCCGCACGTCAAGCCATCGCAGAGGTGGACCTTTCGGACAATGAGGAACCGAAAGCACAGGGGAAGGGAGGGTCGTTGAAAAAGGTGTGCATCAGTTTGTTGAGGTGTGAGAGACAAATTAATCTAATGAATGTTGAGCAGTCAGCCAAAGTTGTTGAGGAGGAACCAGAAGAGGAACTTACTGCAACAATCTCACAACCAAAGAAAAAGCCCATCCAGACAAAGGGAGGAGTCCCAAAGCCACCGACTGTCAAGAAGGTCCAGGAGCATGAAGAAATTGATGTGAGTTTCATCATTCCAAAAGAAGAAAGAATTAATCGAACGAAATCAATAGTCGCTTGAAGAAAGCATTGACGACAACGAACCAACCCCAAAAAAGGCCCCAACGCAGCGACAAAAGAAGGGTTCAGTTGTGCTGGCATCGAAAGGTGCCACTACCAACCAGTTGGCATCGAAGCAGAAATTGCTGGCCTGGGTGAGTGGTGATTAAAAGTGGGATTTCTATATATACTCACATCTTCAGTAGCCAGACAACGACGATAACAGAGATGTACCCACGCCCCCAGTCAAAAAGAGTAATACCCAAGTCAACGCGACATGATCGAAGCCAAGGCCATTAACGATGCACAAGAAACTGGATCTGAAGAGACCCCAGGAATCGGAGTCAGGTGTAAGTATATTAAGGCTTTTCAAATTAATCACATTAACCAAAAATACTACCAGTCAGACAAGGACTTAGCGGACAAGGAAATGATTGTCAATATTGATTTCACCACACCAAAACTAAAAGGCCAGCCAAGAAAGCAACGTCGGATACAGGACGAAACCGATGAGATTGAGGCTGACGAAGCGGGTGTTATGATCCTGGAGTTGCCAGCAATGAAGAAGAGTAAAGCCAAGGAAGATGGCGCACCGCCGGCAGCAAAGGAAAAGGGAAAACCCAAGGTGAATGCAGATTCAATGACTGTTGTCCACTTACCACAACCTTTCCAGCCCCATTTGGAAGACGACGACGAGATGGACGACATCGAAGAAGACTCCGATATCCCAGAGTTGCCAGCAACGAAGAAGGGTAAAGCCAAGGAAGATGGCGCACCACCGGCAGCAAAGGAAAAGGGAAAACCCAAGGTGAATGCGGACTCAATTACTGTTGTTCACTTACCACGACCTTTCCAGCCCCATTTGGACGATGGCGATAAGATGGATCTGGATGACATCGGCACGTCTGGCGATGATCACGGCAGACCCCGGGGTGGGAAGGAATCAACAAGGTCTGAACCCCCCACAACACTCGTTTCGACATGCTGACACTTGACCGCATCACCCTCTATTACTACACTCTCAGTGAGACCTATTGAGCACAGAAATGCAAAGCCCACGATGACAAGAATGAAGGCAACGATGGGGACGATGAAGCCATCAAGACCTGGGCAAATGGTGTCCACTCAGGAAGCAAGCGAAGCAAGAAGGCCACCAAACGCTGCACTTCAACCCCTTCCCTTGCCGGCCGCTCCCAACGAACCCAGTCATCTAGCAAATCAGCGGTATCAGCGCGCACCAGTTCTCCACAGAAATTTTGTGGAATCTTCCAAGGGCCCTTCGTCCTTCAAGCCTTTGCGAACCATTTCAATCTCACCCAGCATGCGCATCGTGACATACCAGGACTCATTCCCATTGACGAAGAACCACTACCTCGGGACTGGCTGCTGCTGTGGTAAGTCTTTTGAGTTTTTATTGTGATAGGAAGCTTTACCTATTGAACAGGTTGAGCGCGTGCTTACCCTCATTGCGGATGGAAATATTACAATCGAGTCTACAACAAAGAAGCCTATCACGCCCAAGGTGACCATTAACCCTCGAATGGGAACAGCGTCAGCGAGGGCCCTCAACTTTAACGAAACCTCATGGGGTTTGGTGACACATGCGTGGTCGAAAGCAGCAAAGAGCAACATTACAACGCCCTCAAAGCTCAAGGCTATTGTCAATGAGGCAAAGAAATATGAGAAGATGACTTGTAAGACCGAGGACAATAACCCTTTGGAAGCTGACGAGGATGACAAGCGCGCTCTGCTTGTAGACGGTACGAGTTCTGAATGATAGACTCTATTGTCTATCGTCGTTTTTCTTGTCATCATCACAGCCTCCATCGCCTGTCGTCTCCACCATCTTTGTCACCACCACTGCCTTCATCGTAATCGCTGCCTTCATCACCACTGCCACCTTCGCTGTTGATGTCAGTGTTGTTGGGCTGTTGCCGAACTTTGTAGGGTTTTTTTTATAAACATTTTCTTGGTTTTTCCTTCACATATTTGATGCCTGCTTAGTCTCTTTCTCACTCCCCACTCCGTCATTTACACTTTGGCCATACTATTTGATTCCCAATTCAACTTGATAACCTATAGGCTATCATTCTACATCCTCAACCATAATTTCTGTATCCCCCCCCCCCACCCCAATGGATAGATTAGAAGCTACTAGTATATCAGCTTGATAATTTCAATTATTTTATTGGATTCTGCCAGGCCCTACTTGATATGATCTTGAGGATGCTTTTGATCACGACTTGAAAACCAGATAGTGGCTTGAAGATATCTCAAGCATCTTGGAAGGCTTGATTATTGCTTGAAGATGTTTTCATTTGTCTTCGTTGTCTTGATGAGTTATCTTGATCTCCTTGATGTCATCTCAGCATTCTGAGAACTTCCTAGAGTTGTTTTGGTTGTGCTTAAATGATTTTCTTGACAGGTATTGCTTGCCTTGGGTTGGTTTGGAAATATCTTGAGTACTGAAAACCTTGCCAGAAATTTTGATAGAGTGTTGGACATTTTCTTGTAAGGGCCTTGAGAGCTCTTGGCTGACTTGGGGCAAAACTTCAAGCACTTCAAGTAGACCTCAAGACGGAGACCTTTCTTGGCTCGTCTTGAGAATAGCTTGTCTTGAAAGACACTTAGAGAGCCACATCAGTTCCAAGAAAGTTCCAAGACAATTTTCAAGTAGCTCAAGTGTGGATTAAGAAAATTGACTTTTTGCTGATGTATGTTATTTGTCCCAGCTCCACAAGTAAACACAAATCCTGAGCAGTAAAAAAGTGAAATTGGGTCTATCAATACTTAGTTAGCTGTAAGTGAACCAACTGAAAATCCCCTGAAAACAACCCTGAAAACCCAATCAGGAAAATCCCACCACCTGTTTACTTGACCCCATCCATCCACATATTTTAGGCAAGATATCTGTTCTTTTTGCAGGCTCCTAAACCATCCCCTAGACATGGATGAACGATGTTTTATATGTATTTTTTCAGAGCAGCAGGTTCTCGTCTGGAAAAATCACAGATCTCCATCACAGCCGAACTCGGAAATTGCCGTGCTTTGCAGCGGCCTACTCACCAGCAACACGTTCGACATCGAGGATCCTTCAGCTCTCAACCTGGATGAACTCGTGAATCTACGATACGCGCATCAAACGAAACAGGCTGCGACTGGAGTCAAGAATCACTCACGCTGTACGACTGCTAATATCATTGATTTGTCAATCCTCCTTAGTCCTGGGGAGGCCACGGGGGGCTGCAGTGCTGAGTCAACAGAACGCCAACAGCTACTCCGTCGATTCACAGAAATAATCAAGAAACAAGGTGACCAAGGCATTGGGACTGGTTTAGAATGATCAGCGCGCTGGCGAAAGGTGATGACAGGGGAAGTAGAGACTGCTGAGACCGACTGTCTCAGTGTCAGGAAACGCTAAACACGCTGCAATCACTGCAAAAGCTGCAGCAACAAAGGTGCGTAGTTTCTTGGTGTCTATCGGTCAAGGCTAAGGCAGACTCGTTATCGCAGTTACTCAAACGTCGCAAGGTGTTCAAAAAATACAATTTGCCTGACATATTTGGGGAGGCGCGTATCAGCGCGACGTGTCCACTGCGAGTCGGGGATTGCAATGTCGGGGGATATGGATTTGCCCTTCCCTCACACGATACCCTTGATCTCGTCGTCTGTAAAGGTGAGGTTGATTTCGACCAGCATTTTCATGATATTGATGTTCAAGGTGGCAGTTCTCACCATATATTCCAAAATTGGTGGCGCCAACGGGAAGCACAGTTGGGTACCTGACACTGCTGTCATCACCGCGGCATCCAACATCGTGGTCCAGGTTTTTGAACATCATTTCAAGACTCTGTTCTATGGCAAACCACCTTCATAGGCGCTCCCGCAACTCAAGCGCTTTGACATTATACCTTCGACATCCTCCCTCTGCGCACCAAACCACTCCCCCGCCGAAACAGCTGATGGTCTTAAAATATCCGTAGAAGACGCCAATCTACTCAAGGACCTCAAAGTGCGAATTTCCGAGATCAGGATGGCCGTTAAAGAGCTGGGTAAAAAGAAGAAGAAGTCTGCTATAGAGAATGACGCGGAGGATGACATTTGATACTGCAGACCATCTGGTAGATACATCTCATCCTGAGCCGTAAACCTACCTTCAAACGGTTCCAGATTGATACTGATTATTGATACCGTCCGTACACGCTCGTATACGATTCTGGCACAAACGGGGGGAAATTTCCAGATCCCCGAAAATGCCTGATCCCTCGTCCGGATAAAAATCGCCCCGCGGGGGGTCCTCAGGTAAATCCGGATAAAAAACCCCTCAAATTGCCCAGAAAACGTCCGGATAAAAATTGCGGATTTTGGCTCTTTAGGGATCAGGATGTTGAGGGCATTTCGGGGGGTCCTTTGTTGAACCTGAACCCCGATTTCCTGATCATGTGGAAATTCGTGGCAAAGGTTGGAAATTCTCTTCAAGGCCTGTCTCAGATGGGGTGAACGGCAGAAAACGACATGTATTGACCAACCAAAACGCGACTGGATTGGGTGAACCAAAAGTACAGTAGTACATAAATCACGCCAAGGACCCATAATCAGTCAACTCAGGCTGGTCGTCAAGAACAATCACAAGGTCAATGACTCATCTCCACGGCATGCAACAAAGCGCATACACTCACCCGAGATGAAGTCCCACTCCTGTTTCGGAACCTTGTTGAAGACGGCGAGGGTTGGTCTAGCATTGTCAAGACCTCCAGACAATTCAAGAACAAGATGCGTGTTATGTTCGTCGTAGAGCCTGTGACATGCAGAAAATGCATAAGCGAGAAGTCCCAGAAGAGTACCGCAAGACATACACGCTCCGCGAGTCGCCCGTGCGCACAGTCCAAATGAAGCGTCCTGTGGTTGTGATAATTGTTACGTTATCGGAAGACAAGGCAAGGTATTGATTATTTGCGATGTTTTTGAAGACATAATTGTCATGCCAAGGCTCCATTGTCCACTACGTGACAAAAAGCATTTTATCATCAGCCACCTACTAGTACAAGGAGAGCACATACTCTCTGTCTATTATCAGGATGTGCAGTCTGATGCGAACCAACAACAACTATATCAGGTAAAGAAGTGGTTAGGTAACTGTCGAAGGAGAGTAGAAGGATATTTCACCAGGGTTTCCGGGTACGCCAGCGAGGGTGAGGACCTGTCCTTGGTGGGCCACAGAGTGAATGGCAATGAGTCGGACCATTATGAGAGCGATGAGGAGAGCATTAACAGCAATCCTGGATTTTAAGTTATACCAGTACACTCTACCGGCCCTCGATTTCACAGCAGCCGTAAGTGCTTGGGAGAAGCCTAACGTACGATCGCAACCAGCAAATAGTCCGCTCCTGACACTGATGATATTTCTCAAACGTGAAAAGGGAGGAGAAGAAACGTTGGGGAAACAGTCAGGGCCTTGAAGCTTGGGAGTTGAAGGAGTATTTTCCCGGGAAAACATTGTGATGCATTGACCTGAGTGTGACGACCATCAACAATGCTCAGCTACTATATCCTCCCGCGCCATCAAAGCGCCTCCTGAAGTTGAAGTTTGAACCCTTTCTGACCGCGGTTCGGTTCGGTGCGGGGTGTCGTCGAACATGAATCTGAACATGAGGTTTGGGTTCGAGAGGTTCGTGCATCCCGCAAACCAATTATCTGGCCAGGTAAAGCCATTTAAAGTAAGTAACATGTCCACCCAACCTAGGCAGTAGGCCTGATATATCAAATGCTGTCCTTACAGGTGAGCCGTGATACATCACCGATTGTAGTTACAGGCCTGATATGTTATGACACAGCGAACGAGAAGATCTAGCTAAGGGATATGGCTAGGTACATACCCTATATATACTCTCTGGAATAGGGAAACCCCTAGGAAACCCCTACTCTACTGACTACAGAGACACGGCGATAGCAAGACACGGCGACTGTCACCGAGAGACGTAGTGATAGACAAGGAGAGCGGGAGCCCGTACGGAGAGGCATGGAGAGAGAGAGAGGAGATCCTCACATCACCCCCCGTCAAGGTGACCGCTCGGATCGTGCAAGCAGGCGTTGCTCGCGTCTGTAGTTCGCCAGCAGATTCGGGCCATCTACATTCATTCTTGACTCGAGCTCCCAGGTGTCACGGCAAGTGGCCTGATCTTTCCATCTGACAAGATATTCATTGACGTTATTCTTCTTTCGTGAGGCGAGGATCTTCTCTGGTGTCCAGTTCTCGCCACGTACATTTAAGGTGACTTTTGGTGTTGGCCGATTGAAGATGTCTTCCTGTACACGGCGAAGTTTGGAAATGTGAAATACAGGATGCATGCGCCAGGTGGCTGGAAGTCGTAGCTTGTACGCAGTCGAAGAGATTTTTTTTGTAACATCAGGAAAAACCCAAAATGTCAATTTGGCTAAATTATGCGGATGTTGCGAAATATGTTGAAACTTTTCCCATCACGTAGATTAGATTAGATTAGATTACATCACGTGACCTTTACATATCTTCATTACATACTTGTTTGGTTGGTACAAACAGTAGTACAGTATATAAGACCAGGAAACTGTCAATACCAACAAGTTGTCTCTTGACTCTTAACCAGCTCCATCGCTCTTACCAGCCTCAACCGCTCTCACCAGCCTCACCCCTCCCAAACCATGTAAGTGGCTAGAACGGTTATGTAGAGTACTTCCACTGTAGCAGGTTGCTCAGTACATCTGTGGCTAACGCCCAGGTGGAACTTCAACAGGTTATGGGCCCCGGATAGCAGAGGGACCTGGGAAACGCTGGCAACAGCGAGTACCTGCCCACTCTACCCTGGTTGGCGAAGAACCGATCGAAAGATCTAGGTTCTGAGTCTTACTTCTTCACACATGAACCTGGGAACGTCATTACGACAAGTACCTGTCATGAGGCGTCCCGAAGGGGATTGACCTAGTACACTCCATGTGGAAACGTTGATCGCACCTTGTACGTTTCTGACATATAAAGGGCTTTCCCGTGACCGCTATTCCTAAAGGGAATATGTCATAAGGAATCATTTAATTGTTTTCTTGAATCATATTCATAACACATCACTGATTGGGAACCCTTTTTTAGATTCATCTACAATGTCTACCTCTCGTTCTGCCCTCGACACAATCACTGCCTTTGACGGCATCGACTACCGGAGCTGGGCCGAGAAAATGAAGTCTTACCTCCTCCATCAAGGAGCCTGGCGCCTTGTTTCTGGCGACATCCCCCGCCCTGTTATCGCCGACTTCACCACCACAGTCTCCACCCCTGGAGCCACTGCTACTGCTCCCCCTGTGCTGGCTACCACGGTCGACCAGCCCGGCTTCCGCAAGGAAGAAAAAGCCTGGATCAGGGACGACGACATAGCTCTTGGGGCGATACGCCTGAAGGTCTCCGAGGCGATCAGACGCCACATCAAGGACGCCACTTCCTCAAAAGACGCCTGGAAGTCATTAAAGGATGCCTACTCCAAGGTATCCCCGGCTGTCATCTTCGGCAACTTCAAGGCCGCCGCCACCTACAAACTCTCTAGACGCGACCCCGTCCCTGAAATTGAACGCTTGGGGTCTCTTTTCGCTCGGCTCGCCGATTCGAACTTTGACGTCCCCGATCTGATGCAGGCAATGATCCTGGCAAATGTAATTCCCGACGCCTGGTCGTCACTCTCCACCACCCTCTTTCAGGTCCGGAAAATCTCCGGGACAAAGCGCAAGGGGCAGGACCCCAAATGGGAAAGGCAGCAAAAGCCGAGTACCTCGCAGAACGACGCTGACGAGCAGCCTAACTCGACTGACCATAGTACCGCTTCTGAAAAGAAGAAGGGAAAAGGACGCTGGCGCAATCAGAAGAAAAGCGCCAACACTGCGGACAACGCGTCCGACCATGTGGAAGAAACGGTTGAGTTTGTTGCTCCCGCCATCCACTTCCCTCCTCTTCCGGCACCGTCCTTCACAACCGTCACTGGGCGCGGAAAAATGATGAGTACCGCCCAGCCAGACTCTCAAAAAATGCAGTCGCTCCTTCAGCGAATGAACCCCCCTCCGTCACAGTACACCGGGCTTCCTTCTGGAAAACCATCCGTGTGGAAAAAGAACGACCATGTCCGCAAACTCGCGCGCGGCATTGGTGCTCGCCCCTCAGGATTGAATCTTCGTATCCTAGATACCATCATTCCTGACATCGACGAAAGGCCGGCTAAACAGCGTCGCGTAGCCCCGTCGATAGAAGAATCGCTGAAAATGATGGACATAGACCATCAAAGCGAGCGGATGGGGCCGGAACAATTTGAAGACGGGCTGATCGAACTTGACGGTTTGTCACATTCTCCTCTCAAACTTGACCAAATGGGAAATGCTAATAATCACGCACAGACGTTTGAATATATATTAGCCAGTACCGATGCAGATAGTATAGATCTCTTTAGCGATGATCTGTACAAAAAATATACCAAACATTTTGCGTCCTGCACACACTGCAAAGAGAGAGAACGCGCTCAGTGGATCTTAGATTCCGGCGCATCATTACACTTTACCCATGAGTTTAAAGACTTTGCGTACTACAGGCCTCTCAAGGCTAAGCGATTCGTCCAAACAGCTGCAAAGGGAAAGTTGGGGCTGTTCCAGTACGGCATACCCTAAATGGGGAAGTAAAAACCCATCTTCTCCGACCTGTTTTCTACATTCCGGACATGGACACACGCCTATTGTCCCTAGGTGTCTTCCTTAATCACGGTTACAAAGTAGATGGAATGCGTGGAGAAATCAACATCTCCAAAGGACAGAACAAAATACAGTTCTCGCCTCACATTCTCGGACAAACCATTTATTGGTTAGACACTGAAATACGCTATGACCAAATCCACACGATCTCTAGCGAAATCACTGTCGAAACCTGGCATAAACGCCTTGGCCACCCAAATGACCAGGCGCTCAATAAGATTCCCACCAGTACCAAAGGAGTACCCAAAATGTTAGTACGTGAGAAATCACAGGAAAGCTGCACAGGGTGTCTCAAAGGGAAAATGCCGAATCAGTCATATCCTAACTCAATGACAAGGGCTGTCAAACCCTTTGATTTGATCCATTCGGATTTGAAGCAGATATCCACGGCATCGTACCACAAGTACAAATATTTCCTTACCTTTTTGGACGATTTCTCATCCCACGTCTGGGTCGTCTTGCTTAGGAAAAAGTCTGGTGCCATTACGGCACTAAGACAGTTTCTTGCGATGATCCAGAATCAATTTGCCGCTACTCCTAAGAAGTGGCGAGTTGATGGAGGAGGAGAATTCGACGAATACAAGGATGCACTTGCCGATCATGGAATTCTGATCGACGTCACGCTCCCATATCAGCACCAGCAGAATGGTAGAGCAGAAAGGATCAATCGAACACTATGGGAAAAATCTCAGGCATTGCGCTTCGATGCATGCTTACCGCCGATGTGGTGGGAATTCTGTTTGGAACATGCAGCATTTCTATACAACAGAACCCCCATGCGGCGTCTTGAATGGAAAACCCCTTATTTCAGGGTGACCAATGAGATCCCCGACATGTCCAGCATCAGAGTCTTCGGATGCCAAGCATACGTATATATCCCAAAAGAAAAACGCAGAAACTCCCTGGAGTCAAGATCTCGATTGATGATTTATCTCGGATCAAAACCAGGGGTCAAAGGATACCGCTTCATGGATCCTGAGACTAACACGATTTTCATGGGTGGGAAAGCTATCTTTGATGAAAGCAAGTACCCTAGATGCCACATCGACCCTTTGCCAGAAAACCATCCAGAAATGGAAAACCCAGAGCCGGCTGATGAGTTTGAGGATCTCATCCCTGGCAGCAATGACGACGACAGTCACAACGAAACACCTCATGACCCACTTCCCATTGAACAGGATCAACCTGAATCAGACAACGAATTGCCTGCCAGTGAGCCTGATGACGAACCGCGAGTACCCACTCCGGAACCCGAGCAAGTACCAGATCGACCAATCAGGGAACGACGAGTTCGGAAGATGCCAGGAAGCATCTATGGGGAAGACACTCCAGCGTCTGATCTTGAAAAATTAGATCGAAGATGGAGATTGGGCAGTCAAACGGCATGGATGAATGACCTCCTGATGGAGGCGATATCAGTCCAAGTTGGCATTGTCGACATGTCCCATAAAGACATATACCCTCTTCCAAATAAAGAAGACTGGTATGCGGCTGAACGTAAAGAGCTAGACATGCTCAAACGCCGCGGGGTGATCACGGAGCTAGTATCCCTGCCTGCAGGGAGGAAAGCTCTAAGGAACAAATGGGTTTATAACGAAAAATCCGACGGGCGTCTGAAAGCGCGCCTTGTCGCAAAAGGCTTCTCGCAGGTGGAAGGGATCGACTTTGATCAGATCTTCTCACCAGTCGTAAGATACGAAACCGTCCGACTAATACTGGCATTGACAGCCCTTGAAGGGTGGTTCATGACACTTTTGGACGTCTCATCAGCCTCCCTCTATGGAACGCTCCGTGAAGTCATTTACATGCGACAGCCTGAGGGCTACATAGTAAAAGGGAAAGAACACCTCGTGTACCAACTATTCAAAGCCCTATATGGACTTAAGCAGGCCGCATTAGCCTGGTGGAGGGAACTTGATTCCTCCATGAAAAAGCTCGGCTTTGTCCGGCTTCACTCTGATGCGGGAGTGTTCATTCACAAAAGTACCAGCGGGGAAATTGTAATCGCCGTCATCTATGTCGACGACTCTGCTTTTCTCGGCACAAACCGGGAATATACGCTAGAGAAGAAAAAGGCCTTCATGACCACATGGGAATGTAGGGACCTAGGGCACCTTGTGCCTGATGGGGAACCGAAAGAATTTCTCTCTATCCAAATAAGGCAACGTGGGAAACGTATCTTCATCGATCAAGTACCTTACCTTGAGAAAATACTCGAACGAATGGGGATGAGCGAATCTAACGCCACCCATACCCCACTTCCTACGGGCTACAAACCCATGATGTCCGAAGATGAACCCAATGCAGAACTCCGATCAAAGTACCAATCCGTCATCGGATCACTTCTATATCTGATGATTGGAACAAGGCCAGACATCTGTTTTGCCGTGATCAAAATGTCGCAGTTTTCCGCAAATCCCACCAAACGCCATTTAGAAGTGGCTAGGGATATTTGCAGGTATCTAAAGGCGACAAAAAATTACGCAATCATGTATGATGGCGACTCAGGGAAAGGAATCTATGCATTCACAGACTCCGATTGGGCGTCAGATGAAAACACGAGGAGGTCTACCACTGGCTTCTTCATATCACTGGCGTCTGGAGCAGTGACATGGGTATCATCGGCGCAAAAGACCATCGCCCTCTCTTCCACAGAAGCAGAGTATATGGCGTTATCAGATTGCAGTCGCGCAGCAACATGGCTGAGAAGCATGCTTGCCGAACTTGGAATGCAGATCGGATCAGTACCGATCTACGGAGACAACAACGGTTCCGTCTTTATCGCATCCAACCCTGTAACCGAGAAACGATCCAAGCACATTGACGTGCGATTCCACTTCGTCAGAGAAAAAGTCTCCGAAGGAATAATTACGGTCGAATTCATTGAAGGAGTGAACAACCCTGCAGATCTTTTAACTAAGAATCTGGGAAAAATCCTCTTTTCCAAGTTTATCCCGTACTTCGGATTGATAAAAAACTAGGCGAAACAAAAGTACCTATATATATGTGGGAAAAAAGAAAGATGTATTTAGAAGTATGTACTAAATATGGGGGGGTGTTGAAACTTTTCCCATCACGTAGATTAGATTAGATTAGATTACATCACGTGACCTTTACATATCTTCATTACATACTTGTTTGGTTGGTACAAACAGTAGTACAGTATATAAGACCAGGAAACTGTCAATACCAACAAGTTGTCTCTTGACTCTTAACCAGCTCCATCGCTCTTACCAGCCTCAACCGCTCTCACCAGCCTCACCCCTCCCAAACCATGTAAGTGGCTAGAACGGTTATGTAGAGTACTTCCACTGTAGCAGGTTGCTCAGTACATCTGTGGCTAACGCCCAGGTGGAACTTCAACAAAATAGACTACTTTATACATGATATCACCACATTTACGAGGTCAGGGATAATTTGTACAACTTCACAGACATAAAATGAGTATTCTTAAAATGAGGAAGTCTCGAACAAGAACAATAAACATGAATTTCAATAAATATTCAATAAACAAGTTCATTGAATATGTATGCTAGCGTGTGGATGACATGTCCAAACTGTTTAAAATGTTTCACTTCGCATGATGTGCACTGTGGGCGGTGGGTGGAAGTGGTTGTTGCAGTTGAAAGTTGCGCAAAGTCATTTCAAACCCCGCTGGAACTTTGTTGAATGTTTGGTTGCTGTTTGGCTGTGATCAATTTTCGTCCCCAACCACCATCTTCTCCCTCCTTCTTGCCCATACCTTTCCCTCCGCGCCCCTACCATTTGCTATCCGGTAAGTTTTGAAAACAATCCATCCCTGCACCCCTCCAACCTACCTTACAGTGATAGAACCTAGCTTCAAATTTCCAATGCATGTCATTGCATGCCCTTCGGGTTCCACGACATTACACACGAAACCTCTAGGGACCTCCACATCCTCGATCGCGACGCAGGTGTCCCCTTGTTAAAGTCCGTTTTCTTTCTCGCCATTCATGCTTCAATATTACTAATCCATGAACAACTAGAACACACATCGCCAATGAAGAGGAGTGGCACGAGGCTCCCCGTCCACACCCGTGGCACGCCTGAGTCAACCAGCGCGCTCTTTGGTACACAGACCAACCGATTCAATGCCTTACTGTAAGCAAACATGCACTTGCCTCCCTTCTGATTTGATCATTCTCTTTATAGCGCGCGATTCAAACTAGCCCATTAGTAGCATGTTAGTACCTGTATTTATGCTCAGCGCGAGGTAAGTATCCCCACTTCACCCAGATATGATGTATCTTACTCAATTTATCATAGGATGGCTCCATACATCCTGCAAAGCTCTTCCATCACCCTGCTATCCTTCGCGCACTTCGCAATGTATTCAATTTGTCTGGGGACAGACGTCCTGCGCTTGACGAGCTCGCTGAGGGATGCAAGTTCATGCCATGCCCATCTAGCTTCGTTAATTACATAGATCTGTGTGTTACGTAGATGTGTCAATTGAAGTCGTTTGCCTTCTTATGGTCAGCTGTTGGAATCCTCTCCTAAAGTGTGTTAATATTGAGCTTTGGAGCACTTTATTGACACTTTCACGGGCTAGAAACATCCTATATCTTGCAAAATAGATACTATATTATGCAAGTATGTCTAGATTATCCGAACCCAAGAGTTAAATTGGCCGGTTTGACATAATTGGCGCAATTTGTCATATTATACCAAAGTTCGGATAATTCAGTGCAATACAGTTATATTTACATTTTGTGTTTTTCCTGATGAATTGTGAACGGCCCTAGTCGTTTCCAATCCAAGGATTTTTTTGGTCGACCAGTGACGATGTGTTCCGCATTGAGATAGACCCTATCACCCTCTGTAAACTCCTCGAATTTGTGCTTCCTGTCATAAAATCTCTTCATGTCGGCAGCGGCCCCTTTTAATGCAGATTCTGTTTCCTCTCGGACCTTTTGCATGCGTAGGGCAAACTCTTCATGTGATTCAACTCTTTCACCACGGTATGTGGGTGCTGTTCCTGTGTTGACTTCACGACCCTTGGTCACGTAAAATGGTGATTTTCCGGTGGCGCTGGTTGCTTTGTTATTGTATGAGAACTCAGCGAGGGGTAGCCATTCAGTCCAGTCATCCATGTGGTAATTGATGAAGAGTCGAAGGTATTGTTCAATTTCTTGGTTGATTCGTTCTGTTTGACCATCAGTTTGTGGGTGGTGGGCAGAGGATAGATTTCGAGAGATCCCTAGGAGCTTGTAGAGTTCGCCAGTAAATTTTGATGCAAATTGCCCCCTTCGATCGCTGATGACAACCTTTGGTAGACCTTCATGTCGCCAGACATGGTCATGAAACATTCGTGCTGCTCCCTCGGAGTCGGTTTCCTTATTGCACGGTATAGTGTACAGCCGTTTACTAAAACGATCGACGACAACCATAATTGAGTCATAGCCGCAGGAGTCTGGGAGGCTGGTAATGAAGTCGACAGAGATGATTTCAAAAGGGTAGGTCGGGACCGTGTTCGGTGAGAGCAAGCCTTGTGGTTTTTGAGGGAAGATCTTTGTGAGTTGGCATTTGCGACAGCCGTCAACGTAGCAATTGACGTAATGAGTCAAATGGGGCCACCAGTAGTTTCGGCTGATAAGTTCTCGAGTCTTGAACCGCCCAGGGTGACCACTCATCCGGGAGTCATGGTGGAGTTCTGCAATTTTGCGTTGTAGTTCCTTGTCATGCACGACAATTAACCTGTTGCGCATGGTTAAACCATCCTCAGTCGTCCATACAGCATCCTTGTCCTTGGGGTTTACTGGTGCAGGTCCTTTCTTCCTCAGGATATCGATAATGGCATCACCTTCCATAGGTATTATGACCACACTGTTCAGGTGTAAGCATGCAATATGCTCGGCACTAACCAGGGTTATCCCATCATTGTCATTGTCGACTCCAGTCTGATGGTCAGGCCTCCGGGACAAGGCGTCAGGCTTCAGCATTGTTTTTCCTGGTTTGTGCTTCAGGAGGTAGTCATAGTCGGCAAGTATTCCTGACCAGCGTGCTTGACGCCGGTTCAGTTTTTGTGCAGAAAGGAAATACTCAAGGTTTTTATGGTCGGTCCATATTTCAAGCTTCTCTTTGCATCCCTGTACAAGGTGACGCCATTCCTCCAGCGCGCGGATAATAGCTAGCATTTCTTTGTCATGGATTTCATAGTTTCGTTCGGCAGAGGAGAAGCTCTTTGAATAGAATCCGATTGGGTGCCAAGAGTCATCCTGAAACTGTGATGGTACGGCACCCGAAGCATAGTCAGAGGCGTCAGCTTCGATTTTAAACTGACCATCGTCGGTTGCGAGAGCCAGGACGGGTGTTCTTTTTACTTGCCTCTTCAGCTCGTTGAAGGCCTGGACATTCGTCTGTCCATAAAAATCGTTTGCCTTTGTGGCTGACTGCATAGAGAGGTCGGGCGATGGAGGCAAAGTTGGCAATAAATTTGCGATATAAGTTGCAGAATCCTACAAAACGTTCTGTTTCTTTGACGTTTCGTGGCTGGGGCCAGTCATGCACAGTGGATACTTTATGGGGGTCCATGGCAACCTTTCCGTTACCGACAACAACACCAAGGTATTCGATACTCTCTTTTTCGAACTCGCATTTGTCAGGCTTGAGAAATAGCTTATTTTCCTTCAGAATGTTGAGAACTTCCATAACAACCTTCCGATGTTCAGTTAGGGTCTTCGTATAAACGAGTATGTCATCCATGTAGACCATGACGACACCACGGAGGATGAGATCTCGGAGGAGGTTATTCATCATCGTCTGAAAGGTGCTAGGTGAGTTACACAAGCCGAAGAAAATGACCGTTGGCTCGAAGAGCCCCCGATTCGTCAGAAAGGCAGCTTTGTACTCATCCCCCTCTTTAATTCTGATGTTGTTAAAGCCCCAGCGTACATCCATTTTGCTGAACCATCGAGCACCAGTCAGTTTCGTGATAACATCCGAAATGAGTGGGAGAGGATAAGCATTTTTGGCAGTGACTGAGTTTAGTTTGCGATAGTCTTGTACAGGCCATAGCTTCCTGTCCTATTTCCACACAAAGAAAAATCCGGAGCCCCACAGTGACTTGGATTCACGGATGTGGCCAGTGCGGCGGTTCTCCTCAAGGAATGCATCCAGTTCATTCTGTTCCGTGGGGCTTAAGGGGTATACCTTTGTGACTTTCATGGGCGAACTTCCGGGAACAATATCGATTGTGTGGTCCCATGGGCGTCGCGGTGGTAATTCATCAAAGCCTTTCTTGTCGAAAACAGACTGGAAAGGTTCGTAGTAGTGGGTTGGCACAAAGTCATTGAGGAGCTTGTTGGCTTTGTGTTGATTCGCTTTCGCAGCGATGTGTGCAGATATGTTCGAGGTTGCATTGATGTGGAGGGCAGCTGCGGCAGGTACCTGGCTTTTATCCACAAAGTAGGTGTTTTCATATACGCCCAGTTCATGGTGGAAGAACCTGATAAATTGCCGGTCCTCTGCGATCCACCGGAACTTCTTGGATGCAGATTGTTCGGGGGGTAATGTGGCTGACTTGGGTATCTCCTTTTTTTGTTGTTTGGCTCATCGCCTTGCTTTTGCCTTGCTTTTGAGTCGTTCAACGCAGCCTCGGCCACAGGAGCTAGGGCACCGAGTCATCTTTACATCGCCCATTGTCCAATCGATTTCCGGGTTGTGCTTGTGCAACCATGTATGTCCCAGGATAACGGGGGATTTACCAGTATTAGCTAGGTAAAATTGAACCTTCTCATGATGGTTCTTATAACGCATTACCAGGGTGACGGATTCGGTTATTGAGCTGTTGATATTTTTTGTTCTGTCAACGTTGTAGACGGGGATGGCGCGCGGTAATCGTTCAATCAGCAGGTTGTTTCCGACTGCGAAGTCTTTGTCCATAAACTCCCCTGAAGCTCCGCAGTCTAAAAGTCCATCGACCTTTACTCCTTCTCGAGTGTCGAGACGTTGAAGATCCAGTGGAACAGTCGTTGACATAGCGTTGGCACCTATAGAGCCAATAATAAGATGTTCGTTAGTAGAAAAAGTGGGTGTGTCATGTGTAGAGGGTTTTGGGGGTGTAGCCTTATTTTCTGCGCACATATATGAGAATGGATGTGAATTGTAATTTGAATCGAGAAGAGAAAAAGATTTAGGGAAGTCGGTACAATTGAGATTTGTAGTAGATAGTCCGAATACAGTTTTTGAGTTGGTTGTCTCGTCTACAGTCATAGGATCAAAAAGGTGAGAGAAAGAAGTACGCGCTTTCGTGTCCGTGTCGAGTCCGTTCAACTGGCCACAAGTTGACGGACTCTTTAAAAACCCCGTTGTTGAAGTCCCTCCGCGATTGCCCTCATTTCCTCGGCGGTGCATAAGTCAAGGTCGGCAATGTTTGTGACGCGGATGGTGGCAGTGCAGTTGCGAGCAAGGTGGCCGCGTTTTTGGCACTTGAAGCAGGTTGGTGGTGGGCGGCGAGAGGTGCGATCAATGTCCATCGCGTCAGATGTCACCAGGGCATGCGCTGGTCGAGTGTGTTGCGCAGGTGGATTGGCCGAGGGTGAGATGTTGTTCCTCTGGGGAGGTAGATCATTGTTGGACAAAAAGTTGTGGGTCGGCTGTTGGCGAGTAGTAGTATTGCGGGTATTGGAGTATTCCCAAGTCCTCCGGTTCTGGGGTGCAAAGGTTGATAATGTCATCGAGGACTTGAATTCTTGTTCCTGCCGGTCGAGGCGGTCTGCGCATTCCTGCCAATTCTTGAGCGTCTTCGGGAGCGCCTCGCAGTTGTAAATCCTTCCCCTCAAGGAATCCGTAAGCCCCTTCTTGTATTGATCCATCAGAGCCTCCTCGTTCCATCCCGTCGCGTTCTTGAGGCTGTTGAACAGTGTGTTGTACTGTTCCGCCATCTTGTAACCCATGAAGAGCACCTTCAACTTCCTCACCGCTGTCTGCTTCGGGCTGCTGTCCGTGAATTGACTCTTGAAGGTGGTACAGAAGGTGGGCCAGGTCGTCGATGCGCCGTTCAAGCCTTCCTGTATCATTTCTAACTGCGTGTCCGCCCACGTGCCTGCGCTTTCCCCCTTGATGAGCGCGAGGGCTGTAGCGATCTTCTCTCCATCGTTGTTGATGCGAACCCTCGTGAATTAAAGGTTGCACTGCCGGATGAACCCATCGGCCTTCTCCTTCGCCCCCTTGAACTCATCGGGGAGAGGCACCTGGATAGTTGTAGGGGCCTGCTGGACGGTGACGTGGATCGGTTGTGGGTGTTGGGTGTTGAGTGCGATTTGCATAACCGCCTGGGCGGAGTGATCGAGAGCCTGAGCGGCCCCCTGCCATGTGGGAATAAGGTTGTTGATTGTATCGAGAATGGCGTTGATGCCAGAGCTGAGGATGGAGGTGGGATCGGCCATAGTTGGTGGCAGAATGGGAATGATGTGGCATGGTTGAGGTGCGTGACAGAGATGCACCCAAAAAGTCGGATCAGAAATGGAAGCCTGGAGACCCTATTTTGGAAGCTGTCACTCCCACACCACCTCCCACAACCAAACGACCCTCATATGTTGAACGATTTGCTCATCTTTTCGAGAAAGAGAACTTTGACAAGATCCCAAAGGAGAGGGAGTGGGACCAATGGTACTGGACATTGGGAGGATGGACATGCTCTTGGGACATGACTGGTTGGTACACCACAACCCCACAATCAATTGGACAACCAGCGCGGTAACATTTAACCGGTGCCCAACAACATGTCGAACCAAACACTCGGATTTTAGGATTAACCTTAATGGTCGCAAACACTGGGTTCGCATGGTTGAGGTGTGCGACAAAGATGCACCCAAAAAGTCGGATCAGAAATGGAAGCCTGGAGACCCTATTTTGGAAGCTGTCACTCCCACACCACCTCCCACAACCAAACGACCCTCATATGTTGAACGATTTGCTCATCTTTTCGAGAAAGAGAACTTTGACAAGATCCCAAAGGAGAGGGAATGGGACCATGGTATCGAACTTACACTGGACGCACCAAAGGAACTAGGGGGGAATACATATCCTATGACGCAAAAGGAACAAGAAGAATTGGACGCATTCATTGACGAGGGTCTAGCAACAGGAAAGATCCGCCCGTCCAAATCCCCTTATGCCTCCCCTTGCTTCTTCATCAACAAAAAGGATGGTTCCAAACGATTGGTACAAGATTACCGCATGGTCAATAAATTCATGGTCAAAGACAAGTTTCCACTCCCACGAATATCCGATCTCTTGGACATACTGAAAGATGCGGTCTACTTCAATAAAATGGACATCATGTGGGGCTATAACAACGTCCGGATTAAGGAGGGCAATGAATGGAAAGCTGCCTTCCTCACCAGTCGAGGATTGTTCAAACCATTGGTCATGTTTTGTGGTCTTTGCAACTCCCCGGGAACGTTCTCTCGAATGATGGCTAGTCTATTCCGGGACCAGATCTGCCGACGTATCTGCGTGATCTACATGGATGACATCGTGGTTATCGGTAAAACCAAGGAAGAACTCGCGCGAAACACTGAAGAAATCCTACAGATCCTATCGGACAATGATTTGTTCCTAAAGGAGAAGAAGTGTTTATGGGAAGTAACGAAATGTCCTATATTGGGATATGTGGTTGGTGAGGGACGTGTTGAGATGGAAACTGAGAAGGTGGATACAATTCGAAACTGGCGAGCACCCACATCAAAAAAGGAAGTTCAGAAGTTCCTTGGATTTGCTAACTTCTATCGACGATTTATTGAAGGGTACTCAAACATCGCAAAACCTCTCACCGCGCTCACAGGTGGTACGGCATTTACTTGGGGACCAACAGAGCAGCAAGCTTTTGAAGGTCTCATACGGGCAATTACATCAGCACCGGTCTTGGCATTACCAAAACCAGAGGGACAGTTCAGGGTTGAAACCGATGCATCGGGCTATGCAATTGGAGCAGTACTCTCTCAGAAGCAAGACGACAAATGGCACCCCATTGCGTTCTTGTCGCGGACCATGTCCGCGGCTGAACAGAATTACGAGATATATGACAAGGAACTTCTGGCAGTCGTGGAAGCATTGAAAGATTGGAGACACTATCTGCTCGAAGCCAGGGAACATTTTGAAATCTTGACCGATCACAAGAACCTGGAATATTTCCATCATCCTCAGGACCTGAATCAACGACAGCGATGCTGGAAAATGAAGTTACAAGACTATGACTTCGAATTACGGCATGTGCCTGGCAAGACCAATGCGAAAGCGGACATCCTGTCACGCTTACCCTGGTATGAAGCGGAACTCGAACCACAGGACAGTGACCAAATGCTCAAGGAGGGACTATTCTTGAAACGGTTGGAATCAGAAGATGTGGTACAAATGGAGATGTTCACGGAGGAACAATTCTTTGAAGGGGGTGAAACATCTGATTCCATCAAAATTGGAAACATCACGACCATCGAAAATCCGTGGATTGCATGCATCAAGGGTTCAAACCGCATGGAGACAGAAGTAGCCCAGGGTCTAAAGAAGAATCCTCATTGGTATCAACAGGAAAACGGCATCACATGCAGGCGAACGAGTCTATGTCCCGCCAGATCCACAACTACGACAAGAGTTGATGTTCGAAGCACATGACTCACCAGTGGCTGGACACCCAGGACAGTACCGAACGCATGAACTCCTCACTCACACGTACTGGTGGCCTACCATCTTGCATGATGTAAAGAAGTACGTAAAAGGTTGCGACACCTGTCAACGAAACAAGATCAACCAACAAAAGCGACATGCCCCGTTGCATCCCCATGCGGCACCAAGTCACCCATGGGAAGACATAGGGATAGACGTTGTGGGACCGATACCAGAATCTGATGGAAAAAATGCAATTCTGGTCATCACGGATAGACATTCAAAGATGCTTCACCTCATTCCGACAACCGTGGAACTATCAGCTGAAGGATTAGCCAAGATCTATCGGGATCAGATATGGAAGCTTCATGGGATCCCCAAGAAGATCATCAGCGATAGGGGACCACAGTTCGCCGCGAAGTTCATGGAGATACTCTGCCGCATGTTAGGGATCAAGAGGAACCTGTCCACCGCATACCACCCACAGACTGATGGACAGGCTGAGCGATCACATCAGGAAACAGAAGCATTCTTACGAAACTTTGTCAACCATCTACAGGATGATTGGGCTGAATGGATCGCAATCGCAGAGTTCCAGTACAATGACAAAGAACATCAGGCAACGAAGCACACCCCATTCTACCTCAACTACGGTTTACATCCGTGGAAGGGAGAGCTCGTGTTAGAAGATACCAATCCGGCTGCCAATGACTTCTTGAAAAAACTCAAACAGGCACGAGAAGAAGCCAATGCTGCGCTGAAACAAGCACAGGATCAGATGAAGAAGACAGTTGACACACGGCAAAGTCCGTCTCGGGACTACCACATCGGAGACAAGGTGTGGCTGGAAGGGACTAACATCAGGACTGATCGTCCCTCAAAGAAACTTGATGCACTCCGACATGGACCATTCAAAGTTCTGGAGAAGAAAGGGGCTAGCACGTATCTTCTTGACCTTCCGAAGACTTGGAAGATGATTCATCCGGTGTTCAATGAGACCCTGTTGTCACCATACGAAACCCCAAAGTATGCCATCCAGAAGAGGAAACCAGCTCCAGACCCGGTCATCGTCGAAGGGCGGGAAGAGTATCATGTGTCCGCGATTCTGGATTCTCAGAAGTTCCGCGGAAAGATCCAGTATCTCATCCAATGGGAAGGGTATGGTCCAGAAGAGAACACGTGGGAACCTCGGACTAACGTCCAGAACGCTCAAAACTTGATCCGTGATTTCCATCGGCAAAACCCGTCACATCCACGATAAAAGACAACCGTTGAAATCAGCAACAGCATCGACCTCATCAGTCAAAAACCCACCGAGTTCTCCGCTCCGTCTTCAATATAGCTACTCCATTCTTCCTCTATCTCTCCAACATCCTCCGCACCATGTCCACCGCCACCGTCACCACCACATCCACTGAAACCAACCCCGCCATCACTGCCCTCATGGGTGAAGCCCTCTCCATGAGAGACCAGATCCACGCGCTAGAAGCCTCGCTCGCCGACATCCTGCATCGACAGATGCACATCCGCCTCCATTCTTTATCCGACCTCCCCGTCGCACCAACCCCCGAAGAAAAACAAATCCTCGGGAACTACACCTGTATGCTGGTCATTGAAAACCGGCGCATCCGACTAGCCGTCCGGAGTCTCGAGCTCGCCGTCGCCATCAACGAAGAGCTAATAGACGATTGGAGCCTCAAGGAGAATGGCTCCTGGCCAAACAACGATGATGCCGGAGGATGGGGACAATGACTCTGTGAGGACACAGAGCTTGAGGAGGGGAACATGTTACAGACTTACCGGTTTGTATGTTACGCACTTTTCCCTTGCATTGTACCTTCGTTATTTCTTTGACTCATCGGACCGCTTATTCATTTACCTTTACTCTACCATTCTCCTTTAGTATACTTCGCTCCTGCGCTGACTCGCACTCTGCAGTAGGGATTACTCAGTCTGCAGTCGTCTGACTCACTTCGCTCTGCCTTTCCGCAGTTACTGACTCATCCGCACTGCCTTCCGCAGCTACTGACTCACTCGCTACCGCTCGTAGCCAGTACTATATAAACCCCATGTACCATAGCTACATTCCTTAGATTTAGCAATCACTTTGCTCTTCGCCTTTCCACTTTCCTGCATACTCTGCCCGAACCTTGGAACGGTTTGTTAAGCATAACACACAGTCCGTTGCAAGGTGCCTTCATCCTGCTCATTCTGTAAACTTGTAGGTGTCCCATTTTACCATGGAGACAGACCTATCACCTCCAAGGACGCTGAAAGCGCCCTCCACTCTTCTGTCTTCAAAGACAGCATCTGCCTTGCGGCTCCACCCACCCTGGATCATTCGTGATTCCAGGCGCGCCGACACATGCACCATCTATTTCAACATCTGGGACTCCCAAACTGACTCCCAGATGAAGACATTCGTCAACCGCTCCCTAAACTTGGGGACGACGGTTTGCTTCTTCCGAAAGGCCTCCATGAAGATCGGTATGCCTCTCTGCACCCGCTGCTGTTTGTGGGGACATAACACGAACTTCTGCAACTCCACACGTGTATTCTGCCCCATTTGTAGGGGTCCTCACTGCGAAGAAAACCATCGCTCTCTTGCCACCTGCTGCAAGGGACGCCCTGATGCGAACCCTCCCGTTCCTCGCACCGCCGAGGGGACTCCTTGTCCTCACAATGCTCATTGCAAGAACTGCAGCAAACCTCACGCTGCCAACTCTCCACGCTGCCAGTTTTGGCAGCACCATTTTGACTGGGGCTGGATCATGGCCCGGTATTCGAGGGGCGAGCCATCTGGGCTCAACCTCCATGTACGTCCCTTGACTGGGGAAACCGGTACTCGTCGGAAAGCTCCTGCCTCTGGCCGCGGCTGTGATGATGGGGAGGTGTGAACTGGTCATGGGGACACTCAAAGCCATACTCCCCTCAAGGAGTATCCAGCTACATGTATGTCATCTCTCTCTACATATCATGTTACTTTTGGTGTATGCTCTCCTCTGTAGTCCCTTGATTGCATCTTATCGCTGTACTGTCTTTTCTATTTTTTGGACATTTCTGTGCTAGCCCACACGCACGTTAAAATTCTTTACTGCCGACTTGTAGTAGTAGGCGACCAGACTGCCCTCAGGGTACCGGTATATAAATTGTTGACACCAAAAAAAAAAAAAAAGGTGAAAGTCATGTTTCCTTCACCCAGTTTTGTGCTGGAGGCCTTTTCTGCTATGTGGATTGTGGCTTTCGCACTGAGAAGCAAGTTAAACAGGAGGACTTGAAGGAATATGAAAGGCTGTGTGGTTTGAAGAAAGACCGCTGGAAGATGGGACTTGGGCTCTTCAGTACTTTGGCGGAGCTTGTATCTACTCAGACAAAAGATTTTTGAAGAAATCTAAGTCCTCTTTTTATGCCGCTGCTAAGTACGCTGCATAAGCTTCTTAAGCTCTTAAGTATTTGAACCTCAACATGCATTACACAAGATCATTGCATTGTATGCTGGATGAGTTCTGTATACAGTATCCTACAAATTCAAGAAAACCTTTATATCATGAAAGACAGCAATCACTGCAGTACACATGCAGTTTGTAAAGCAGTGGAATATTGCGAAAAGAACCAGAATAAATGGGTGAATGGATGTCAAAAAAAAAATGTTGGATAAAAGAAAGGAAATGTAAGCTGGGAGAAGCATAAGTAGAGCAGCAAACAGCCGCAGGCCTTTGCAAAGAAGAGATGTTGTAGGCTGAGGAGTAGAATTGATTGTAACCTGTGTGCGATGCCCCTATCAATGACTCACTGAAGATAAATGCAGCACAAACCTGGGAGGATTCGCTCAGACACCCGAGCTGGATCAAAGATCTCCCCCTGCCATCAGACGAGACGGCCAATGCCTCCCCGTGATAGGCGTGGAGAGACTTATCAACCGTCGGCAGTGTAAGAGGATAAGCAGAAGGAAACTCGCATCGACCCTTTGGACAGAACCCTGTGCCTTGCAATTCAGATGGCCCAGAGGCTACAGTGATAGATGCAGACGGCCGCCATTGCTTCCCGGGAAACTGTGACTGTTATGATTGTATTTTCACTTTTCACTTTATCTTATCTTAGTCCGATCTTATCTTATCTACATTGTATCGTACATGAGGACATCTTATCATGCAGCAGGATGTGAATGTTATGGATTCGCTATCCATGGCATTGATTGCTCAGATGCTCAGACAAGATACAAGACATAGAGGCCTTATCTGATTAATGGCCAGTTTCATCTTATCTATTGGTTTCAGGCTTACTATTCACTTTTACATCATTTGGGCCCCGGCCTCCGCTTACTCACTACAGTATGGTCATCGTTACCATATCTAGATGGTTATTCTCACACATCCTTGACATCATGTTACTTATTGGACTATACTTAGATACTCTGACTCATGCCGCAGCAGTTACCATAGACACCTACTCCGGGTCCGCTTCTGGAGTCAGACCGGAACCGCTCTAGAGTCATCTAGATGACTCGACCTTCTAGTATATATAGGGTAGATACATTGCATGTATTCCCCAGATCTAGCAATCATCTTGGTATCCACCTTTGCTACTTAAGCCTCTCTGCCTAAGCATTGCATGGGTTTGTCAACCATAATAGCGAAGGATCCGGAGTCATGCAGCATAATGCTGCCTCAACGCAGCCTCATGGTATTTACATATATAAGTAGGGTACTTTCACTTGTATTCAATAGCTTGTTCTCTTGAGATTTCTGCTGGGTCCCTTGGCAATACAGCACCTTCATCATCTTTCCACGTTTTTCCTCTAAGTTCAGAAGTTTGGGCTTGTGATGTGGTTAGACTTAGTGTTGCCTCAACAGAAGAACAAGCTCTTTCTACTTGCCCACCCAAACACACACTTCCTACTCCATCATCACTATCCCCACTGTTTCGCACTTTTGTGTTAAAAGTCGCACTTCATTATTACATGCGGACCCTAGTGTTAAGGGGGACCTCCCGGACTTCAGGGATAAGAAGAGAAACTCTTGGTACACCCATTATAACTGTTATGTGTAACAAACCGTTCCAAGGTTCGGGCAGAGTATGCAGGAAGATGGAAAGGCGAAGAGCAATGTGATTGCTAAATCTAAGGAATGTAGCTATGGTACATGAGGTTTATATAGTACTGACTATGAGCGGTAGCGAATGAGTCAGTAACTGCGGAAGGCAGTGCGCATGAGTAAGGCGACTGCGGAAGGCTATGCACTAATGAGTAAGCTGACTGCAGAATGAGTCAGACAGCTGCGGAAAGCGAGTCAGCGCGGGAGCGAAGTATACTAAAGGAAATAAAATATGTGTAAGCGGGGGCCGATGAGTAAAAGTGAAAAAGTAAGTGTATGCATCCGTAGTCGTTAGTCCGTAACATGTTCCCCTCCTCAAGGTCTGTGTCCTCACAGACTACCTACTCCCATCCATTGTTGCCATTTGGATCGGCCCAGGCAGGGTCAACTCGGTTACCCCAATCCTTTATCAGTTCATCGTTTACCGCCGTGGCAAACTCTAAACCTCGAACGGCGAGGCGAAGGCGTCGATTCTCGACAGCAAGGGTGTTGGTATAGTTTTTGAGGATGAGCTTCTCCTCAGCGGTGGGGGCGGTTGGTAAATCGGAGAGGGTATGAAGGCGGATATGCATCTGCCGGTGGAGGATGTCGGCGACGGAGGTTTCGAGCGCATGGATCTGGTCGCGCATGGAGAGCGCTTCGCCGATGAGGGTGGTGATGGTGGGGTTGATATCGGAAGCATCGGTGGAGGCGGTGGTGATGTTGGACATGGCAGAAATGATGTTTGAAAGGTATAAGAAGAACGGCGTGTTGGGCGAGAAGAGTTGGAGCGGGGAACTCGATGTGACAGAAGTCGATGTGGAAAATGACTCTCAAAGTTTGTTCTTTTATCGTGGACGTGATGGATTTTGCCGATGAAAATCTCGGATCAAGTCTTGAGCGTTCTGAACATTAGCCCAAGGTTCCCACGTGTTCTCTTCTGGGCCATACCCTTCCCATTGGACAAGGTACTGGATCTTTCCATGGAATTTCCGAGAGTCCAGGATCGTGGAGACATGGTATTCTTCTCGTCCTTCGACGATGATCAGATCAGGGGCTGGCTTCTTTTTCTGAATGGTATACTTTGGGGTTTCGTATGGCGATAACAGGGTCTCGTTGAACACAGGGTGGATCATCTTCCAGGTTTTGGGAAGATCAAGACGGTATGCGCTAGCTCCTTTCTTCTCTAGGACTTTGAACGGTCCGTGTCAGAGGGCGTCAAGTTTCTTTGAAGGACGATCAGTCCTGATGTTAGTCCCTTCCAGCCACACCTTGTCTCCGATGCGGTAATTCCGAGACGGGCTTCGTCATGTGTCAACTGTCTTCTTCATCTGATCCTGGGCCTGTTTCAGTGCTGCGTTGGCTTCTTCTCGTGCCTGTTTGAGTTTTTTCAAGAAGTCGTTTGCCGCTGGATTGGTGTCTTCCAACACAAGTTCTCCCTTCCAAGGATGCAGACCGTAGTTGAGATAGAATGGTGTGTACTTTGTCGCTTGATGTTCTTTGTCATTGTACTGGAATTCTGCGATTGCGATCCATTCCGCCCAATCATCTTGTAGATGGTTGACAAAGTTTTGTAAGAACACCTCGGTTTCCTGATGCGATCGTTCGGCTTGTCCATCAGTTTGTGGATGGTACGCAGTGGACAGGTTTCTCTTGATTCCCAACATGCGGCAAAGTATCTCCATGAACTTCGCGGCGAACTGTGGTCCTCTGTCGCTAATGATCTTCTTAGGGATCCCATGAAGCTTCCATATCTGGTCCCGATAGATCTTGGCTAATCCTTCGGCCGATAGTTGCACGGTTGTCGGGATGAGATGAAGCATCTTTGAATGTCTGTCCGTGATGACCAGAATTGCGTTCTTCCCATCAGATTCTGGTATCGGTCCCACGACGTCAATCCCTATGTCTTCCCATGGTTGACTTGGCGCGGCGTTAGGGTGTAGAGGGGCGTGTCTCCTTTGGCGGCTGATCTTGTTACGTTGACAGGTGTCACAACCTTTCACATACTTCTTTACGTCATGTAGGATGGTGGGCCACCAGTAGGTGCGAGTGAGGAGTTCATGTGTTCGATATTGTCCTGGATGTCCTGCCACTGGTGCGTCGTGCGCTTCAAACATCAGTTCTTGGCGCAATTGTGGGTCTGGTGAAACATAGACTCATTCTCCTGCGTAGGTGATGCCATTTTCCTGCTGGTACCAGTGAGGATTCTTCTTCAGACCCTGGGCTACTTCTGTCTCCATGCGATTCGAGGCCTTGATGCGTGCGATCCATGGGTTTTCGATGGTTGTGATGTTTCCAATTTTGATGGAATCAGATGTTTCACCCCCTTCAAAGAATTGTTCCTCCGTGAACATCTCCATTTGTATCACATCTTCTGATTCCAATCGTTTCAAAAATAGCCCCCCCTTGAGCATTTGGTCGCTGTCCTGTGGCTCGAGTTCCGTCTCATACCAGGGTAAACGTGACAGGATGTCTGCTTTCGCGTTTGTCTTCCCAGGTACATGTCGCAATTCGAAGTCATAGTCTTGTAACTTCATCTTCCAGCGCCTCTGTCGTTGGTTTAGGTCTTGAGGACGCCGGAAATACTCCAGGTTTTTGTGATCGGTTAAGATCTCGAAACGTTCCTTGGCTTCAAGTAGATAATGTCGCCAGTCCTTCAGTGCTTCCATGACTGCCAAGAGTTCCTTGTCATATATCTCGTAATTCTGTTCGGCCGCGGACATGGTCCGCGACAAGAACGCGATAGGATGCCACTTGTCGTTTTGTTTCTGTGAAAGTACCGCTCCAATCGCATAACCCGATGCATCGGTTTCGACCCTGAACTGTCTGTCCGGTTTGGGCAATGCCAAGACTGGTGCCGTCGTGATTGCCTGTATGAGACCTTCAAACGCTTCTTGCGCCGCTGGTCCCCACGTGAATGCTGTATTTCCCGTAAGTGTTGTGAGTGGCTTTGCGATGTTTGAGTATCCTTCAATAAAGCGTCGATAAAAATTGGCAAATCCCAGGAACTTCTGGACTTCCTTTTTTGATGTGGGTACTCGCCAGTTCCGGATTGTGTCCACCTTTTCAGTTTCCATCTCAACACGTCCTTCTCCAACAACATATCCCAATATGGGGCATTTCGTTACTTCCCAAAGACACTTCTTCTCCTTTAGGAACAGGTCATTGTCTGACAGAATCTGCAAGATCTCTTCGGTGTTCCGGGCGAGTTCTTCCTTGGTTTTACCAATAACCACTATGTCATCCATGTAAATCACACAGATGCGCCGACGGATCTGATCCCTGAATAGGCTGGCCATCATCCGAGAGAACGTTCCCGGGGAGTTGCAGAGACCAAAAAACATGACCAATGGTTCAAACAATCCTCGGCTGGTCAGGAAGGCGGCTTTCCATTCGTCACCCTTCTTGATCCACACGTTATTGTATCCCCACATGATGTCCATTTTGTTGAAGTAGACTGCGTCCTTCAATACATCCAAGAGGTCGTTGATGCGTGGGAGTGGGAATTTGTCCTTAACCGTGAATTTATTGACCGTGCGATAATCCTGTACCAATCTTTTGGAACCGTCTTTCTTGTTAATGAAGAAGCAGGGTGATGCATAAGGGGATTTGGACGGTCGGATCTTTCCGGTTGCCAGGCCTTCATCGATGAATTTGTCCAGTTCTTCTTGCTCCTTTTGGGTCATAGGGTACGTGTTTCCTCCTAGCTCCTTTGGTGCGTCCGGTGTAAGTTCGATGCCGTGGTCCCATTCTCTTTCCTTTGGGATCTTGTCGAAGTTTTCTTTTTCAAAGAGATGGGCAAAACGTTCAACGTATGAGGGTCGTTTGGTTGTGGGAGGTGGTGTGGGAGTAACTGCTTCCAATATGGGGTCTCCGGGCTTCCATTTCTGATCCGATTTCTTGGGCGCGTCCTTGTCTCGTACTTCCACCATGCGAACCCGATGTTTGCGACCATTAAGGTTAACCCTGAAATCCGAGTGTTTGGTTTGACATGTTGATGGGCACCGGTTGAATGTTACAGCGCCGGTCGTCCAATTGATTGTGGGACTTGTATAACAGAACTCCATTGAAAAGACATGGATGGCTTACTCCGTATGAGTCCCTTAAAAAGGAAAAGCCTGATGTTTGTGGTGCACCAACCAGTCATGTCCCAAAAGCATGTCCATTCTCCCAATGTCCAATACCATTGCTTCCATGGTTTCCTGGTGTGTTCCTAAGTCCAGCTTGACTTCGGCAAGTTTTTCTGCTTTCTGTTGTCGGTTCGGCGATCCATCCGCATTTAGGATTGATATGGGCTTTATTCCACGTGTGGGAAGGTTCTGTTCGCGTACTATTCTGGGATGGATACATGTGCGTTCACATCCGCTATCAACCTCGGGTCGAATGGCCTTTGGTCCTCGTCGTGTTTTGATCTGAGCTTGCAGCTTGATCTCTCATCGTTTCGGAGGTTTATCTCCCTTGAACAAGGGAACCGATGGGGAAATCACCCTCAGAATCAGCAAGCACCATGGCCGCAAGGCCAGAATAAGTTTGGAAGGCCCTTTGGGCAACAGAATGGGGGGTACCATCCCCAGCAAAATGGTCAGCAGCAACAACGATGGGATCCGAACGCGATGAACATCGACAGAAATCAGCAATGAACTCCTGGTAATTGCTATGACTGTGGTGGACAGGGGCATTTTGCCTGAGATTGCAGGCAGCCGCAGTGCAGGGTGCAAGCAGCAATGATCAAACAGATTGATGAACACAAGGAAGAAGAGATTGTATGACAGATAACTGCAAGGTGTCAAGCGCATCAAGCCACAAATGGACAAATGGGTGTGAATAGCGTGCCTGCGCTGAATCCCAATGGACAAGCTGCAGGGCAGCAGGGTTTTGTAAATGTCAACCAGTAATTCCCCCGCTGGCTCTGACAAATTGTTACAAGCAATTGCCTATAGACTCTTATATACATAAAGACACTGTAAAATCATGGTTTCAGAAACTTACAGACGCAGCAGTTATGTACAATAAAATACTATTGGACAAACCCAAAAAGGTAAAAACTCAAAAAAATAGCACAGATGATTTGGACTTAGATACACTTGTAAATTATATCATTGGGGAGCCCTCAGAAACAAGGCTTGGTTCGGCCCTTATGGATGAATGCTTAATTTCCTGTTGCGAAGAATCAGTTAATTTAACTAGGCAAATGGACTCTATGGGGAAACCATCTTTTATTTGATCCACTTCTTTGGAAAAGGAGCTTATGATGAAAATCACACTGGAAACATTGCAGGACAAACACACCTTTGATGTCGATGCATTATTGGACTCAGGGTTGACAGGGATGTTCATTGATCTGGACTTCGCCAAGAGAAAGAATATTAAATTAAGGGAACTACCTTTCCCCATTTGGATCTACAACATTGATGGCATGCTTAACCAAGGAGGTTCAATCACCGGAGTTGATTGATAAGTTAAAAGGGAAGAAAAGGTTCACCAAGATGGATCTCAGATGGGGCTACAACAATGTGCGCATCAAGGAAGGAGATGAGTGGAAAGTGGCATTTGGATGTTACGGACTCTATGGTATGCAGACGATGTCATCACTTTTACTTATTGGCCCGGCTCGGTGCCCTCTTATGAACTTACTATGTCTAATGTCTACTTCTGCAACCTTCGATTCCCAGTCTGACTCATTACATTACTTCGTCATCCCCTTTAGTATACTTCGCTCCTGCACTGACTCACTTTCCGCAGTCAGCTTACTCACTGTACATAGCCTTCCGCAGTTGCCTTACTCATGCGCACTGCCTTCCGCAGTACTGACTCATCTGCTATCGCCTATAGTCAGTACCTATATAAACCTCTTGTACTGTAGTAGATTCCGTAGATTTAGCAATCACATTGCTCTTCGCCTTTCCACTTCCTGCATACTCTGCCCGAACCTTGGAACGGTTTGTTAAGCATAACAAGTTGCTAAATCTCATTAGATTCGCCCAGAGCAAAGAGAGCAACTACCAGATGAGTCAAGATGTCGCGCTTCTTTGAAGACTTCACCAGTAACCCATTCAGCATGCCAGAAGCCTGACAGGAGGAGCTAAGTCCTCGAGACAGTATCGATTTTACACTCATCCAGCAGTACATTGAATTGGAGATCTGTCACATCCTACAGCAGGTGCTTGACGAAGAACTAGACAACAACAAGCATCGCCCCCATGGCAAGATAGCAGAGAGCATCCATCTTGCTCAGCAA
The DNA here is from genome assembly GCA_963565915.1 of Entoloma clypeatum. Classification (NCBI taxonomy): domain Eukaryota; kingdom Fungi; phylum Basidiomycota; class Agaricomycetes; order Agaricales; family Entolomataceae; genus Entoloma; species Entoloma clypeatum. The sequence goes on along the minus strand of OY751489.1, from coordinate 726,893 downwards.
AACCAGATCGCGCGCTATAATGCCCGACAGAATGAACTCGAAAGCTTTCGCATTCAAGAAGGACCTCGTTCAGGTCGGAGCACGGAGATCAGAGAGTTTATCGGTGTCCAGTCAACCATTATCAGAAGATTGATTAGGATGCTCACATCGAGACGTCCCAGAACCGCATCATCACATCTTACTCGAAGCAGCAGATCTACGCCCACTTCACCACCAAAGAACAACAGACCGAGTACAACCATTCGGCACGAAACGAGAGACTTGACCCCTTCTCGCGACCAACAGATGTGCAGGAGCAGAGATTCCTTAGAGATTTACAGAGGAAATACTCTGAACATTTTGCCACTGATTCCACCGACGAGTCCCCTGACAAATTTACTTTTGACTCTGCGCAGTCAGATATCAAACAGACACCTAGAACAGGGACTCATTTTCAATCCTTACCTGTATCCCAAACCCCATCTTCATCCCAACAACCCAACCCCTCTTCTCCTCCGCAGACTCTAGACATGGCAGAAGCTCCGGCTGTACAAACAATGGATACATCCAAGATCATCAAGGATCCTGGGATGTTCAAGGACAGATACACCTTTGACGAGTGGTGGAAGGCCACCAAACTATACATCAGGTTCCAAAAGAGCCTCACAGATGATCAGAAGATTCTTGCGGTACTATCCCCCATGATGGAAGGGTCCAGCAGACACTGGGCCAGTAACAAGTTAGATGCTCTTGCTGTTGACAACGGGGACATCACCTGGCTAGGTTTCTCAGATGATATCGCAACATGATTCTCTGTTGTCAACAAGTCAGTTGCTGCCAGAGCAAGACTTGAAATCCTGAGGCAGGAGAAGCGCACCGTTGATGAATTCTTGGATGAATTTGAAGAACTCTTGAAACTGTCGCAAGACGTACACCGATTATGCAAAGGAGATCTGAAACAAGGGACGACAGATGGAAGGACATGCACTGGTCATCCAAGGTGGCAGCAACATGCGCACCGGATCGGGTACCACTTATGGTGGTCAGGGCAAGGCCATGGAGGTCGACAAAGCAGGGGTAGCCCATTGCTACAACTGTCAACGCTTTGGTCATCTGGGTAAAGACTGTAGCGCTCCAAAGAAGAAAGATGATCACAAGTGTTTCAACTGTGAACAAGAAGGCCATATTGCATGCAACTGCTGCAAGCCAAAGAAGAACTCCGGAAGGGTTAGGAAGGTGTCTGAGGAAGATGCTGAGAATGATGAAACCACAATCTTAGAAGCCGACGAGAAGGATTTTCCCGAAGGGTCCGATTAAACGACGCTAAGTCGCGACCCTTATCTATTAAACGGACTTGCTTGCCTTGTATGACTGCAGACAATAGAACCTATGTCATCCCTGCCAAGTGAGCCGCTGCGTCGACTAAGATTGTGAAGGGAGATAAACCTCCGAAAAGACGAGAGATCAGGCTGTTAGCGCAGCTCAAAACACGACGAGGACCAAAGGTTATCCGACCTGAGGTTGACAGCGGATGTGAACGCACATGCATCTATCCCAGAATAGTAAGCGAACAGAACCTCCCCACACGAGGAATACCACCCATAGCAATTCTAAATGTGGATGGATCACCAAATCGACAACAGAAAGCGAGCCAACTTGCCGAAGTCAAACTGGATTTGGGAGCACATCAGGAAACCATGGAAGCAATGGTACTGGACATTGGGAGAACGGACATGCTCTTGGGACATGACTGGTTGGTACACCACAACCCCACAATCAATTGGACAACTGGCGCGGTAACATTTAACAGGTGCCCAACAACATGTCGAACCAAACACTTGGATTTCAGGATTAACCTTGATGGTCGCAAACACCGGGTTCGCATGGTTGAGGTGCGCGACAGAGATGCACCCAAAAAGTCGGATCAGAAATGGAAGCCTGGAGACCCTATCTTGGAAGCTGTCACTCCCACACCACCTCCCACAACCAAGCGACCCTCATATGTTGAACGATTTGCTCATCTCTTCGAAAAAGAGAACTTTGATAAGATCCCAAAGGAGAGGGAGTGGGACCATGGTATTGAACTTACACCGGACGCACCAAAGGAACTAGGGGGAAATACATATCCTATGACGCAAAAGGAACAAGAGGAATTGGACACATTCATTGACAAGGGTCTAGCAACAGGAAAGATCCGCCCATCCAAATCCCCTTATGCCTCCCCTTGCTTCTTCATCAACAAAAAGGATGGTTCCAAACGATTGGTACAAGATTACCGCATGGTCAATAAATTCATGGTCAAAGACAAGTTTCCACTCCCACGAATATCTGATCTCTTGGACGTACTGAAAGATGCAGTCTACTTCAATAAGATGGTCATCATGTGGGGCTACAACAATGTCCGGATTAAGGAGGGCAATGAATGGAAAGCTGCCTTCCTCACCAGTTGAGGATTGTTTGAACCATTGGTCATGTTCTTTGGCCTTTGCAACTCCCTGGGAACATTCTCTCAGATGATGGCTAGTCTATTCTGGGACCAGATCCGCCGACGCATCTGCATGATCTACATAGATGACATTGTGGTTATTGGTAAAACAAAGGAAGAACTCACATGAAACATTGAAGAAATTCTGCAGATTCTATCGGACAATGACTTGTTTCTGAAGAAGAAGAAGTGTTTCTGGGAAGTAACGAAATGCCCCATATTGGGATATGTCATTGGTGAAGGACGTGTCGAGATGGAAACTGAGAAGGTGGATACAATTCGAAACTGGCGGGCACCCACATCAAAAAAGGAAGTTCAGAAGTTCCTTGGATTTGCTAACTTCTATCAATGTTTCATTGAAGGGTACTCCAACATCACAAAACCACTTACTGTGCTCACAGGCAGCACTACATTTACTTGGGGACCAACGGAACAAAAGGCAATTGAAGGTCTCATACAGGCAATCACGTCAGCACCAGTCTTGGCATTACCAAAACCAGATGGACAATTCTGGGTTGAAACTGATGCATCGGGCTATGCAATTGGGGCTGTACTGTCTCAAAAGCAAGACAACAAATGGCATCCTATCATGTTCTTGTCGTGGACCATGTCTGCGGCCAAACAAAATTATGAGATATATGACAAAGAGCTCTTGGCAGTCATGGAAGCACTGAAAGATTGGAGACACTATCTACTTGAAGCCAGGGAGCACCTTGAGATCTTAACTGATCACAAGAACCTGGAGTATTTCCGCCATCCTCAGGACCTAAATCAACGACAAAGGCGCTGGAAGATGAAGTTACAGGACTATGACTTCGAATTACGGCATGTGTCTGGCAAGACAAATGCAAAAGCGGACATCCTGTCATGCTTACCCTGGTATGAAGCGGAACTCGAACCACAGGACAGTGACCAAATGCTCAAGGAGGGACTATTCTTGAAACGGTTGGAATCAGAAGATGTGGTACAAATGGAGATGTTCACGGAGGAACAATTCTTTGAAGGGGGTGAAACATCTGATTCCATCAAAATTGGAAACGTCACGACCATTGAAAATCCGTGGATCGCACGCATCAAGGGTTCAAACCGCATGGAGACAGAAGTAGTGCAGGGTCTAAAGAAGAATCCTCATTGGTATCAACAGAAAAACAGCATCACATATGCAGGCGAATGAGTCTATGTTCCACCAGACCCACAACTGCATCTGTTATGCTTAACAAACCGTTCCAAGGTTCGCGCAGAGTATGCAGGAAAGTGGAAAGGCGAAGAGCAAAGTGATTGCTAAATCTAAGGAATCTACTACAGTACAAGAGGTTTATATAGGTACTGACTATAGGTGGTAGCGGATGAGTCAGTACTGCGGAAGGCAGTGCGCATGAGTAAGGCGACTGCGGAAGGCTATGTACAGAGAGTAAGCTGACTGCGGAAAGTGAGTCAGCACGGGAGCGAAGTATACTAAAGGGGATGACGAAGTAATGTAATGAGTCAGACTGGAAATCGAAGGTTGCGAAAGTAGACATTAGACATAGTGAGTTCGTAAGAGGGCGCCAAGTTGGGCCGATAAGTAAAAGATATGACGTGGTCCTCATACCGTAGAGTCCATAACATGTTCCCCTCTCCAAGCTCTGTGTCCTCACAGAGTCACTGTCCCCATCCCTCGTTGTTGCCGGGATCGGACCAGTTCGGACTTTCCTTGAGGCTCCAATCATATATCAACTCCTCGTTGATGGCTACGGCGAGTTCTAGGCCTTTGATGGCCAGCCGAATGCGTCGATTTTCGATGATGAGGGTGCTGGTGTAATTCCTGAGAATTTGTTTCTCTTCGGGAGTCGGGGCGACGGGGAGATTGGACAATGAATGAAGTCTGATATTCATCTGGCGATGAAGGAGATCGGCGAGGGAAGTTTCAAGGGCATGGATTTGGTCTCTCATGGAGAGCGCTTCATTCATAAGGGCGGCGATGGCGGGGTTGATGTCAGTGGTGGAGGTGGAGGTGACGATGGTGTTTGACATGGCGGTGAAGATGGTTGAGAGGTAAAAGAAGAATGGGGTGGCTATATTGGGCAGGGAGAAGACTAGAGCGGGGAACTCGGTGTGTGGTTGACTGATGAGGTCGATACTGCCATGGGTTTTGAGAACTCATCTTTTATTGTGGACGAGACGGGTTCTGCTGATGGAAATCACGGATCAAATCTTGAGCGTTCTGAACATTAGTTCGAGGTTCCCATGTGTTCTCTTCTGGACCATATCCTTCCCACTGGACGAGGTACTGGATCTTTCCGCAGAACTTTCGAGAGTCTAGGATTGTAGACACATGGTATTCTTCTCGTCCTTCGACGATGATCGGATCAGGGGCTGGTTTCTTTTTCTGGATGGCGTACTTCGGAGTTTCATATGGTGACAACAGGGTCTCGTTGAACACAGGGTGAATCATCTTCCAAGTCTTCGGAAGATCAAGAAGGTATGCGCTAGCTCCTTTCTTCTCTAGGACTTTGAATGGTCCATGTCGGAGTGCATCAAGTTTCTTTGAGGGGCGATCGGTCCTGATGTTAGTCCCTTCTAGCCACACCTTGTCCCTGATGCGGTAGTCCCGAGACAGATTTCGCTGTGTGTCAACTGTCTTCTTCATCTGATCCTGTGCTTGTTTCAGCGCAGCATTGGCTTCTTCTCGTGCCTGTTTAAGTTTTTTCAAGAAGTCGGTGGCAGCCGGATTAGTATCTTCTAACACGAGCTCTCCCTTCCACGGATGTAAACCGTAGTTGAGGTAGAATGGGGTGTGCTTCGTTGCCTGATGTTCTTTGTCATTGTACTGGAACTCTGCGATTGCGATCCATTCAGCCCAATCATCCTGTAGATGGTTGACAAAGTTTTGTAAGAATGCTTCCGTTTCCTGAAGCGATCGCTCGGCCTGTCCATCAGTCTGTGGGTGGTATGCGGTGGACAGGTTCCTCTTGATCCCTAACATGCGGCAGAGTATCTCCATGAACTTCGCGGCAAACTGCGGTCCCCTATCGCTGATGATCTTCTTGGGGATCCCATGAAGCTTCCATATCTGATCCCGATAGATCTTGGCTAATCCTTCAGGTGATAGTTCCACGGTTGTCGGAATGAGGTGAAGCATCTTCGAATGTCTATCCATGATGACCAGAATTGCGTTTTTTCCATCAGATTCTAGTATTGGTCCCACGACGTCGATTCCTATGTCTTCCCATGGGTGACTTGGTGCTGCATGGGGATGTAGCAGACCATGTCACTTTTGTCGGTTGATCTTCTTGCGTTGACAAGTGTCGCAACCCTTCACGTACTTCTTCACATCATGCAGTATGGTAGGCCACCAGTAGGTGCGAGTGAGGAGTTCATGTGTCCGGTACTGTCCTGGATGTCCAGCCACTGGTGCATCGTCTGGCGGGACATAGACTCGTTCTCCTGCATAGGTGATCCCATTCTCCTGCTGATACCAATGAGGATTCTTTTTTAGGCCCTGCGCTACTTCTGTCTCCATGCGGTTTGAACCCTTGATGCATGCGATCCACGGATTTTCAATGGTCGTGACGTTTCCAATTTTGATGGAATCAGATGTTTCACCCCCTTCAAAGAATTGTTCCTCCGTGAACATCTCCATTTGTACCACATCTTCTGATTCCAACCGTTTCAAGAATAGTCCCTCCTTGAGCATTTGGTCACTGTCCTGTGGTTCGAGTTCCGCTTCATACCAGGGTAAGCATGACAGGATGTCCGCTTTTGCATTGGTCTTGCCGGGCACATGCCGTAATTTGAAGTCATAGTCTTGTAACTTCATTTTCCAGCATCGCTGTCGTTGATTTAGGTCCTGAGGATGATGGAAATATTCCAGGTTCTTGTGATCGGTCAAGATCTCAAAACATTCCCTGGCTTCAAGCAGATAGTGTCTCCAATCTTTCAATGCTTCCACGACTGCCAGGAGTTCCTTGTCGTATATCTCATAATTCTGTTCGGCCGCGGACATGGTCCGCGACAAGAACGCGATGGGGTGCCATTTGTCGTCTTGCTTCTGAGAGAGTACTGCTCCAATTGCATAGCCCGATGCATCAGTTTCAACCCTGAACTGTCCCTCTGGTTTCGGTAATGCCAAGACTGGTGCCGATGTAATTGCCTGTATGAGTCCTTCAAAAGCTTGCTGCTCTGTTGGTCCCCATGTAAATGCCGTACCGCCTGTGAGCGCGGTGAGAGGTTTTGCGATGTTTGAGTACCCTTCAATAAATCGTCGATAGAAGTTAGCAAATCCAAGGAACTTCTGAACTTCCTTTTTTGATGTGGGTGCCTGCCAGTTTCGAATTGTATCCACCTTCTCAGTTTCCATCTCGACACGTCCTTCACCAATGACATATCCCAATATGGGGCATTTCGTTACTTCCCAGAAACACTTCTTCTTCTTCAGAAACAAGTCATTGTCCGATAGGATCTGTAGGATTTCTTCAGTGTTTCGCGCGAGTTCTTCCTTGGTTTTACCGATAACCACGATGTCATCCATGTAGATCATGCAGATATGTCGGCGGATCTGGAATAGACTAGCCATCATTCGAGAGAACGTTCCCGGGGAGTTGCAAAGACCACAAAACATGACCAATGGTTTGAACAATCCTCGACTGGTGAGGAAGGCAGCTTTCCATTCATTGCCCTCCTTAATCCGGACATTGTTGTAGCCCCACATGATGACCATCTTATTGAAGTAGACTGCATCTTTCAGTACGTCCAAGAGATCAGATATTCGTGGGAGTGGAAACTTGTCTTTGACCATGAATTTATTGACCATGCGGTAATCTTGTACCAATCGTTTGGAACCATCCTTTTTGTTGATGAAGAAGCAAGGGGAGGCATAAGGGGATTTGGATGGGCGGATCTTTCCTGTTGCTAGACCCTTGTCAATGAATGTGTCCAATTCCTCTTGTTCCTTTTGCGTCATAGGATATGTATTTCCCCCTAGTTCCTTTGGTGCGTCCGGTGTAAGTTCAATACCATGGTCCCACTCCCTCTCCTTTGGGATCTTATCAAAGTTCTCTTTTTCGAAGAGATGAGCAAATCGTTCAACATATGAGGGTCGCTTGGTTGTGGGAGGTGGTGTGGGAGTGACAGCTTCCAAGATAGGGTCTCCAGGCTTCCATTTCTGATCCGACTTTTTGGGTGCATCTCTGTCGCGCACCTCAACCATGCGAACCCGGTGTTTGCGACCATCAAGGTTAATCCTGAAATCCAAGTGTTTGGTTCGACATGTTGTTGGGCACCTGTTAAATGTTACCGCGCCAGTTGTCCAATTGATTGTGGGGTTGTGGTGTACCAACCAGTCATGTCCCAAGAGCATGTCCGTTCTCCCAATGTCCAGTACCATTGCTTCCATGGTTTCCTGATGTGCTCCCAAATCCAGTTTGACTTCGGCAAGTTGGCTCGCTTTCTGTTGTCGATTTGGTGATCCATCCACATTTAGAATTGCTATGGGTGGTATTCCTCGTGTGGGGAGGTTCTGTTCGCTTACTATTCTGGGATAGATGCATGTGCGTTCACATCCGCTGTCAACCTCAGGTCGGATAACCTTTGGTCCTCGTCGTGTTTTGAGCTGCGCTAACAGCCTGATCTCTCGTCTTTTCGGAGGTTTATCTCCCTTCACAATCTTAGTCGACGCAGCGGCTCACTTGGCAGGGATGACATAGGTTCTATTGTCTGCAGTCATACAAGGCAAGCAAGTCCATTTAATAGATAAGGGTCGCGACTTAGCGTCGTTTAATCGGACCCTTTGCGAAAATCCTTCTCGTCGGCTTCTAAGATTGTGGTTTCATCATTCTCAGCATCTTCCTTGGACACCTTCCTAACCCTTCCAGAATTCTTCTTTGGCTTGCAGCAGTTGCATGCAATATGGCCTTCTTGTTCACAGTTGAAACACTTGTGATCATCTTTCTTCTTTGGAGCGCTACAGTCTTTACCCAGATGACCGAAGCGTTGACAGTTGTAGCAATGGGCTACTCCTGCTTTGTCGATTTCCATGGCTTTGCCCTGACCACCATAAGTGGTACCCGATCCGGTGCGCATGTCGCCGCCACCTCGGATGACCAGTGCGTGTCCTTCCATCTGTCGTCCCTTGTTTCGGATCTCCTTTGCGTAGTCGGTGTACGTCTTGCCATCGCTAGCCACTTGTTCAGAGATTCTGCGGTTGATGTTCTTCTCTAGGATGTATTTCCCAGTTTCTTCGCCAAGGTTTGACAGTTTCAAGAGTTCTTCGAATTCATCCAAGAATTCATCAACGGTACGTTTCTCTTGTTTCAGGACTTCAAGTCTGGCTTTGGCAGCGACCGACTTGTTGGCGATGGAGAATCGTGTGGCGATATCATCGGAAAAACCTAGCCAGGTGATGTTCTCGTTGTCAACGGCAAGAGCGGGATAGCACCGCAAGAATCTTCTGATCATCTGTGAGGCTCTTTTGGAACCTGATGTATAGTTTGGTGGCCTTCCACCACTCGTCAAAGGTGTATCTGTCCTTGAACATCCCAGGATCCTTGATGATCTTGGATGTATCCATTGTTTGTACAGCCGGAGCTTCTGCCATGTTCAGAGTCTGCGGAGGAGAAGAGGAGTCGGGTTGTTGGGATGAAGATGGGGTTCGGGATACAGGTAAGGATTGAAAATGAGTCCCTGTTCTAGGCGTCTGTTTGATATCTGACTGCGCGGAGTCAAAAGTAAATTCGTCAGGGGACTCGTCGGTGGAATCGGTGGCAAAACGTTCAGAGTATTTCCTCTGTAAATCTCTAAGGAATCTCTGTTCCTGCGCGTCTGTTGGTTGCGAGAAGGGGTCAAGTCTCTCGCTTCGTGCCCAGCGGTTGTACTCGGTCTGTTGTTCTTCGGTGGTGAAGTGGGCGTAGATCTGCTGCTTCGAGTAAGACATGATGATGTGGCTCTGGGACGTCTCAATGTGAGCGTCCTAATCAATCTTCTGATAACGTACTGACTATAGGTGGTAGCGGATGAGTCAGTACTGCGGAAGGCAGTGCACATGAGTAAGGCGACTGCGGAAGGCTATGTACAGAGAGTAAGCTGACTGCGGAAAGTGAGTCAGCACGGGAGCGAAGTATACTAAAGGGGATGACGAAGTAATGTAATGAGTCAGACTGGAAATCGAAGGTTGCGAAAGTAGACATTAGACATAGTGAGTTTGTAAGAGGGCGCCGAGTTGGGCCGATAAGTAAAAGATATGACATGGTCCTCATACCGTAGAGTCCGTAACAGCATCAAGAACTGATGTTTGAATCACATGATGCACCAGTGGCTGGACATCCAGGACAGTACCAAACACATGAACTCCTCACTCGCACCTACTGGTGGCCTACCATCCTGCATGATGTAAAGAAGTATGTGAAGGGTTGCGACACTTGTCAATGGACCAGATCACCCATGGGAAGATATAGGAATCGACATTGTGGGACCGATACCAGAATCTGATGGAAAAAACGCAATTCTGGTCATCACGGATAGACATTCAAAGATGCTTCACCTCATTCCGACAACCGTGGAATTATCAGCTGAAGGATTAGCCAAGATCTATCGGGATCAGATATGGAAGCTTCATGGGATCCCGATAGGGGACCGCAGTTTGCCGCGAAGTTCATGGAGATACTCTGCCGCATGCTAGGGATCAAGAGGAACCTGTCCACCATGTACCACCCACAGACCCATGGACAGGCTGAGCGATCGCATCAGGAAATGGAAGTGTTCTTACGGAACTTTGTCAACCATCTACAGGATGATTGGGCTGAGTGGATCACAATTGCAGAGTTCCAGTACAATGACAAAGAACATCAGGTGACGAAGCACACCCCATTCTATCTCAACTATGGTTTACATCCTTGGAAGGGAGAACTCGTGTTAGAAGATACCAATCCGGCTGCCAACGACTTCTTGAAAAAACTCAAACAGGCATGAGAAAAAGCCAATGCAGTGCTGAAACAAGCACAGGATCAGATGAAGAAGACAGTTGACACACAGCGAAGTCTGTCTTGGAACTACCACATCAGAGACAAGGTGTGGCTGGAAGGGACTAACATCAGGACTGATCACCCCTCAAAGAAACTTGATGCACTCCGACATGGACCATTCAAAGTCCTAGAGAAAAAGGAGCTAGTGTGTACCTTCTTGAACTTCCAAAGACTTGGAAGATGATTCACCCTGTGTTCAACAAGACCCTGTTGTCACCATATGAAACTCTGAAGTATGCCATCCAGAAAAAGAAACCAGCCCCTGATCCAATCATCATCAAAGGATGAGAAGAGTACCATGTGTCTACAATCCTAGACTCTCAAAAGTTCCATGGAAAGATCCAGTACCTCGTCCAGTGGGAAGGATATGGCCCAGAAGAGAACACATGGGAACCTTGAACCAACATTCAGAATGCCCAAGATCTGATCCATGATTTTCATTGGCAGAACCCATCTCACCCATGATAAAAGACATTTTTTGAAAGCCACAACAGTACCAACCTCATCAGTCAAATACACACCGAGTTCCCACCCTCATGAATGAAGCACTCTCCATGAGAGACCAAATCCATGCTCTTGAAACTTCCCTCACTGATGTTATATCCGTCTCCGAATCTCCGATCCACTCCGATTGTCCTCCGACATTCCGGACATCTGTTACCTCCGCATCTCTGCACGTTGCCATCGTGCATTTCCTATTCATAACTCCATGCCTTTATGCATTTCATATTCATATTCCCGTTTACTTATGCATCGCCTTTTCCGCATGGTCCGTTGACCGACATCTCCGATGTTCGTTACAGTCACTGGCAACTTATGCCACAACTCCGGACCTACTCCGACCATCTCCGTAAAGTAATATCACTTAGGTACTTAGGCTCGTACCATACCTGTAGTTCCTCAGTTCGAATATCAACAAAGTTCACTCCTCTACCCCCCGTTCATGCCAGAGATCCTCGCTGTGGTACAATACACTGACGACATCCTCATCTACTGCTCTTCCTCCATCGTTACCCTTTGACGAGCTCAGTACTGTGTCCGAGTCACAACTCCGACATCGTCCGACCATTTCCACATCAACGTGTCTCTCACCGAGATCTTTCCGAGGACCTCCGCACCTCCGACCTCTCCTCCGACCTCCTGAAATTGGGACACCTTATCCAACAAATGGCGGCGCAACACATACATTGAAGCCACGTCCCTCCCCTTCGTCGTTCCTTTGCATTTCCGGAGTTCCGCTCCAGTCTCAGGCCTATGTCCGACCTCCGATGGACTCCGACGAAGCTCCGACTTTTCACCTACTTAACAACTGATCTTCTTCATCGCCAGATGCATATCTGGCTCCACTTGCTGTCCAACCCCCAAGTCCTGAGGAAAAACAAATTCTTGGAAATTACACCAGCACCCTCGTCATTGAAAATCGACGTATTTGGTTGGCTATCAAAGGCCTTGAGCTCGCCATTGCCATCAACAAGGAGCTAATATATGATTGGAGCCTCAAGGAGAGTCCAAACTGATCCGACCCCAACAACAATGAGGAATGGGGACAGTCACTCTGTGAGGACACAGAGCTTGAGGAGGGGAACATGTTACAGACTCTATGGTATGCGGACAATGTCATCACTTTTACTTATTGGCCCGGCTCGGTGCCCTCTTATGAACTTACTATGTCTAATGTCTACTTTTGCAACCTTCGATTCCCAGTCTGACTCACTACATTACTTCATCATCCCCTTTAGTATACTTCGCTCCCACGCTGACTCACTTTCTGCAGTCAGCTTACTCACTGTACATAGCCTTCCGCAGTCGCCTTACTCATGCGCACTGCCTTCTGCAGTACTGACTCATCTGCTATCGCCTATAGTCAATACCTATATAAACCCTCTGTAGCATAGTTAGATTCCTTAGATTTAGCAATCACATTGCTCTTTGCCTTTCCACTTCCTGCATACTCTGCCCGTTGGAACGGTTTGTTAAGCATAACACTGCTGAGCTTGCTCGCAGCTGCTGCCAGCGCTCTAGTCCTTGATTTAGACTAGCGCCTTTCTGTCGCTCCAAGTTTTTACTTGTTTTGAGCATTGACATATAGATATACCTAGAAGCGGAGGTGATGACGCCTGCTTGAGAAGCAAGACTTTCTCGCAGTTATCAGCATTTGATCTAATCAATGCCCTTGAGATGAGTTTATGGTTTTATAAACCAAATCGAGTATATCTTGATGTGCTGACATTTGGACATCACGATTCTCAGGAACTTTCTGTTCCTTGAACCTTTTTCTTCAATCGATCTTGATCCATTGCACCCTGTACCTGGTGGAAGCGCCCTTTTTGAGTTGCCTCAGGGACTTCCCATTTTTATGGTTGCACGATCTCAGATTTGATGCTGACTTAAAATCGTTCCTAGATAAAAGGATCTTGCATCTGCTTCCACTATGGTTTCATCCAAGCAAACCATTGGTCACACTGTGACATCCATGTTATTCAGCATGATGACAGTTTCCAAGACAACACCTCTGTACTCTGGATTGCATGGTCACACCACACATCCGGAAGGTGAAAGTCATGCAGTTGCGATACGGACGGCATGCACACCATGTCTGTACTTGCAAATGTGGAAAGAAAAAAGCAGTATGCATCCTCATCTACATTCTCTTCACTCATTGAACTATGACTCTAGGATCCCTGGGTGCCGCGCCCAAGTAACATCCGAAGAGCTCGAACGAGGGACTTACCATCCCCCTTCAATCATAGTGATGATGAAGAAAGGAGAATCACACCCGGTATTACACCCGAGGTTACACCTGGAGTAATAAAGATGGAGCAATCACCTGAACTATAGGCAACTGTCTTTAGGAAATACCACAGCATTGTGACCCCCAGTCACATTAATAAAAGCTATTACAAAGCTCTCTGACATGTGTCAACAAATTCAGACAATACCTTAATTGGTTTAAATTGTTCTTGATATTTTGCTGACGACTGTTTTTCAAACAGATCAAACATGTCCTCAATCAATACTTTGATTGCTGTTCCCATTCTTGACGGCTCCAATTACCTTGAGTGGTCGAACACCATGTGTTCGTACCTCAGATCTCAAGGTTTGTGGCAAATCGTTGCTGGCATTGAAAAGGGACCCTCAGGGTCCGCTGCACCTAAGTGGAAAGCCGCAACTTTAGTCAGAGGATGGATCATTAGGGATCAATTGGCTCTAGCCAATATTTGACTCCGCGTTGATCCATCGATTAAACTCACCAGAAACACATCTTACGAGACCTGGTTCGAGTTAAAGAATAGATTTGGACGAACTGTCTACACAACAGTTCTGTCGGATGTCCGTGCCGCATTGTCCTTCAAACTTTCAATGAAGTGACACCCTGTGATTGAGATTGATTATCTCAATAAGATCTATGATCACCTAAGCACACATCATTCTATTTCTCATTCGACGTGTGCCCTGATGTTACTATCTTCACTCCCATCTCCTGATTGGGATGACTATGCCACAGAGATTCTTCTCTATAATGATGATCTCACCTACTTCAAGGTTCGAGAATTGATTGTTGAAAAATACAATTGACATCATCCAAACCATGCTTCTGACTTTTCGCTGGGGGATTACCTAAATGGTGTAGGAATAACCTACGATTCTCAGCCGAAATCATGCAATAGATTTCATAATCCATCTCAGAATCTATGGGAGAGAACTCGAGCATGTTCACATTTCGTTGAGCCCTATCATGGCAGTTATAATGGAATAGTGTTCAATACCACCAGGGCTGCTGGCATCGCCGCCCCTGGGAATGCCATCACAACAGAACAAAATGAGGATCCACCTGTCGAAGATTACGACACAGTGTTTCCACTGCTTGGACCTTAGACCAGCACATCATTATGTAAAATGATTTGTATTTTCTTTTGCTGTTGCAATAAATCCTGTTTGCAACATATCCATAAAAGAAATACTAAGAGAGCTTCAAAAATGCATTTCACATTTTTAATGTTCAAATAACTTATGTCCAATCCTGGAATAATCCAAATAGTTAGTGTGCTTTCTAGCTGCCTACTATTAAAGGAAAAAGTGTGTAAAAGCACACAATTCTATATCGTCTAATTGGGTGTCAAAGGAACTCTTAATTGAGTTACTATCCCTGACCCCTTTTAGAGTTGTGCATTTAAAGCTTGTTTAAAAAGAACATGCAAGTCATTAAATTGTCTTTTGCTGCGTCTTTATTCCTTTACTGTCAATTCCCATGTCACAACTATGTATATACTGCTGTGATGGATACATCAACCCTGTCCAGTACTAGTGTAAGGGCAACCACTTTCACTTTTCATTTTTCCTTTCCTTTCTTCATTTCCTTTCTATTCCACCATCTCCGACATCCTCCAATTGTATCCGCTGCCTCCGACATCTTATCCGCCTCTCCACATCTGACAACTCCATGCCCATCCACTACTCCATATGTCAGATCACAGGTACTATCATTCATCTTGTTTCCATTCATCCCCCATTCCTACTCCTGATCATTGCTTATCATTCATGCATCTCATTTTATCTCTTATTTTATATCTCATTTTACTAGTTATCTCGCTAGCTTGCAGGGGAATCCTTAGAACTTTCTCTTCAGATCTCCCTTGCAAGGTGTGTGTTGTATTACTTATCAGACTGCTCAATCTAATCTTTGGATCTCCCTTGCAAGTATCTGAGTTCGAGTCTTGGATCGTAAGGTCGCCCTTACAACTAGGGAGACAGGGTTCTTCTGTATAGTATGCTAGTGCATATAGAGTGTATAGCCCTCATAGTGCACATATAATATATAGTAGCCCCATAACACTGGATTGGGGAAATGCTTTCCGCACATGAAATGAGTACGACCCAAAACCATTATATTTGCTGTATTCTACATCATCTATGAGTACTATGTCGAGATATGAGAGTCATGTAAAGAATGAAATGCAAAGATAAATGAACATTAGTCAAGAAAGGTGCAGAAGCATGGAATGCAGATGCTTTGACAGGTCCGTCATCTGCGCAAAAGCAATCTCAGCATCCAGTCGTCGCAGAGGTGGACAGTCTGGCATTTGGAGGCGACTTTGATGGAGAGGGAGGTCAGTCAAAGGATGATGTGTAAACGTGGCATGACCTTACTATGACCTCTGAGTTCATGTTGGCCCAGTCCCAGTCCTCAGCACCCTCCAGCAGCTCCGTCAAATCACTCACAGAGAACATGAAATTGACACATTTTGACATTGTGGGATGCGGCTTCCTCAGAAATGAGTTGAGTGTCGGGACAGTGTTCCAGAACCAGCCATCCAGAACCACAAGCAGACTTGCCATGGATGCTGCTTCATTGGTGATGGCATGGCAGAGAGGGGGTGAATGTGATGTGAAGCAAAAAAAATGTGTCACACAGGAGATGTTGGCCATGATGTGGCAGTACTCACATGTTCAGCCATTGGTCTCATTAATCATGACCCAAGGCAACAACTCTAACAAGAAATATGTAAGTTAGTTGGTAGCAGACACACACAGAAAATGACAGGGCTTACTTTGGGGCTCATGGGTGCCTGTGGCATGCTGGCAGCATCACAGCAATGGTGGACAAGGATGGGATTGAAAAGAACAAAAGTTTGACTCAAGTCTCAAGTACAAATGTGGTCACATGACCTTGTTGACATGACTTTGTCCATTGTTGAACTTCAATCAATGTTCTTCGCGGTTGACAGACCAATCCTCGCCTCCTACAACAGACTCAAACATTAAACCTCCCAGTCTATTAGCCAACATTGCAGAGATGGGGTATTTAGAGGATATGTTGTTATGCTGTATTGTATTTTTGCATAAATGTAACACATTGTGTCAACACCCCAACTGATGTCCAATGTGATGGGACTTCATAGTCAGAACTACGTAACTAAGTTTCTGTGAGTGATTGTACTATGTACACTATAGAACTAGTACTCTAGGCACACTGTGAGACTGTCGGCACTATGGGTGCTATGGCATGCTATGGGTTGCTCTTAGCTAAAGTGGGTTGCTATGGGTGCTCTCAGCTAGATCAGGGTGCTATGACAGGCTATGGGAAAAATCAGGGTTTGCTGATGAATATAGCTGGGAGGCAATTACACAGACAATCACACATTTATACTACAAAAGAAACTTGTAACAAGGCTACATGCAGATCACCCAATCTAAGTGCCCAATAGACCCGCAATCTGATAGCGGTATTAATTGCATGCCCGCCCCGCAAGAAATCCCGCAACCAAATGGCGAGCCAGGCATGCAGGAAGTGGGCCACTAAGCGGCCAATCATAGGCCCACTTGCCGATGTGTTAGTGGGCTGCGAGACATGAGTTTGTCCATCATGTGCCGTCAAAACCATGAAATAGACAGATGCTGTACACTCGTCATTAGCACCACCAGGTAAATGGACTATGGATATTCCCAAATGCACTATGCAAGAAATTGAATTGTACAATGCAAGAAATGTCGATATCTCAAGAAATCGATTGTAGTGATTCAACTGAAATGTGGTCAACAAGTGACAATTTTCAAAATATTCAACGCACCATCTACGAGATTGACAGTAGAAAATCCTCATCTGGCAGCTGAGATATCCTTCCACCCTCGCTGTGTCGAAGAGTTCAGTCCTCATCCCACTGAAAAGGTGGATGGTCGCAAATGGCATCCCATTTCAATCGATGGCGCGAAGTGTATAGTGGCCTTCAGGAGTCAATTTGGACAAATGATAACCAGACCTATCCAAATTGTTATGCTTAACAAACCGTTCCAAGGTTCGGGCAGAGTATGCAGGAAGTGGAAAGGCGAAGAGCAAAGTGATTGCTAAATCTAAGGAATGTAGCTATGGTACATGGGGTTTATATACAGTGACTCAAAAAATTGATTCAATGTTTGACACTTTTTGAATATCTGTTGAATAACTTTAAATCTGATATGAATAATATCAAGGTGTTGGTATATGGAAGGAAGCATTTCATCAGGGCCATCCATCAAAAAAACATTTATCTAATTTTGATTAGTATCCATGGAGATATGATCAGTTTAAAAGAGGAACTCATTGAATCAATTATTTGAGGGGGTATCAGAAGTATTAGAATCTGATGCTCCACTGATTCTATAGCAACCAATGAGTGACAAATAGTTGGTATAGTGATACTATCTTGGATTGGACGTGGACTGAAGGTATTTAAGCAGTCCAAATACTCTCAGGATATTTCAAATTCAACATGTGCCCCATCTCCTCTGCTCAGAAGGAAAACATCCTTTCTCTGGCCTCCGATGGTCATTCCACCTGCTCTTTATATCTGGAGACTATGAAGGCCAATCCAGGACCACAATTCCTTGCTTCTCCATCCAGTTTTTAGCCTTGTTGGACATGTGCTTGGGGTCATTGTCCTGCTAAAAAATTACTGCCTCTTCAGAAATTCCACTTTCATCTATGCTGGGCAGCAAGTGACCCTCCGAAATGGCCACATACCGATTACCATCTATCCTCCCCTCAACCTCTGTAAGTTGCCCAACTCCATTCCATCCCATACAGCCCCATACCATGATGTTTCCACCTCAAAACTTCAGTGTTCCCTCCACCTCTCTTTCAATCAACCACTCTCCTTTCTTTTTCCAGATCCACTGCTTCCCATCTGACCCAAATCTGTTGATTTTTGTCTCATCTGACCAAATAATCCTCTTCCAGTCCTCCACAGACCACTCCTTGTACTTGAGAGCAAAGGCCAGCCATTGCTGGTGATATGTCAATTTGAGGTATGGTTTTTTCTTCTTTGTTTCTGCCTTGAACTCATTCCTTTTCAGGAGATTTCTGATGGTTTGTGAGGAGACAGGGCTGGGAATGATGGGATTGATGTGGTTGATGGCCTCCACAGCATTGGCAGCCTTGCCAGTTGTAATTTGTTGAATAACTGCATAATGAGCAGTAGTGGAAAGCTTGGAAGGACAACCAGCAGAAGGAGTTTGGTGATTGGAAAGGAGGTTCTGGAGCACTCTGGATACAGTAGGCTGACTGATACCCAGGCTAGATGCAATAGGGTGGGTGGAATGACCATTGGAGGCCAGAGAAAGGATGTTTTCCTTCTGAGCAGAGGAGATGGGGCACATGTTGAATTTGAAATATCCTGAGAGCATTTGGACTGCTTAAATACCTTTAGTCCATGTCCAATCCAAGATAGCATCACTATAGCAACTATTTGTCACTCATTGGTTGCTATAGAATCAGTGGAGCATCAGATTCTGATACTTCTGATACCCCCTCAAATAATTGATTCAATGAGTTCCTATTTTAACCTGATCATATCTCCATGGATACTAATCAAAATTACATAAATGTTTTTTTGATGGATGGCCCTGATGAAATGCTTCCTTCCATATACCAACGCCTTGATATTATTCATATCAGATCCAAAGTTATTCAACAGATATTCAAAAAGTGTCAAACATTGAATCAGTTTTTTGAGTCACTGTAGTACTGGCTACGAGTGGTAGCGAGTGAGTCAGTAGCTGCGGAAGGCAGTGTGGATGAGTCAGTAACTGCGGAAAGGCAGTGCGAAGTGAGTCAGATGACTGCGGAGTGCGAGTCAGTGCGGGAGCGAAGTATACTAAAGGAGAATGGTAGAGTAAAGGTAAATGAATAAGCGGTCCGATGAGTCAAAGAAATGACGAAGGTACAATGCATGGGAAAAGTGCGTAGCATACAAACCGGTAAGTCCGTAACACAAATCGTTAGTCTATTGAAAAAAATGGGGGGCATGAACACATACAAGAAGCCAATCCAGGCTGTCATAGCATTCCGAGATAGTGGCAAAAACCTTCTCATACCTGGAGATAGTGGTGGTTAGGACCCTGGGAGGATTGAATCTGATGGGAAATTTTGGTTGATCTGCTCAGGCAAATCAACCACGCAACATTGCCACAGGCAAGTCATCAGTTCAGATGCACAGTAAGTAAGTATCCCCTGTCTTTCACATTGGCACCATCTCCCCTTGGCTGATGGTGCACAAGCAAGATAACCCTCAACCACCGATGCCCTTCCTCCCTCAGGCCAGCCAAAGCAGACACATCTTCCACAGAAGTGCGCACCACCAGCTTGAAGGTTGACTTGTCAACGTGAAGCCCTATGTCCACCCACGCACTGGCTGCAGATGGTGTCTTCGGCTGACTGTTGCCACTTATGTATCCGCTGCCTGAGCTTTCATCTCTGAATCCCCCTTGTGTCCGTTGAGTGCCGCATCACAAACTTTGATAGCCAATTTTTGTAGAATATAAACAAAATTCATCTAGTGAAATTTTTGACAAGCTATTGAGCTATTCCAAAATATGCTTGCAAGCTTCTGTTGAATGAAACCAGGGAAGCAAAGGGAATGTGCTGCGAACATAATCTCGATGGATCACAATGAGAGAGATTAAGCCGTTGACAAGATGTCGACGTACTCTCAGGAGAGGAAATGGCAGGGATTTTGAAATCGGTATAGTCCTTCCACATGTCAACAAAATACTGAGCATGGGGAATTGTTATGATATATATATACAGTGGCTTACAAAACTGCCCCAATGTTACCTCATTTTTGAATGTTTTATATATAGCTTGGGAATGAGAACAAATAAAACCAAAGTGTAAGTTAATGACTAATACTAATCAATCCTGGCTATCCACCAAAAAAGGAATTATATAAGTCCGATCAAGAATGATGGAGATATAATCAAAATAAGACAGGGACTCATTGGGGCAGTTTTGTAACTCAGCAAATTTTTACTATCTAATATTTGGTATGACCTCCTTTTGCCTTGATAACTGCCTCAATCCTTCTAGGCATGCTTTCTATTAGCCTTTGGCATACCTCTGGTGGTATTTCATTCCACTCCTTCACCACTCTGTCCCATAACTCATGCACTCCTTTTGATGGTATCTTGTACTCCAGAAGTTTGCGCTTGATGTGAACCCAAAGGTGTTCGATGGGATTGAGACCAGGGGATTGTGCAGGCCAGTGAATCGCGATGATATCATTGTCTTCAAACCACTTGTCAGCCAGTTTGGAGGCATGTTTTGGCTCGTTGTCCTGCTGGAAATACCGCTTGCCCTCATTCATCTCCAACTTCTCAAAGCTTTCCACCATTCCCTCATCCAAAATCTCACAATACTGCTTTGCATCCATCTTTCCCTGAACCTCCACAAGCTTTCCCACCCCATTCCAGCCCATGCAACCCCATACCATTAGATTGTTTCCCCCTCCATGCTTGACAGTCGGTGTGGTGGTGCGATCAGATACTGGCTCACCTAGTGTTTTCCACACATAAACCTTTCCATCAGATCCAATCCGATTAATCTTTGTCTCATCACTCCATAATACCCTCTTCCAGTCCTCCACAGTCCAGTTTTGATGATATCTAGCGAACTTGAGACGAGATGCATGATGTGCAGCCTTGAGAAGAGAAACTTTCTTCTTGGTTGCTGAGCAAAGACCAGCCTCTTTAAGTGCTCTTCTGACTGTTTGAGGATTGACAGGATTTGGAATGATGGAATTGATGAACTGTGCAGCTTGAACAGCATTATCGAGCTTGCTGGTAGTGATTTGGCGAATAACAGTCTGTTTGTCGCGTGCAGAGAGCTTGGATGGACGACCTCCAGGATGGTTTTTCTTGTCTCCCTCCACTTTCTTGCTGGTTCTCCCAATAGTACCCTTCCCCACACCAGTTCTGGACTCGATTTGGTAATGAGAGTAGCCTTCAGCAAGAAGAGAAACCACAGAAGAGTTCTTAGCAGCAGAGATAGGTCCCATGATGGTGGTAAGAAGTAAAGAAGAGAGTTGAACCAAGTTCAACATGTCAAATTGATACAAACAAGGTCACATGACATTGTTTATTACTCCCACAGTGTACTTTCATGCTTTATTACTGCACAATAGGAATAAAATCAGAAAACTTTACTGAGTTACAAAACTGCCCCAATGAGTCCCTGTCTTATTTTGATTATATCTCCATCATTTTTTAATGGACTTATATAATTCTTTTTTTGGTGGATAGCCAGGATTAATTAGTATTAGTCATCAACTTGCACTTTGGTTTTATTCCCAAGCTATATATAAAACATTCAAAAACAAGGTAACATTGGAGCAGTTTTGTAAGCCACTGTACATAGGTTTTGATAGCATCAATGAGTTCTCCAAAGATGAAAAGGTAGACAATGGGCTGAGCTCCTGGGATTCAGTTTGAGTAAGGTGCTGTAATGTTGTTGCAGTAAAGAGGCAGGCTGCAGCACTATTATCCCACTGATCAAGTTTTTTGATGTCATGGTACAAAGGTGAATCAGCCCTCTTGGTAGCTCAGAATTGCGCAACAAAGTTTCGCAACAAAGTTTCCCAACACAAGTAGTGTTTCAAGGTTCGGTCTCAAGAACCTATAACCGGACCAAAACCGGACTGTAATGAACCGGTTTTGAGACCGGACTGCAGTCTCGGTCTATAAGGTTTTGGATCACAACCAGTTTCCAGTTCGTGATTTTCAGAGACCGCTAAAAAACCAGTTTGAACCAGTTTAAACCGGTCTTTGACCGAAAGTCACCCACAGTTGGTATACTCACCAACTGCAGTTAAACTCTGAGTTTTTCAGTGATTCTTTGACCAATTTCTCATCAAAAATTAAAAAAAAAAACACCGCAGTTCATATACTGACAAACTGTGGTTCAATCTTGAATTTTTTGATGATTCTTTGATATCAAAAACCCAAATACTGTAAAGTCAAACAATCAGCAAAAACTCAAAAAACACACCGCGGTTGGTGAGTATACCAACTGCGGGTGAAGACCAGTCTGAACCAGTCTTGGTTTCACACCGGTTCAGTCTTGTTTTTACTATTTTGGTAAATTTAAGAAACCTATACCAGTCTCGGTTCTTCTTTTTGGAGGGTCAAAAACGAAACTGGACTGAACTTTCAAACACTAAACACAAGCAGCGAGTTGCCAGAAAAGAGACTGTTTTGTGTTGCCTTGAGCCCCTGTTATTGAATCCCAGACTGTTCTGAAAGGACATGTCAGTCTTGCAAAAGAAATTTGCCCAAGACTTGGGGTCTCTT
This sequence comes from Entoloma clypeatum, assembly GCA_963565915.1. Classification (NCBI taxonomy): domain Eukaryota; kingdom Fungi; phylum Basidiomycota; class Agaricomycetes; order Agaricales; family Entolomataceae; genus Entoloma; species Entoloma clypeatum. Next base: position 704,333 of record OY751489.1, on the reverse strand, counting down.
CACTGTAATCTGAATCAGCTGATGAGAAGCTTGTTGTATGAGGCTTCGCTGGACTGCTCACTCTGTTTCAGTGCCATCACATGAAAATGAGACAATATCAAGGCCAGGATCAATGGAGCCCTTGATAATCTCCCATGAGAACTTGTGGAGTCGAGGTTTAAGGTGTTTGGAATGGGTATTGTGGCATGTGCATCTTGGGTAAGGGAATCTGTATAGTCCATAGGCAAGGCTAGCAAAAGAGAGATAAAAGAAAGTATGAGGGTCAGCAACAAAGCCAATATAACACTACAAAAGATAAGTCGCACCATTGGATATCAAGATCCTCCCAGACAAGGCCATCTTCTCTACATGCACGCAGTCAAAACTTGAGTTCCATTGTTGCCAGGACGTCCAAAACCTCTGCACAGTACGCAGGCTGCCATGACAGAGATCAATGTAGTGGAACCTTGTGCCCAGCTGCCGTGACCTGTGCCCAACAGCCCCCTCTTTCGTGCCTAACACCCTCCAACTCGCGCACAACACCCTTTCTTCGTGCGCAACACCCTTTCTTCGCGTGCAACACCCTTTCTTCGCGCGCAACACCCTTTCTTCGTGCACAACACCCTTTCTTTGCGCACAACAGCCCCATCTCATGTGCAACGCCCTCCCACTTCTGCCCACTGACATTACATACAGCCTGTATATATTTAGACACAATATATAATACAAAACCAGTTTGGTCCATCCTCTGTGGGTGCAATGGACCGGTCCTGTATGGTCCAGTCCGGTTTTTTATATTTTTGTGGTATTGAAAGACCGGTCTTGGTCTCGGTCCATCCCTCTTGGAGGCAAAAAACCAAACTGAACTGAACCCTCAAACACTAGTGGTGTCAAGTCTATGGTTAAGCCTTCAGGGAGACTGTTCCCATGATCATGAGCAAAGGGGGTCCAGTGGTATTTAGGCACTCATAGGTAGCCATTAGTACCATCAGTTCCAATAGAATATATTGTAAATGGGCCAACATCAGATTCTTTATATTGACAAAACCATGAGAAATGTGCCATTTTGAGCACAGCCGCTCAACAGTCATATATCATTAGTGTTTTGAAGTCCAGTCTCAAAGACCTAGAACTGGACCAGAAACAGACTGGTAAAGACTGGTGAGAGACTGGACTGCAGTCTCAAGTTTCAGATTTTTGTGGATTGACCAGTCTCAGGTTCTTCAAATTTTGGAAAAAAAAAAGACTGGTTCAACGCCAGTCTTGATTTGAGACTCAAAAAATGTAAACTGGTCATAGGTTCACATAGATTTTGTTTATCAAAGCTTCTATGAAATGTTTTGAAATGTGTTATAAATGATATTTTGAAATAGTTTTAATAAATTGGAAAATGACCAGTTTAAACCAGTTTGCACCAGTCCTGGTTTACTTTTTTGAGAAAGGAAAGACTGGTTCACCAGTCTTTGACCAGTCCAGTCCTGGTTTCAGTTTTTTGGAGAAACCACTCAACCAGTCTTGGTTCTAGGTTCTTAATTTTTTGGGCAAAAAACCGGACTGGACTGAACTTTCAAACACTATGTACAGTGCCTCACAAAACTGATTCAATATTTGCTACTTTGTGAATACCTTCAAAATAACTTTGCAAATAATGCCAATCAAAAGAAGGTATTGGTACCTGGTTAAAAGCCCTGCTTCAGGACTCTCGGAATCTGCAATAATTATGTAATTCCCATAAAGAATGATCAATATATGATCAAATTACTCCAGGGACTCATTGAATCAGTTTTGTGAGTATGTACAATAAATACAGTATTTTATACTTTAGTACTTGGTATTACCCCCCTTAGCTTTGATTACTGCCTCTACCCTTCTTGGCATACTTTCTATCAGGTTTTGACACACTTCTGGCTCTATATTATTCCACACCTCTGCTGTTCTGTCCCAAATCTCCCAGACTCCCTTGGGTGGTGTTGGATATTCATTCAACTTCCTTTTAATATGAACCCAGAGGTGTTCAATAGGATTGAGGTCTGGGGACTGTGCAGGCCAATCCAGCAGAGCAATATTCTTGCTGTCCATCCATTTTTTGGCCTTCTTGGAGGTGTGCTTGGGGTCATTGTCCTGCTAAAAAATGATCTCCTCTTCAGAGATTCCACTCTCCTCCATGCTGGGCAGCAAATTGTCCTCCAAAATAGACACATACTGATCAGCATCCATCCTCCCCTCAACCTCTGCAAGTCTCCCCACACCTTTCCAACCCATACAACCCCAAACCATAATATTTGCTCCCCCAAACTTGACTGTGCCCTGAACCTCTCTTTCAATAACCCCTCACCCTTCTTTTTCCAGATCCATTCCTTGCCATCTGACCCAAACCTGTTGATTTTGGTCTCATCTGACCAAATGACCCTCTTCCAGTCCTCCACTGTCCATTCCCTGTGCTTCATAGCAAATGCCAACCGCCTCTTCTGATGTATGGCCTTTAAGAAAGATCTTTTCTTCTTTGTTACAGCCTTGAATTCATGTTTTCTGAGAACCCTTCTCACAGTTTCTGGGGAGACAGAATTGGAGATGACAGTGTTGATGTGTTTGGTAGCCTGCACAGCATTGGAGGCTCTCCCTGAGGTGATTTGTGAAAGTATGTTTCGTGTGTTGGTGGGAGAAAGCTTGGATGGATGACCACCAGAAGAGAGATTGCGATAAGGAAGAAGATTCTGAAGCACTCTGGAGACAGTTGGTTGGCTGACACCCAGGTTAGAGGCAATATGATGAGTGGAGTGACCATTGGAGGCCAGAGAAAGAATGTTTTCCTTGTGGGAAGAGGAGATAGGGCGCATGATTAATTATGGAGGCTGTTGAGGTTGGATTCTTCTTATACAACTTTCCTTGACAACCCATCAGGGTTCTATTCAAGTTCCATCAGTAAGTCATGACAACTGGTTACCATACAACCAGTGAAGCATTTGATTCTGATAATTGCCATAGGTACTCACAAAACTGATTCAATGAGTTGCTGATTTAATTTAATCATATCTCCATGGATTCTGATCTAAATCATATGATTCCCTTATATTCTGAAAGCCCTGAAGTAGGGCTTTCAATTATATACCACAGATTTAATTCAATTGGTATTCTTTGCAGAGTTATCTTGAAGGTATTCAAAAAGCAACAAACATTGAATCAGTTTTGTGAGACACTGTATCATCTCCCCCACACTTAAGATTGATTGTCCCCTAAGGACTCTGATTTTTCGGGTCAAAGGTTCAATATTTTCTCAATTTACTTCGCATTTACCAGCCCCTGTCAGTGGACAAGTAAAGAGCACCCATTTCGCATTCCAACTATGTAGTCTAAGTCCCGGTGGGTGTGCCACAACTCGACACTGTTGAGGCGATGCTAAGTCAAACAATGTTGCGAGCCCAAACATAGGAACTTAGAAGATGGAATGTGGAAAGATGAAGAAGGGGCTGTATTGCCAAGAGACCCAGCAGGAATCTCAAGAGAACAAGCTATCGAATACAAGTGAAAGTACCCTACTTATATATGTAAATGCCATGAGGCTGTGTTGAGGCAGTGTCATGCTGCACGACTCCGGATCCTTCATATCCTGCTGTGTGTCAATGATAAGATGTCCTCATGTACGACACGATATAGATAAGATAAGATAAAGTGAAAAGTGAAAATACGATCATAACAGACACAGCCAGTAATACTTGAACATGTGAACCAGTATTAGTGGCTGACGCTAGTTCCCACGGTTTCATTCATAGCAATGTGTCTGAGTCTGAGCTGGTCTGGACTCTTCTGTGCAACATGTGATCGATTGGTCCTTCATTGATTCGATCACGGTATCAATCAACAATGTGCAAGGTGCGTGACTCGGACTTCTCAATCCTTGTCTCCTCCCTCTTCACCTCCGCCGTTCCCTCAGGGTTCATTCGGCAGCCACAGGTGAGTCTCATCTTGTTTCGTTTACTTTACTGGGACCTCTCAAAGGTTCACGAAACTTTGGCAGGGGACCATCAAGTCTGTTTGTGCAATTTGTTTCAAATTTGCAGCCAAGACCCCAGCGTGGGGCATGATCTCGGCAATTGGTAAGTTTTTGTGTCAATCAGCACATCTAACTTCACTTGTGGGCATCGTTTCATGTGTAGGTCCCTTGATCGCTTGCCACCAGACCCCGTTTTTGACTCACTGGGAAGACATATTCTGTCTTCCCAATGGCCCGACCTGGAGTCAGCCGTTCTTGCTCACTCCAAAACGGTGTCATCTGTCCACTTCAAGATCGCAAAAGGGCATGCCCTTCCAAGCGATGGTATATTCTGTGGCTTGATCAGCGCGATCGTTGTCTGTTGGGTAGGTGGTTACTGGGTTAGACCAGGTGTCACCCATTTTGAGGCTTGACTAGACATCACCTCTGATTCATCCAGTCCGTGGGGCCGAAATGCCGGGGCATGGCCACAACGTTGGGGCAGGGTAAGTTCTTTATTTTCATTGCTCTCAAAATTCTCTGATATTGTTTTGTGTCTAGATCATTTGATCGCCACAATCATCGACTTGAACACCAAAATCACGAAATTTTTGTTGCGCGCCAGCCATTCCCAGCCACGTCTTGTTCATTCAATGGTAAGTCTTTTCTTTTCATTGCTTGGCATTGATTATCATCATTTGAAGGCGCTGTCAATTAACAGGCTCTCAATGGTTCAGAATCTCGAGCTCGACTTATTAATTTTGAAGGTCTCGAAATTTTATGGGTGAAAGGGCAACACCAGGTATGTAACTCATGTAATCAAGCATCATCGTTTTATGGCCGTATCACGCCTTTCTACAGCTCGAGGATGCACAGTCATGTGATCTTCAGTTTCTGTCCATCCAACAGTCTCAGGCATTTCGTTTCCGTCATAATACATGGGATTTCAGGGTGAGTAGGGTTCATCTTGATTACTACCCATTCCACGGTCAATATATTTTGGTTCCAGATCATCGGCGGGGCATCTTTGGCATTTCAAGGTACCAGAGTGTCACTCTCGTTGTTCAGAGACATTGGTCAAGCCCTTCAGTTATCAATGTTTTCGTGGTGGTTAGTGGGCTTTTGGCTCATGCCATCATGTTGAACGGTGAGCCTTGTCAGATTTTTCTTTCTTGCAAATGGGATGCTCAATCATGATGTGCTTGACAGGTCTCTCCGGAGGGTCCCTAAACGGCACTCTATTTCGTAGTTACCAGTAGTACTAGCAATTATAGATATGTCGCATCCCGTAGTCACAATATACAGTTTCCTTCATACTACGACGCTACTAGAGACAAGCTGAGATCCAAGTTAAGGATGTCAAGGTATGTAGATGTTCACTATGCTTCTCCATTGCTCATGTCTAGGTTCATTATCCAAGTGCATACCATTGTCATCCTGTGGGATGCGTCTAACGTTCTCAAGTCAGATGTCCTATCATGACTTTCTGGTCCTGTCAATCTCGACAAACATGCTTCCATGGTCCTCAAGACCTGATGTGTGTCTGCCCATTTGCAGGCCAATCTTTTTGACGATGACGTGTCTAGGCCGCACATTTGAGATCCTTGGTGGAACGCCACTGTTACTGAGTCCTCAAGACACGGTGCATTTGCATAGATCTGAACTCCCTTTTCCTTTACTCCAGTTGCGAGGTGTCTCTGGGCAGTCTGTGCCATGAGACCTCAATTCTCTGATTAACAAGGTGGGTTGTCCAATTCCTTTTACTGTAGATTCAATTCGTGTTTTCATGGCGATCTTGTCCTAACCTTTCAGAGGATACCATTTCACACTCATATGTCTTGAATGGTGAGTCATTTCCGAGTTCATCAAGTTCATTGAGTCCTCAACAGCCTCATCTAGATCCATCTTGGATTTTCTTCTCAGGTACAATTATTATTAATACTCAATTTTCCAAGATTCATCATCACCCTCACGCAACTCCGTCGGCTCTTTTCTGAGTGCGGGTTGCAACTATTGAGAACCTTAAGAAATCTTTTCAAGTTGTCCAGTATCTGTCACCGCTTTCTACATATCACGTTCTTCAGCCACGCATCTTGTCTTTTCCTGTAAGTCCGAGATAAGTTTGTCTCGTTTATCTCATATATTCAGATTGAAGATCGGCTGTCAAAGTGTAACTATGCCATCATCAGGAAGGTCCTCAATGAAGAACTGGCTCTGGTTATTCCATTGCCGGTCTTGTACATTTTGGTTGGATTGAAGTGTAATTATGCCATTCGGGGCTAAGTCCACTATCGCGTCCTCAGGAAGTTCCTCAATGAAGAACTGCTTTTGGTCCTTCCAAAGCCTATCAACACAGTCTTTTGGTGATAGGTTAGAAGGTTCTTTTGGGAAACCTTTCTCATCTAGGTTCATTCCTTTGTCATGAGTCTCAATCTTCCCTTCAGCCTTGTCAATAGCCAGGAACTGACAATCGGCAATGAAGTGTCCAACAGCCCAACAATAATAGCATTTACACCAGGATGGTGGGCTCAACGGGATGGTCATATTCTCTTCGCCTTTGTAGGGCGACAAACTCAACAGGTCAGTCATATTTCCTAATGACTTTGTGGTTTCGACATGATACTGACTGTTTTCCTTAGCCATATTTACAAGGGTTTAGCCAGCAATTCATTTAAATCTTTGAGGAGTCATACCATCCGATCAGGTGAGGTAGCAGGCTCCATGGGCCTTTGCAAAATGGTATGCTGCACTCTAATGGTAGATCTAGCAATGGTAGGGTACACTATTTATAGTAACCTAGGATGATCAGTATTACCATAAGTGATGTGCAGATATCGGAGTTGAACATCGGAACATTCGGAGTACGGAGAGTAACAAATGAAAAGTGAACAACATGTGTCTACTTGTAAGTATGGTTGAAATGTTATGTTGTAGAAGTATAATCAAATATAAATAGAATGTTGTCGGAGTGGATGTCGGATCAAATAAATTGTCGGAGTTGTCAAATAAGTCAGATATGAATTGTATGGTTATGACAGTATTTCCCTCTTAGGGCCGAACCCTGAGGCCCAGATGAGGTAATCCACATGACCATTGGTTGAAAAACTTTGCACGTGATTTTTCTCTCTTGTCACCCAACCACAACATTTATCCTGTCACCTATCCGCCATGTCCGCTGAGAACTCACCCCTCGCTGCTCTCCGTGCTGAAAGGGAGCGCCAGAAGAAAGTCACTGAGGAGTTGGAGAGGAAGCTGTAGGAGGCAGAGGAGCATGTGAAGGAAGAAGCAGAGCATGTGGAGGCGAAAAGCATGGCAAAAGAGCAGAAACAAGCAGAGAGAAAGGCAGAGAAAGCGAAGGCGAAGGAGCCGGTTATGGGTGCAGATGCAGATGCAGAGGCAGAGATGGCGGATGCAGAGGGAAAGAAGGTTAAGATAGGGAGTGTACAAGGACATGCCTGTGAGTTACAAGCAGGGAAGCGAGGACTGCACCTCCTGCTTGAAGGCGGGGACTTGTGCTTTTGGCTGTCGGAGTAAGTTTCTCTGTTTCTTTATAACTTTTCTTTATTAACTCGTTCTTTAGGAATGACAACGCTTCGTTGTGCTGGCGGTGCCAGTGTTTAAAACAAAGCTGCAGAACGGGAGCGGAAGTGGAGTCGGAGGTGAAGCGGAGGATGACTAAGGCAGTGAGGGTCGGTAAGACCAAGGTGGCAGGTGGTGCAGCAAAGAACACAGTGTCTGTCCCTCCTCTGGATATTTTATTGCCTGTACATGGTGTCCTGTCTACTATTGTGTACTCCACATGCAACCAATACATACTGTTGTTCCCAAACGTCTCAGTTATCCTTGGTGTTTTCTCCTTTGTCCAAAATTTAAACTAAGGATGTATTAGCTTAATAGCTACTACCAGAACCTTGGAAGACCTCAATACTCAATACCACCATACTAGTACTATCTTATGGAGAATGCTCCCCTAGGCAATGGCACAGGTACTCCCACAGGTACTGGAACGCTCACCCATATCTGTACCTGCGCAGGTAGGTGCGGGTGAGGGTTCCCGCATGGGTTTGCACAGTAGTCAAAAACATATGATAAACTACAAACAATAAGATAAACCACAAACAATAACAATAACAACAATAACTTGGGCATGCAAGGGTGCCGTTGGGGATGAGGGATGGCAGTTGGGGGCGAAAGGATGCTATTGAGCACAAGAGAATGGCGTTGGGCATGAGTGGTGGGCATTGGACACACAAGCAGTTGTTGGGGATGAGAGGGTGCCAATGGGCATGAAGGGACAATGTTGGGTGCTAGTGAAGGCTGTTGGGCACGAGAGGACGCCGTTGTGGACAAGGGATGGCTGTTGGGGCAAGAGGCAGCCATTGGGGATGAGAGGGTGCCATTGGGCATGAAGGGACGCCGTTGGGCACGAGAGGAGGTCGAGAGGCAGCTGTTGCAAGTGGCGGCATTGTTCGAGTGCCACCTCAGAGTGTGACACGTGACAGGTACCTCACGGATTGCAGGTTGCGAAGACACAACCCATACCTGTACCCGTGACTACCCCATACAGGTTACCTGTGCCCGTGCCATGTATAAAATGAGAATACAAGTTCTTGTAAGTAGCATGACTGCTATGGAACTAGTGTTCTACGGTGCTTGGTGACTATATTGACTATGGGCTAGAGCTCTGCAATACTATGCACTATGGGTACTATGGTTTGCTATAGACACCTATGATGTTTACTTGTTTGTTTGTTTGTTTGTTTGTTATGGGCAACTATAGCGCAAATCGGGGTTTGCTGATGGCTGTATGGCACATTTTCTCATGCCCGCGCCATACAGCACGGGTCATACCCTCGTAGTATATAAGGGAGCGGAAATGTTTATGTATTATAGTAACGTGACCGCGACATGAAGGACGCGTCGTGGTGAAATCACAACACTCCACTTCAACACGGCAAGGGGAGAGTGAGGAAAGACAATAGGTATTTAATCAGGACGAGGTAGAAGCTTAGTCAGGGTGTCGGCGACATTATCGGCACTGGGTACGCGAGCAACGTCCACAAACCCATCTTCGAGGCACTGCTGGGTGTAGCGGAAACGGACGTCGAGGTGTCGGGGTTTAAGGTTAGGCACAGGGCACGGTCGTTGTCGCAGGGGAGGGTAATAGGGCCAGGCCGAAGGAGGCCGATTGCGCGCAACAAGATTCGGCAGTAAAGGTTGATAAGGGATCAACTACGTTGCTTCGGTGCAAGATATGTCTGGTCTGGTGCCCCCCGGGGGCCAAGGCGGAACGCCGCGTTGCGAGATTGTATCACCCCACCTGGTAAAACTGCTCGATTCACTGTAGTTATGTTGACATCGCAACTTCGTCCTTCAACCCTCCCAATAACTATTCTGCTAATAGCCCAGTGTGTAGTTCACCGTACCTCGGGCTAACAGCCACATATACCCCCGGTGCAGTGTACCTTTTTTGTGGGGCATATCGCCTTCATTGTTGGACTCTTGTGGCAGTCCCTGTTGGAAGAGCATGAAATTAAATGCCTTGAAAAAATGGAATGTCAGCTCACTGGACATCCTTACAAGGTATCCCCCTTTCTTCACGTCTCGCCAAGTCGAGCATGCTCTCGCGCCCAGCCCTGCGGCCCTCCAAGTAAGCGCGCCTGTACGGGGGACTCAACTCAATGCTACTTGTTCAATCAGACGCGATGACTGACTGTCTATGAAAGGGTGAAAGGCATATGTCAGAGCAAATAGATACACATCAATGGTGAGCCACTCACTCGATCGCATTGACAATATCAAGCCCGAGGGTGCGGCTAATGCGAGCAGTCAATCGTGTTAGGCCTGAACTATGAATGGAAGACTGAGGGGCAAACCGCTCGGGACGATGCGCAGAAACAACTGCAGCAAGGATTGCAATTGGGATAAGACCTTGGAACTTCATGTTGTGGATGACGGCGACGTCTAGTCAAAGAGGTGAGAAATCGGTGAGACCAGCTGACGAGTTATCGTCTCAACATTCTGCTTTTATAGTCCACTGGCCAGCATAGCATGTGAAATTGCGCAAAGCACTGCTGATATCACGCTTTTTGTTAGCTGCACGACGAGTTCGATCAAGATCAAAGCCCTACTTGAGACGTTGTGAGGGAGACCACATGGTGGACTTGATGCCAAGATGCTTGAAATGGTGCAGGATGCTGGTGTAGAATTAGAATACATATGAGCAGACTTATACGACGTCCACCAGACATCGACCTGGCCGGGAAGAGCGAAGAGCCGGTAACCACCTCATATACAAAAGCGCCGAGTTATTACTGGGCAGCCTCAATAGGTTTCAATGGCATGTCGTTTCAAGCGCGGACAAGAACAGGCTTCATCTTGGCATCAAACCAAACATGTGGTCTCCCTCGCAACATCCTCGACCACAAAATAAACTGGCAAAATAGACTAGATTTGAGTGGGACTATAGACTACCTCAGGATTCCACTGCACGTTGGAAGTTTAGTGGCTGCGTTCTGGTTTTATGCGCTGCGATGAATGTGATTAGGCAAGTTAAAAAGGACCTCAAGTTGACTCACCACTGCCGAAGTCAAAGATTTGTCACAGGCGGCCTGGAGCCGCCGATTCTCTCATAATACGCAGCTCGGTCGCACGGCACGACAACATAAGGGGGTAGTAAGCGCGTTTGATTGGCGGTGGAGGAAGGTCAGGTTGTACGGGCTGAGGTCTTGCATCACATCGTCTTTGTGCTGATGACCAAGGTGCAAGTCTAGTGGGGTGGTCAGAGAATCATCAGGAGGGGAAGCGGGCAGCGGTGTACCTCCGTGGACGATCCTTTCAGCGTGTAGATGCGCTAAACCCTTTGCTAGCCCGTACACGACACATTTCCGCCAATGGGGAGAGCGTTTGGGTGAAAGAAGGGAGAGGATTGGGGCTACTGAGGAGGCGATTGTGGAGGAGGGCGGGGCGCGGCGGGGGCCCATGGTAGTGGTCATCCCTCGGGTTGCGGTGTTGATGGGGGTTGTGAGTTTGCGGTCGAGGACGCTGACACCCATGGACGAATGCATACTGATAGTGTCGTTGATCCTCGACGGGCACTTCAATATCTTAGGGGGGAAACTGAGATTTCAATGCGATGAGCAGGTTGAAAAGGACACACTGTCACTGATTTCCCAGAGAGCCCAACCATCGAGGTCATCAAAGCCGCCTTCTTGGCGGATGTTGAGGCAGCGTTTGGTGATCCACTTGAGGAGGTCCATGCGTGCTTGTTCAACCTAGACACGGATATGAGAAGTGGGGGAAAGCATCGGTGCATGTACTTCGGCGGGGCGGGGACGAAGCAAGATGGACGATACCAGGGTCTACAATATAAAGTGAGATTTAAAGCGAGATGGAGGACATGGGGACGGCCCTGGTACACAGCAGGGGCATTACGTTCGGTAACGTCACGAAAGACGGACGCCATGATCCATTCGACACGCTCTGCGTCCTCGAAAGCGACGCCGTCGCGCTCCATGATTTCATTCCATTCCCGTGTGGAGAAGGAAGCCTCGCTCTGGTTGCAGACGAGTTCGTCGACGGTTTTGCGTGCTGTCAGCACCATCTCCTTGACCTCTGCTGCCCAAGCATCGATGACGGCGGCGAGACGGCCCAAGGCATGCTCTGCAGCAAAGAGGAGGGGAAAGCCGTTGGGAGGGGTGGTGCACTTGCCAAGTCCACGGACGATGCCTTCGCGGAGGCGGACGTGGAGGGCAGCAAACTCGGCGGTGCACCAGCCTTCACCAAAGAGGCCAACGAGGGCGCGGCGTGCGCCACGTTCGAGAATGGGGTTCTTGACGTCGTCTGCGATGGAAAATTCGAGGACGCGGGGGATGGGGCGAGCGCACTGGCGACATCTGCAGCCCCCTGTGCCCCATGCGCCGGCGGTGAGGCGCTCGTACTCGGGGAAGGGAAGGAAGGCATGCCGTGAAGCATCTCCTGGACGATGCGGGCCTGGATCTCGTCGTGGAGGGAGGGGAGGGAGGGGTAGAGAGCGGAGCGGAGGATCTGAAAGGCGGTGGTGAGGTCATAGGAGCGGTGGGAGAAGACAAGGGTGCCGGTGTAGATGAAGCCGAGGGTGAAGTGGAGGCTGGCGGGGGTGAAGGGCGGGGAGGGGAGGGTGAGGGTAGCGGGGTCGGCGGGGTCGGCGGCGGGGGTAGGCCATGCGAGGAGGGCGTCGTGGAAGTAAGGGGAGCGAGAGACGAGGATGAAGCGGTGTGACGAGAAGATGGCTAAGATTCATCAATCTTACCCTGGGCACTGGCAATGCCTGCGAGAATTTGCAGCATTATGTAAGATAGCTTCATCGAGAAATCGCAACCAAAACGCGGCACATTCTTTAGATGATCACTGTAGGTTTCCACAACACTCTGTCGGATTTGATTTAGTGGGAGAAGTTCAATGAAATCACATTCTCTTTGTATTCTTCGTGAAAAAAAATAAAAAATATGAGAATGAACTTTTTGTTGAATGAAGATTGTGAGATATCGGGGTACGAGGGTCAGAAAAACTAAATATTGGACGGACAATACAACCAGGGGCATCCCTTGTTGAGGCCTGACCACATCTCAAGTTACAAATGATGTTGTGGCCAACTCCACTGGCAGGACAATGAAACTGAGCGCGTTCTTGATTATGTAATGACCAAAATGCTCCAAAGACGCGTCGCGACGCGTTGCTAGCCTGTAACTTACGTGTTTCCCAACTGGCTGGCTATAATGATTTTCCACTGATGTGATTGAGCAAGGAGCATGTGGTGTAACGATTTTGCTGCCGTCGTTGAATTGTGCCACTCTTCGACGAGCGTTTGCGGGGGGACAAATAAAGCCAAATAACACACGGAATTCGCAAGCATTGCCAGTACCCACTTACCCTCTGTCCAGCAACATCACCAGGTGGTGGTGGAAATGGGTGGGTTGTCGCCAGGCTACCATATTTAGTAGGGATCCAGAAAGACTGTGACAATGTGTGACATTCTCTAAAATACACTCGGACACGCCTCAATCGTCGCACTTTCGATGAACTGCCCAATGCCATGCCGCCCCCAAGTGATCCCCGACTTTCGACGCATCAAAAAGCCCTTCTATATGTCATGTACATGTTCCAGTCTATCAGTCTCGCCGTAATTCTCTATGCCAGCCAGTGTGTGGCAAAGGCTGTCGCGCAAGGGGGTCTCACAAATTTAGAAAAAGACCTGGGGTCGATTTTTTTTTTAATGTCGAATAGGACAGACTAACTGACTAACACATGACATAATTACCAAATATGGAAAGACCGGAAGCGGAAGCTCTGTGACGGAACCGACACTAAAGCCCATCTTCTCCTCGACGTTGGGTGTGATGCCGTTTCCCTCCCCGCACGTCCAATTCACATGCGTCACATGCCCAATTTGCTGTGGGATACTTAAGGTCGACACAACTCAAGTGATACTAAAGAACGAACAACAAATAAGTCTTTGCAACTGAGACTCGACACTGACTCACCCATCTCGTTTCACAGCCCACTCTTTTGCATCTTATAACATCAGTCCCATCACCGATTTTCCTCAACGGTAACACCACAGGTACAGAACGAGAGCATTCCAAGGTCCCTTGTCTTGCGGATTCTCCCCGACCGAAAAAAGGAATTGAACCTTTTTTTTACAATTATACTTTTTAATAACGAGTTGCTGGGGCGGCTGCAACCATGAATGGATGAGATTCGAGCTCAGATGAGCTTCCACCTGGGGCCGTATCTATGGTCGGCAATCCCTTTCCGCAAGGCGGTGGTGGTCCTGATGGACCTGTGCTCATAAAAACGGACAGAGGGCGGGCGGGAGCAGCAACAGGAAGCTGGAGAGGTTCTGACACAGGTAGACTCTGAGGCCTAGTGGTGAGTTCTCGAATCTTGAGGTTTGTAATATCGACTCACACTCGCTCTGCCACCGCCGGTCTCTAAGTTGTCAGAACTGCTGTGCTCCTCGGTGTCTGAAGCCAGCGGAGTTTTGCCGCGACTGGTAATGTCGCTCGGTGCCTCTTCGGATGTGTTGAAGTGGCCTCCATCCTCCATGCCATCATTGCCCATGGGATTCTCATTCTCATTCTCGTCGCCCCCACTTTCCTCACTGCTTTCGATGAGAAACAGTCGTCAGGTACGTGGATAGTTTCTCGCTCCATGGCCTGGTCCGCTTCATGTTGTTTCTTGTTCTCCCTACATTTTTTACTGTTCTTATGCTGTTTCTTGAAGTTTTCAATGCCCACAGCACCGACGTGTACCAGTGTCTTGCAATCAGGACATAAAACATTATTGTTGTCATCGAGTGTCAGTTCGGCTGGCTGAAAGAAGATAAAATAAGGATTATATCTATCATCTATAAGTTCTCAATATGCTCACCAGGGTACTCGAATCCATCAGTCTTCTGAGGGAATAGGGGGGCGACTCAGAGGATCACGGATGTCTTGTTTTTGGAACCTGTTGCACAATACTGATAAATAAACACATAACAGGCTGGGGAGCTTGTATTATATCTCAAAACATAAGTATTCGACCTCCCAGAGGCTCTGAACATCCATAAAAATTGACCTCCGAAAAAAATTTAAGACCCCTGGCGAGCAACTAACTAACCATCCCTATGTGGCAAATCCGGCACGTGATACCCCCTTGCTGTCGCGCGGCGTTCGGAGATGGTGGGTCAGATTGGACTCATGAATCCAATCTGCATCGAACCCGAATGATGCCGTTCATTTACTGTATGTCATTTCTTCTTAGTCATTGTACCTATTGTTTCTCGACGTGCGCCCAATGCGTCGTACACCTCTTGTTTGTGCCACTCTTGTTCTCATCCATACTTATATTGGATACCTTCGTTACATTACACCTCAGACGTGTTTACTCCAAAACCACTCTGAGTCTCTTCTTTAGTTCGCTCTCTCCGTTTTACAGGTTGTGGGCCCCGGTTTCCAACCCATTTGCCTGCTGCTATTGTACCATGTCCACCAGTACTCTCACCGCCATATCTGGCTCCCTTCCATCCGATGTTCCCAAGTTGATGTCTGATGGTGTCAATTGGGGGATATTCGAGATCCGTTTCACCGCCGCCATTAAATCCAAAGGGAAGTGGTCCCATTTCTCCGGCGAGGCCGCCAAACTCTCCATCACCAAGGATGTTGCTACCTCCAAGGAAATGCTCGCCGTCGTCGAATGGGAAAAGAACGAGTCCACCGCATACAACCTTCTTCTTCAACATATTCCTGACTCCGCTGTCATGAAGCTTCGTTGTTACTCCACCGTTGCTGAGGCCTGGGCTGCTCTCACCAAGGAGTACACCCAGAAGGGCGCCTTTGCCCAAACCCAGCTTCGTGCCGATTTCCTCGCAATGAAGTACCCTGACAAGGGCGACGTTTGTGCATTCCTTGACAGTATCCGCGTTAAGAAAGAGGAGCTCACCTCAGTTGGTGTCATCATTGATGACAAGGACTACCGTTCGACTATCATTGGCTCGCTTCCCCTGTTTCTCGCTTCCTATGCCAACTCGCTTCTCACAGCCGCCAAACTCTTCTCACCTCTCGCTGCCAGTGGTTCCTCCAATACCCCTACGGAGATGGATCTTGACACACTCATCACTGTCATTGCAGATGAGTATGATTGCCAGTGTGTCCAGTGCGAATGTCGTGCTGCTGCAAAGGCTAGCGGTAAGCCTGAGAAAAATGAAGCGATTGCCATTACCCCTGGCAAGGACAAGGATTTGAAGAAGCGTGGCCCGACCTGTTGGGAGTGTCAGGAGGTTGGACATGTACAAAGGAACTGTATCAAGAAGAAGACCAAGAAGAAGAAGGAGACTGCAAGCGACAAGCCCAAAGCTGGGGGCTCTGCAAACGCTGTAACAACCACCTCTGATAGCGAGGACGATTGTGCGTTTGGTGTCAAAGAGGTGTCTGACAATGACAGCCTCCCTAGTCTCGTTACTGTCTCGAATCCCGATGAGTCTGTTGGGTTTAGCACTGACCCTGCTGCGACGACTGATGCTGACTGGTTCTCCGATGTTGAGGAGGAGCCGGTGACTGATGCTGAGTTTGATGAGGACTGGAGCCATGTTTCAGCTGGCCTGGACGATCCGTCTTCGAGGGATGGCATGACAAGCGAATGGGATCCCCTCCCCGATGCGCTCGAAGTCACGAACCAGGAGTTGTTGAACCCCATTCATATCGAACTCTTTGACTCAGGATGTACTGCTCACATGTCACCTTACTCCGGTGATTTTTCATCATTCACCCCCATCCCCCCTAAACCCTTCCGCGCTGCCAATAAGCAAACCTTCAGCGCCACTGCAAAAGGAGAGCTCATTATTGATGTACCTAACGGTGTCACCCCTTCTCAGCTTCGTCTAACTGAGGTCCTTTACTCTCCTGATGTCGGCTATACCCTCGTCTCTGTTGGGAAGCTCGACGATGCTGGCTTTGATGTTACTTTCGGTAGAGGGAAGTGCACAATTTGCGAGAAGCATAGCACAGTCATTGGGGTGGTTCCTAAGGATGAGGGTGGTCTCTACCGTCTGTGTTGTGGACCTGGCATTTCTTCTTCCGCTGAGGAGGTCATCAGTCTTGAAAAGTTTCACTGTCATATGGGTCATATCTCACCTGAGGTTGCCCAGAAGCTCCTCTCCAAGGGCTTTGTCACCGGCCTTTGTCTTGACACCTCTGCTGACAAGGACTTCTTCTGTGAGTCCTGTGTCTACACCAAGTCCACACACAAGCCCGTTCCCAAGGTTCACCAAGGTGAACATGCTACCGAGTTTGCAGCCAAAATTCACAGCGATCTTTGGGGTCCCGCCCCTGTCGCTACCCTGTCCGGAAGCCGTTACTATGTCAGCTTCATCGACGACAAGACTCGTCTTGCCCGTATCGATTTCCTGAAGGAGAAGGCTGCCACTTTTGCCGCTTTTAAGCATTATGTTGCCCATGTCGAGACCCAGTACAATGCCAAGGTTCGGACCCTCCACTCCGACCATGGCGGTGAATACATGGGGAAGGAGTTCGTGTTATTTCTGAAGGATAGGGGTATTCATCAGAAACTCACCGTTCATGACAATCCTCAGCACAACAGCGTTGCAGAGCGTTTCAATCGGACCATCATTGAGAAGGTCCAGGCCCTTCTTCATGCGAGCAGTCTTCTGAGATTCTTGTGGGTGGAAGCGGCATGCCATGCCGTCTAGCTCTTCAATCGGACGTTGACAAAAGCCTTGCCGGATGGGATGACTCCTTTTGAGGCTGCAACCAGGAAGAAACCTGATCTTAAGGGCTTGAGGGAGTGGGGCGAGAAGGTCTGGGTTCGTGTTGAGGCTGGGGGTAAGCTTGGAGGCCGTGTTCGTGAGGGTAGATGGTTGGGGATTGACGACAACAGTGTCGGTGTTCGGGTCTACTGGCCTGACTGCAAGTCAGTCACCATCGAGCGGAATATCCACTTCAGCAAGGAAGGACTCACCAATTGTCTCGAGGGGGAGAATGGATCTGCTCCTCCTTCCTCTACCACTGCCCCATCTCCAGCTCCGGCTCCTTTTACTGAAACCCTACCTCCACCTCCTGTTACACCACCTCCTATCCCTCACCGTCACCCATACGAAAGCCCCGAGGACTTGATCTGCCGGACTCGTTGTGCTGTCCATCCCACTCAGTGTGTACTCGACCTCATCAATGGAGAAGGCAGAACTTCTAACCGCCCCTCCGATCCTCTCATCACCAAGGGTATTCCCATTCCCAAGCCCGATGCTGTGTCTGAGGGGGAGTCTTCCAAAGTCGAGTACGAGGCCCAGGGCTCAGCTGATTGGATGATGTTGGTGGAAGATGAGTTCCTCAAGGAGTACGCACTTGCTGCAGAGATGGCGGATGTAGAGGGTCTTGAGCCGAGGACTGTTGCGGACGCAAAGAGGAGACCTGATTGGCCGTTGTGGGAGAAGGCGATTGAGGATGAGCTTGAGGCTCTGTGAAAGGCTGGGACATGGGAGTTGGTTGATAAGCCGGAGGACGCCAATATCGTAGAGTTGAAGTGGGTTTTCAAAGTCAAGAAGGACGCTGCGGATAATGTCATCAAGTACAAGGCTCAATTGGTTGCGCAGGGTTACTCACAAGTTCCCGGCGTCAACTATTTCGACACCTATGCCCCAGTTGCCAAGCTCGCTTCAATCCATGTGATCCTCGCCATGGCCGCGTTTTTCGATTTGGAACTTCATCAGATCAATGTCAAGAGCGCATTCCTGAACGGCAAACTCGAACCCCACCTCCTCCGAACCATCTATGGCCTAAAGCAAAGTAGTCGTCGCTGGTACCAACATCTCGTTGAGATCCTTGTGAACTTACTGGGCTTCAAGCAGTGCGAAGTCGACCAGGCCGTGTTCTACAAGCAACAGGGGAACTGCTTAGTCGTCGTCGTCATCCATGTCGATGACTGCACGATTGCTGCGACGTCAATCGACCTGATCCACGAGGTGAAGGCTGGCATTAGGGAGCATGTCGAGATCTCTGACCTAGGCGAGATTCACTGGCTTTTGGGGATCGAGATCAAGCGCGACCATCCATTGCATGCCATTTCCCTTTCCCAACGCTCCTATATCGACTCTGTTCTTCGCCGCTATGGTCTTGAGGATGCGAAACCCCTTTCCATGCCTATGGACCCCCAAGTCCGTCTCTTCAGCTCACAATCGCTGTCTTCTGCCACCGAGCCTGCCCAGATGCGAGATGTCCCCTACCACGAAGCTGTGGGCTCCTTGATATGGGCTTGTCTCGGTACACGCCCCGACATTGCCTTCGCAGTCACCACCCTATCCCGGTACATGAAGAACCCTGGAATGCCGCACTGGGAGGCCATCAAGCGCGTGCTGCAATACCTCAAAGGTACGAAGGAGTTGTGGTTGACATATGGAGGAGGCGAGGATAAGGATCTAGTGGGCTATTCTGATGCTGATGGGAGCATGTCCGAGGACCGCCACGCCATCAACGGCTACATCTTCATGCTAAATGGAGGCACCATCTTTTGGAGCTGCAAACGTCAGGAGATTGTCTCTCTCTCAACAACTGAAAGCGAGTACATCGGCATGACTCATGCGACAAAGGAAGCGCTGTGGCTCTGCTCTCTTTTGAAGGATGTCTTCACCAATGTCTTTGACATCATGAAACCTACCACACTCCTGGGCGACAACCAGTCCGCCATCGCACTCACCAAGGACAACCAATACCATGCCCGAACCAAGCACATTGATGTTCATTATCATTTTATCTGCTATGTCATTAACGAGGGCCAGATTCAATTGATCTACTGCCCCACCGATGAAATGGTTGCTGACACTCTCACTAAGCCCCTCCCGTCCACGAAAGTCAAGCACTTTGCCACTGAATTCGGACTTTGATCCAATTGAGGGGGAGTGTTGGACTCATGAATCCAATCTGCATCGAACCCGAATGATGCCGTTCATTTACTGTATGTCATTTTTTCTTAGTCATTGTACCTATTGTTTCTCGACGCGCGCCCAATGCATCGTACACCTCTTGTTTGTGCCACTCTTGTTCTCATCCATACTTATATTGGATACCTTTGTTACATTACACCTCAGGCGTGTTTACTCCGAAACCACTCTGAGTCTCTTCTTTAGTTTGCTCTCTCCATTTTACAACCATACCATACCTCAGCATTGACTGGGGAAGCTTGGGTACAACAGCTCATCTTCAGACATCCTGATTGAATCAAGGCTGAACTTGGAATGCATCTCCATGTTTTTCTTGCTCTGGTTGCTGAGCTTCGTGCCATGGGGTTCTCAGACACAAGATATGTTTCCCTCAAGCAGCAACTCGTGATTTTTCTCTATACATGTGTTACTGGGCTTTCTATTTGACATGTTGGGGAGCGTTTTCAACATGCAAATGATACCATTTCCAAGTAAGTACTACATTTTATACAGGCTTTTGCATTACCGATTTTTGTTCATAGGTATTTTCATCGCATGCTGATTGCTTTTGCATCGCCTCCGTTCTATACACAATATGTCAATCTTCCGACTACAAACAATCCAACACATCCTTATATTTGCAACAATCCCAAGTTTTATCCCTACTTTGAGCATGTACTTGGTGCTATAGATGGAAGTCACATCAATATCTGTCCATGTGCTGCTGATCGTGATGCTTCACACAACCACAAGGGAGGAACATCCCAGAATCTTTAGCATGTTCATGCTTCAGCTTCCGTTTCCAGTACATACTCAGTGGTTGGGAGGGCTCTGTCGCAGATGCTACACTCTATCAAGATGCCTGTAGACATTATCTTCCTGTTCCCAAAGGCAAATCCTATCTCGCCAATGCAGGTTTTGCAGGTTGTGATGCACTTCTTATTCTGTACCAAGGAAAGTGCTATTACCTTGCAGAATGGGGTCGTGCTGATAGTCAGTGAGATTTTTTATATCCATGGCTATGGAGTACATCCCTGATGGTTCTATTCAAGCCCCAAAACTCAAGAAGAACTCTTCAATCTTCGCAATGTTGTTGAGCACATTTTTGGGGTATGGAAGAAGAGATTTGAAATTCTGACCCATGTTCCTGAGTATACCATAGATATCCAAGCTAAAATTCCTCTGGCACTGGCTGCAATTCACAAATTTATTCTCGAACATGACTTGCAAGAAGTTGCAGATTTTCCTCCCTCGCTTGAAGATGAAGCAAATTGTGATCCAAATCCCAGATCACTTCCAGATGAAGAGCACAATTTTGGTATGCTTGCAGGGTGTACTATCACAGCTGCTGAAAAGGAAAGGGTGAAGAACAGGAGGGACCAAATTGCCCAACAAATGTGGGATGATTATTGTGCAGAGTTGCATGAGAGGGAGCAACGAGAGTGGGAGCAGTAGAGGGAGACCCATGTCTGAATTATCTTTGACATAGTACAAGGAATCTATGGAAGAAGTTGCTCTAACTTTTGTGAAACCCACTTTTTATGGAGAGAGTCCTTGACAATTGACATATATGACTTGGCAGCTGCAACATCAACCTCAAAGAGATCAACCAAAGAACATAGATCATCATCTGATAAATCAACCTCAATCTCCTGAGCCCTGGTAGTAGCATTGCACTTGTGAATTGGGGTTGGTGGAAGCCCTGCATTACAAGGAGCAAAAGCAGTCTCAATGATATCGTTGCAGCATGACATGTTGTGTGAAACATCTATTATAGCTTGGGCACCTGTTGGAGCATGAGTAGATGCTGAAATATGGGAAGTCTTCGAAGGTGCGCGGGCAAGAAGGATTGTGGTAGCAGGTTGTTTGCGGGTGGACAATGGCATTGGTGTGAATGGTGTTTCCTAGAAAGTATGAGTAGGACGAAAGAGAAGTATATAGAATGCAATTTTACTGGTATCTCATCATCGCCATCGCCATCGCCATCGCCATCGCCATTGTCGTCATCGTCATTATCACCAGTGGGCTGACTAGGCTCCTCATCATTTGAATCGGGCTCTGGGCATCGCAAGAGTCCTTGAGGTTCATCATCGCAGGAAGGATCCCCTTGAGAGGCATGGTAGACATGAGTGCCAGAAGCAGTTGATGGGGTGAGCTGGTCAAAAAGTTCCAAAAGGTGCCAGCCACAATTTCGGAAGGGGCCACACCCTTTGTTATGTGCTGTGAACTCATCCCAAGAACCCTGCTGGGCGAGGGTGATACTTGCTCCTGTCTCATCACTCCATGTCCAACCTGAGTTTGAGTGGATTTTGCAGATGAGAAAATAGGTTTTCTTCAACTAAAAGAAAGTGTACAACAATAGATGTGTCGTGGATAAGTTAAATAATACATACACCTCTGTATTTCACTTTGCAGGCATCAATGGTCTTGATAGGTTTATTGGGGATGAGCTTGTGGATGTGCTCAGAGGCGGTGTGGAATTGAGGGGTCTTGAAGTTTTTACCATCACCAGCCTTGGAAGAATCATCAACGAGGGATTGAAGCAGAGCCATCTCCTCTTCATGCCTCCAGTGAGCCCTTGACACTCCTGACACTGGTATGTTTTTCTGGAGGAAAAATCCATTGTGAAAGAGGAATCCTCTTTTCTTTGGGTGTATCTTTGAGAAAGATACAAAGTATTTCATATAGAAAATTTTAGGCACCACCACCTGGTGATGTTGCTGGACAGAGTCTTAGTCAGTTCTGACCAATCTTAGTCATCAACCCCCCCCCCCTCCCACTTGTCATAGATGAGCTTATTAACCTGTGCTTGCTACAGCAGTGAGCATTGCTTGCAGATCCATTTAATCTCAGTTGTGCTCACCAAGGCTCACTGGAGGTATGTATCTGTTTATTTTGCACTCACCAAGGCTCGCAAATTCTCTTTAATCTCTGTTGTGCTCACCAAAGGCTTGCTGGTCTAACATATCTGATAGTAATACTTTACACAATGTTTTATGGTGTCCAGACCTGCTGCCCTCCCAGATTCTCTTTAACCTCCATTGCACTTGCCAAAGGCTTGCTGAATAGCAACTATTTATGCAATGTGTTATGGCACTCCAACCTCCAGCCCTTGCTTGTCTGGTGGAATAGTAACACTTGATGCAATGTGTTATTGCGCTCAGACCTGCGGCCCTCACTTGTGGGACACTAAGGTAATACTTTACGCAATGTGTAATGGCGCTCCAACCTGCGGCCCTTGCTTGTGGGCACTAAGGTAATACTTTATGCAATGTGTTATGGTGCTCCAACCTCCGGCCCTTGCTTGTCTGGTGGTACAATGTCTTATCATGCTCAGACCTTCTGCCCTTGCTTGTTTGCCAGGCTATCCCCAAGCACTCACCCAAACAATCAAAAAAGCGCCACATACCTTCAAAGCAATCCAAAATTCCCAGCCATGTCCAACCAACCCAAATATGGCAACCTTGATGGGACAAATCCAGCTGTTGCATGGCACCGTGGTCAGGCCAAGGCATCGCTTCTTGACTTGTTATCACTACGTGCATGCCGCCCTCACTTCCATAGCCTCTGTCAAGGACTTGGTCACCTGGATCACGTCTAGTGATGGACAAGGGTACACAAAACCTCAGGGTTTTGGGGAAGGGTGAGGGAGGATAAGGGTGAGGGTCAGAATTTCTCACCCTCTGAAAACCCGTACCCTTTCGGATGTTATGCTTAACAAACCATTCCAAGGTTCGGGCAGAGTATGCAGGAAGTGGAAAGGTGAAGAGCAAAGTGATTGCTAAATCCCTGGGGTTTATATAGTACTGGCTACGAGCGGTAGTGAGTGAGTCAGTAGCTGCGGAAGGCAGTGCGGATGAGTCAGTAACTGCGGAAAGGCAGTGCGAAGTGAGTCAGACGACTGCGGAGTGCGAGTCAGCGCAGGAGCGAAGTATACTAAAGGAGAATGGTAGAGTAAAGGTAAATGAATAAGCGGTCCGATGAGTCAAAGAAATAACGAAGGTACAATGCAAGGGAAAAGTGCGTAACATACAAACCGGTAAGTCTGTAACATGTTCCCCTCCTCAAGCTCTGTGTCCTCACAGAGTCATTGTCCCCATCCTCCGGCATCATCGTTGTTTGGCCAGGAGCCATTCTCCTTGAGGCTCCAATCGTCTATTAGCTCTTCATTGATGGCGACGGCGAGCTCGAGACTCCGGACGGCTAGTCGGATGCGCCGGTTTTCAATGACCAGCATACAGGTGTAGTTCCCGAGGATTTGTTTTTCTTTGGGGGTTGGTGCGACGGGGAGGTCGGATAAAGAATGGAGGCAGATGTGCATCTGTCGATGCAGGATGTCGGCGAGCGAGGCTTCTAGCGCGTGGATCTGGTCTCTCATGGAGAGGGCTTCACCCATGAGGGCAGTGATGGCGGGGTTGGTTTCAGTGGATGTGGTGGTGACGGTGGCGGTGGACATGGTGCGGAGGATGTTGGAGAGATAGAGGAAGAATGGAGTAGCTATATTGAAGACGGAGTGGAGAACTCGATGGGTTTTTGACTGATGACGTCGATGCTGTTGCTGATTTCAACGGTTGTCTTTTATCGTGGACGTGACGGGTTTTGCCGATGGAAATCACGGATCAGGTTTTGAGCGTTCTGGACGTTAGTCCGAGGTTCCCACGTGTTCTCTTTCCCATAAACACTTCTTCTCCTTTAGGAACAAATCATTGTCCGATAGGATCTGTAGGATTTCTTTGGTGTTTTGCGCGAGTTCTTCCTTGGTTTTACCAATAACCACAATGTCATCCATGTAGATCACGCAGATACGTCAGCGGATCTGGTCCCAGAATAGACTAGCCATCATTCGAGAGAACGTTCCCGGGGAGTTGCAAAGGCCGAAAAACATGACCAATGGTTCGAACAATCCTCGACTGGTGAGGAAGGCTGCTTTCCATTCATCGCCCTCCTTAATCTGGACGTTGTTATAGCCCCACATGATGTCCATTTTATTGAAGTAGACTGCATCTTTCAGCACATCCAAGAGGTTGGAGATGCGTGGGAGTGGGAACTTGTCTTGACCGTAAATTTGTTGACCATGTGGTAATCTTGTACCAATCATTTGGAGCCATCCTTCTTGTTGATGAAGAAGCAAGGGGAGGCATAAGGGGATTTGGATGGGCGGATCTTTCCAGTTGCTAGACCCTCGTCGATGAATGCGTCCAATTCCTCTTGTTCTTTTTGTGTCATGGGATATGTATTTCCCCCTAGTTCCTTTGGTGCGTCCAGTGTAAGTTCGATACCATGGTCCCATTCCCTCTCCTTTGGGATCTTGTCAAAGTTCTCTTTCTCGAAAAGATGAGCAAATCGTTCAACATATGAGGGTCGTTTGGTTGTGGGAGGTGGTGTGGGAGTGACAGCTTCCAAAATAGGGTCTCCAGGCTTCCATTTCTGATCCGACTTTTTGGGTGCATCTTTGTCGCACACCTCAACCATGCGAACCCAGTGTTTGCGACCATTAAGGTTAATCCTAAAATCCGAGTGTTTGGTTCGACATGTTGTTGGGCACCGGTTAAATGTTACCGCGCTGGTTGTCCAATTGATTGTGGGGTTGTGGTGTACCAACCAGTCATGTCCCAAGAGCATGTCCATCCTCCCAATGTCCAGTACCATTGCTTCCATGGTTTCCTGATGTGCTCCCAAATCCAGTTTGACTTCGGCAAGTTGGCTTGCTTTCTGTTGTCGATTGGGTGATCCATCCGCATTTAGAATTGCTATGGGCGGTATTCCTCGCGTGGGGAGGTTCTGTTCATGTACTATTCTGGATGGATGCATGTGTGTTCACATCCGCTGTCAACCTCAGGTCGGATAACCTTTGGTCCTCGTCGTGTTTTGAGCTGCGCTAACAGCCTGATTTCTCGTCTTTTCAGACGTTTATCTCCCTTCACAATCTTAGTTGACGCAGCGGCTCGCTTGGCAGGGATGACATAGGTTCTATTGTCTGCAGTCATACAAGGCAAGCAAGTCCGTTTAATAGATAAGGGTCGCGACTTAGCGTCGTTTAATCGGACCCTTCGGGAAAATCCTTCTCGTCGGCTTCTAAGATTGTGGTTTCATCATTCTCGGCATCTTCCTCGGACACCTTCCTAATCCTTCCGGAGTTCTTCGGCTTGCGGCAGTTGCGCGCGATATGGCCTTCTTGGTCACAGTTGAAACACTTGCGACCATCTTTCTTCTTTGGAGCGCTACAGTCTTTAGCCAGATGACCGAAGCGTTGACAGTTGTAGCAACAGGCTACTCCTGCTTTGTCAATCTCCATGGCCTTGCCCTGACCACCATAAGTGGTACCCGATCCGGTGCGCATGTCGCCGCTACCTCAGATGACCAGTGTGTGTCCTTCCATCTGTCGTCCCTTGTTTCGGATCTCCTTTGCGTAATCGGTGTACGTCTTGCCATCGCTGGCCACTTGTTCAGAGATTCTGCGGTTGACGTTTTTCTCTAGGATGTATTTCCCAGTTTCTTCGCCAAGGTTTGACAGTTTCAAGAGTTCTTCAAATTCATCCAAGAATTCATCAACAGTGCGTTTCTCTTGTTTCAGGACTTCGAGTCTCGCTTTGGCAGCGACCGACTTGTTGGCGATGGAGAATCGTGTGGCGATATCATCGGAAAAACCTAGCCAGGTGATGTTCTCGTTGTCAACGGCAAGAGCGTCTAACTTGTTACTGGCCCAGTGCCTGCTGGACCCTTCCATCATGCGGGATATTACCGCAAGAATCTTCTGATCGTCTGTGAGGCTCTTTTGGAACCTGATGTATAGTTTGGTGGCTTTCCACCACTCATCAAAGGTGTATCTGTCCTTGAACATCCCAGGATCCTTGATGATCTTGGATGTATCCATTGTTTGTACAGCCGGAGCTTCTGCCATGTTTAGAGTCTGCGGAGGAGAAGAGGAGTCGGGTTGTTGGGATGAAGATGGGGTTCGGGATACAGGTAAGGATTGAAAATGAGTCCCTGTTCTAGGCGTCTGTTCGATATCTGACTGCGCGGAGTCAAAAGTAAATTTGTCAGGGGACTCATTGGCGGAATCGGTGGCAAAACGTTCAGAGTATTTCCTCTGTAAATCTCTAAGGAATCTCTGTTCCTGCGCATCTGTTGGTCTCGAGAAGGGGTCAAGTCTCTCGTTTCGTGCCCAGCGGTTGTACTCAGTCTGTTGTTCTTCGGTGGTGAAGTGGGCGTAGATCTGCTGCTTCGAGTAAGACGTGATGATGTGGCTCTGGGACGTCTCGATGTGAGCGTCCTAATCAATCTTCTGATAACGGTTGTCTGGACACCGATAAACTCTCTGATCTCTGTGATCCGACCTGTCTGAGGTCCTTCTTGAACGCGAAAGCTTTTGAGTTCGTTCTGTTGGGCGTTGTAACGCGCAATCTGGTGTTGCCAAGCAAGATGGATGCTCTCTGCTATCTTGCCATGGGGGCGATGCTCGTCGTTGTCTAGTTCTTCGTCAAGCACCTGCTGTAGGATGCGACGGATCTCCGATTCGATGTACTGCTGGATGAGTGTAAAATTGATACTGTCTCGAGGACTTAGCTCCTCCTGTCGGGCTTCTGGCATGCTGAATGGGTTACTGGTAAAGTCTTCAAAGAAGCGCGACGTCTTGACTCGTCTGGTAGTTGCTCTCTTCGCTCTGGGCGAACCTAACGAGATTTAGCAACTTGTTATGCTTAACAAACCGTTCCAAGGTTCGGGCAGAGTATGCAGGAAGTGGAAAGGCGAAGAGCAAAGTGATTGCTAAATCTAAGGAATGTAGCTATGGTACATGGGGTTTATATAGTACTGGCTACGAGCGGTAGCGAGTGAGTCAGTAGCTGCAGAAGGCAGTGCGGATGAGTCAGTAACTGCGGAAAGGCAGTGCGAAGTGAGTCAGATGACTGCGGACTGAGTAATCCCTACTGCGGAGTGCGAGTCAGCACAGGAGCAAAGTATACTAAAGGAGAATGGTAGAGTAAAGGTAAATGAATAAGCGGTCCGATGAGTCAAAGAAATAATGAAGGTACAATGCAAGGGAAAAGTGCGTAACATACAAACCGGTAAGTCCATAACATCGGACAGGTTTGGGCACATGATATTTGGTTGAGCCAAACAATCAACAATCAACAAGTTGAAGTTGATCATTGTTTAAGTGATCGACACTTTTCTCCTCCCACCCAGATGTCCTTCCAACGGCCACATTTCATGCTAAACTGCCGCCACTCGCGCCCAACAACCTCCCTTTGCACCCAACAGCCACTACTCATGCCCAACGGCCCTCACTCATGCCCAATGGCATCAACTCATGCCAACAATCTTGACATGTGCCCAACGGCCCCCCTTTGTGCCCAACGGCCCTCACTTGTGCCCAACGACCTCAACTCGCACTGAACGACCTCTCGTCACACTCAACAGCTGATACTGATGCCCAACAGCCCTCCTTCTTGTCCAACGGCCTTCACCCATGCCCAATGACCTCTCTTCTTGCCCAACAACCTCCCTTCATGTCAAACGACCTCCCTTCATGCCCAACAACCTCCCTTCTTGCCCAACAACCTCCATTTGCACCCAACGACCTCACTTCACACCCAACAACCCCCCCCCTCATGTCCAACGGCCCCCCTTCTTGCACAACAGCCTTCACTCATGCCCAGCGGCGTCGACTCATGCCCAACTGCCACCACTCATGCATAACAACCTCCCTCCATATGCCCAACAGCCCCCCTCCGCGCCCAACTGCCGCCACTCACGTCCAACGACATCAACTCACACCTAACGACCTTGACTCGTGCCCAATGGCCCTCACGCATGCCCAACGGTGTCGACTCGTGCCCAACCACTGCCCACCATTATATACTCGCCCACTGCGACCACCTACCTGTCCGCCAAATGGCGCGGGAGGCGAAGGCAGTGGCCAGAGAGGAGGAGGTGGGCTGGGAGGTCATGACCGGATGGATGCAATACATGAGGGCACTGGGACGTGAGGTGATGCGCATGTGAGGAGGGGGTCGCACGTGCACCCCCATGAACATGCGGAGGTCTGCGATGGCACACAGGCAGGATGCGTAGCACCAAGGGGTGTCACCGTTTCCTTACCCTTGGTGAGGGGCACGGTTTCTTGAGGGTAAGGGTAAGGGCATGATTTTTTTTACCTGCGGGATACCCCTGTCCATCACTAACCGCATCCCAGAACAGGTCTATCAACCGCTCCACTGCAGACCAGCTCTGCACCGCTATAGCCTCCCTCATCCACACTCTTGCAGATGTTGGAGCGCTCTCCAAGTACACCGGGGGAGGAGACCCCTCCAGTGCTTGTCTCACTGGACTTGGCATCTTAATTGATCACCTCATCAAGATTCCAGAGGTTGCGGCATTCATGTCTGCCCCTGAAAACATCGTAGCAGCGAAGGACCCCAAACCTCCGCCGCCCCCTAAGAAGTTGCCCTCTTTTAAGAAGACAGCCAAACCCACTCCACGCATGTCTGCATCTGCTGGAGCCTCCGGCCACCAAACTCCTGTCCCATCCTGTCCCTCCACCCCCAGCAAAGCGACAGCCCTCCAGCCTCGCCAGCTCTGCTTGGGCCCCTCCACCTGCAGTTGTAGCTGCAGCCCAACCCTGGACCTCCGTCTCTAAGAAACGGAAGTCTGCTGCAGATGCACAGCAGGAAACTCTGGTCGCCATGGCCAAGACGTTTCCTGCCACCACCACCATTGCCCTATAGCAAGCCACGGCTGCTATTCAGCCCACCTTGCCCACCGCTTCTCAGGCCCGCCAAAAGAAGCAAAGGCGGTTCACCACGTCAGGATGGTCTCGCAAGTCCGTCTCCATATACACTTCCCCCCCCTTCCCATGAGTAGTGGATACTATCTTCACCCAGATCAACGGGCATCTGGGCAATGCAAGTACTGTGTCTGCGTCACAACTCCGACATCGTCCGACCACTTCCACGTCAGTGTATCCCTCACCGAGATCTCTCTGAGAACCTCCACACCTCCAACCTCTCCTCCAACCTCCTGAAATTGGGACACCTTATCCAACAACGGCGGCGCAATACATACATTGAAGCCACGTCCCTCCCCTTCGTCGTTCCGCTCCAGTCTCAGTCCTACGTCCAACCTCCAATGGACTCTGATGAAGCTCCAATGTTTCACCTACTTAACACATCCTCAATATAACGGAGTAATTCCTCAGGCCTATTCCTGTCATAGAACGGGGCCTTGTTGTCACGTCTATTGGGCATGCCTTTTTTGGGTGATTCAGAAGCCATTTCAGTAGCTTCTGACTCTGGGTCGGGGTCTTGTTTGGATGTCTCAGGTAGGGGCTCAAAAATTGCGGATTTCGGCGCAGGCTTTGATGACAAACTTTCACCATCGAACAGGAAATTGGTTCGACAGCGTGGGTTTGGAATATTCCAGATATTCTTAAGTCTCATCAAGTGTATGTTGTCTTTTATTTCCCGGCGAGACAAACAGTCAAGTAATCAACTGCACGGCACTTTGCGTCTCAAACGACAAAGTGCAATGGTATGGGATGCGGTGTACAATCTCCATGGAGGAAATTGGGAGGCAAACGGGTCAACTACTCATACCACCCCTCGCAGTGGGCTCCAGATGAGAAGATGAGACTTGGTGAGCGGCCCGCGGTGCGAAAACACCACAAAACCCCTCACAACTCCTCAACAAACAGTTCAAGGGTGGCAGAACTTAACCACTTATTTTGTAAGTAGTTAGACTCATTTGTCTTTAGGTCATCGCAAGGTCGCGCATCAACAATCAAGGGTTTTGATCAAATAAAATATTATATGAGATCGAGTTTCCTCAGGGTTCACTGAGACTCCCTTTGGATGAGACTTAGAAAATCAAACCACTCAATCAATCACTGAGAGAGAGAGGGATTGGATCTGGCTGGGGGGCCTTTCTAATCTACAGTACATGGCAGGGAACTACAGTTTTTATACATGACAGGAGATGAAATATATATATAAGGTTTATCAAAAGATATGTCCATAACAAATTGGTTTCCAGGGTATCTGTTATTTAGGCATGGTCCAAATATCCACATGGGTCATTTAAACATATTTCTGAGGTGTCGAGAGGGCAACCGGCCCTGGCGGAGTGGAGTAACAAGAACACATCGTTTCACAAGCAGTCTAGAAGTCTGCATCAATGTTGATGTTGTTGATCAATCAATCAAGTTCCCGGTTGTCATCAATCAAGGGTCCAAAGCATCACGGACTGGGAACCCGTTTCCAGGGTTCGGTCTATTTCTGGTAAGTCACACAGATCGGCATCACGGCATCTGTGATCGTGGTGATGCATGGGTATAGCTCTGCGTGCGTTTGAGAACACAAGTTCCTGAGGCCCTCGATAAGTCCACATATAGCAATAGTCAGTGTATGGGGTGATGGGTCATAGAATATGTTAATATTGGTCCTCTCAATGGTCTTATCCATTGATAAATAGAATGGTGGTGTCAAGTCTATGGTTAAGCCTTCAGGGAGACTGTTTCCATGATCATGAGCAAAGGGGGTCCAGTGGTATTTAGGCACTCATAGGTAGCCATTAGTACCATCAGTTCCAATAGAATATATTGTAAATGGGCCAACATCAGATTCTTTATATTGACAAAACCATGAGAAATGTGCCATTTCGAGCACAGCTGCTCAACGGTCGTATCAGTGCCCTTGGGTCTAGGTGCATGTCCAGACTCTAACATTGCCTGGTTTTGTTTTTGCAGCCAGGCATGATGGGCACATGATGCATCATTGATGCAGGGGGACTCCTTGCAGGCCTTCCTTTTGAGGATTTGGGGGACCTGCGCCGGCGCCTGACCTTCTTCACCCTCCTCAGTAGGAAAGCGCCATTGCTCTAGATTGTTAGCCTCCCGGATGAGGTCTTCGAAGTCGAAATTGGGTGTGGTGATCAATGGTTCCCCTGCAAAAGGCGAGAATTTTCTTCTGAATCATGTCTGAAAAAGGGAGTCAGTGGGGGACGGCTCCTGAGATGTGTCGCTTGCCTGTCGCCCCAACTGTTCACCCTGCATTTTGGCCAAGTGTTCCTAGGAACTTTGGTCAGCCCTCAGTCAGATTGGTGTGAGGGGTGGGGGGCGCCAATTCTTGGCACAGATTGTTTCTGACCTCGATCCCTGGTAAGATTTCAGAGTGCGGAAGCAAACTGTGCCAAAAACTGGTGCCTGTTGGAAAGGGAAATGGAGAAACTGCAACTCACTGTGGCTGGGGACAGTCCATTCTAGGCAGTTTGTGGGGATGGTGTGAAGGGGGCCGAGAAAATTTTCATCAAGATCACAAGGTTAAAAAGCTGCAGGCTAAAGGCTAAGCTATCGAAACCGATGTGATGCGTTTGAAGATTGGTCAAATAGTAACACTTTACGCAATGTGTCATGGTGCTCAGACCTGCAGCCCTCTGGTCTGGATTAACCCGTGCTTCGCTACAGATCACAGCTCCTTGGGGGCTGCTGCCCCCAAATCCCTGCCACCGTATATATTCTTGTGCTCGCCAAGGCTCGCCATATCCTATTTCTAGGGTTCCCCCCCCCCTCCAGGGGGAGGGGGTGGGGGGTGGAGTTCATTGAACTTATTCTTTTAACCTTGGCACTCGCCAACGCTCCTGCTTGTATACAAATTTTGTGCTCGCCAAGGCTCACAGAGTAAGTATCTTTACACAATGTGTTATGGCGCTCAGACCTGCGGCCCTCGCTTGTCTGGTGGAATAGTAACACTTTATGCAATGTGTCATGGCGCTCAGACCTGCAACCCTCGCTTGTCTGGATTAACCCGTGCTTGGGGGCTGCCGCCCCCAAACCCCTGCCGCCATATATATTCTTGTGCTCACCAAGGCTCGCCATATCCTATTTCTAGGGTTCCCCCCCCCTCCAGGGGGAGGGGGTGGCGGATGCCAAGGCTCCTGTCTGTATACAAATTTTGTGCTCGCCAAGGCTCACAGAGTAAGTATCTTTATGCAATGTGTCATGCCGCTCAGACCTGCGGCCCTCGCTTGTCTGGTGGAATTTACACAATGTGTCATGGCACTCAGACCTGCAGCCCTCACTTGTGCGGCAGTAACATAATATGGTCCTCAGATCTCCTGCCCTTGCTTGTGTGCCCAAGGACTCACCCAAACAACCAAAAAAGCGCCACATGGCAACCTTGATGGGAGAAATGCAGCCCTTGCATGGCACCAAGGCACAGACCCTGAGACAGGGCTCCATCAAAATCAGAAAAAAAGATTCGCACTCCGTGCTCACACAGGAAATAAGGTTCGTGCTCCGCACTCACCCCATGGGAGGACAAAAAGCTGACCAATTCTGACCAATTTCTTTGTCATGCTGACACAGCTTATGTCAGAAATCAAAATTCTTACATGAGACTTAGGTAACTTTTTTTCAGTCTTGGTCAGACTATTCCCACAATTGTCAAAATGTCAAGCAACCACCTTCCCACCTTCCCTCCCATTAGTAGTATAGACGAGCTTATTAACCCGTGCTTCGCTACGGCAGTGAGCATTGCTCGCGGTGCTCGCAAAAGCTCACAACCGTTGAGCTTCGCACGGGTCACAGCTCGTTGGGGGCTGCCGCCCCCAAGCCCCTGCTGCGAGTTTTTGTGCTCGCCAAGGCTCGCAGGCATATGTACAATCTTTTATAACAATATTCAGTTCCACCCCCCTCCGGGGGGTCGGCGGTGGGGATGGTGTTTATTATTTACAACATTTTACAAACATGAGATGTATCATACAGCACAGAGATAGGTACAACCTTATATATAAATATTCAGAATACTACAGTTGTCCATTTCTTTCTTATCTGTTATCTCATAGTAAGTCAATTGTCCAAAATCCAATCTTATCACCCACTTACAATTCCAACCCACGGAAAACAGCCTTGTACACAATGTTATGTGTCTTGTTATCCGTATTGCCTTCTGGCAGCAAAACCTTGATCTGTTCTCCTGATGTACACCGTGACAATCCAACATACAATTGTCCATGTGAAAACACTGGCGTCTGCAAAGACAATCCCACTTTTTCCCATCCCTGCCCTTGAGACTTGTTGATTGTCATCGCAAATGACAACCGAACTGGAAACTGCAATCGTCGCAATGGTACTGGAAGTGTTTCATCTGATGGCTCCAATGTTACACATGGAATCAGTGCTATTTTTCCAGCAAACTTTGCATCTCCAGTAATAATCCGGCACTTCAACAAACGATGTCGCACTTCTTCCACAATCATCCGTGTTCCATTGCACAGTCCCAGAGATGGATCCAGATTTCGAAGCGCCATGATCGGTGCTCCAGCCTTTAGTATAAGCTTCGCAAGTGGAAGTCCTCCTGACTTGAGAGATGCAAGAAACTCTGTCGGATATAAGTGTCCATCATCACCACCAGGCAGATTGACAGAATCAACACTCCATTTGACATGTTTCTCTGCAGTTGGATATAGTTTGTCCAGAAGAATGTCATTCATCTTGTCAACATCATCATTCTTTGCACACAGGATTGTCCGATCCAAGAAGTACTTGTCCGTCTTTGGTGTGTTGTCTGAAATCCCATCATAGATTGATCCAATGAGGCTGTCCACAGTTTTTTCATCACAGCACATGCCAGCTGGAATTTCCACCATCTCCTTGTCATCCACATTAGTCCCAGCACCAATCTCTAGAAGCCATGCTGCATGTTGTACACTGCCTGGAGTTTGGTGAAGCCGCATATTCTGCTTCAAGTAGTAAACCTTCACATGTTGCCAAAGAGTGCTTTTGCAAAACGATGCAGCAATTGTCTGCTCTCTTGATCCTCTAACAACAACTGGGAGTGTCTGTCTGAAGTCTCCACCAAACACAACAGTGATCCCACCAAATGGTACATCATTCTGCAACAGATCTCTGAGATTTCGATCAACAGCCATGAGTGCATTCTTGTGCTGCATTGGCACTTCATCCCAGATAATAACCTTTGTTCTCTGCAACACTTCAAAGATGGGATCTGTGCGCTTCACCATTCCAACCGACTGTTCATCCAAATTCAAAGGAATCTTGAACCTTGAATGTGCAGTGCGACCACCTTCAAGGAGCAAAGCAGCTATGCCAGAGGATGCAACACAAAGAGCGACATGTCTTTCAGATCTGACTTTGGCAGCAATGGTGTTGCACAAAAATGTCTTGCCACCACCACCCCCACTGTGAATAAACAGCAACTTGCCCTCGTTGTTGTTGATGGAAAGCATTGCTGCATCAAATGCCAGCTTCTGTTCGTTGTTGAACAAACTACAATTGTGCTCCACCATGGCTTTCAGTGTGTCAATGTCATAGTCCAGCTGCTCATGCAGCATGTGGTTGCCGATGGCCATTCCCTCCCAAGTCTCAGGATCCGCAACAGATGGCATTGGTGGAAATTGGATGAGCTGTTTGCCAGACTTTCTCAAAATCTCTTCCAAGAGATACAGTCCAAAGTCATAGACCTGGTCTGGAGTAAATTATCTATCAGAAAAGCGCTGTCTGAGGGCCCACTCCAAATCGCGGCACATTGGTTCCTTGAATTCATCCCAGAGCACATCTGGATGGACAGGGAAGCAGTGGATTAGAATGATGGCAAACAAAGACCGCATTGCTGATCCAGTTTGCATTACAACAGCTTCACGAAGGCACTGTTTCCATTCTCCATCATCTTGCAGAAACCCATTTTCCAAGCAGGCCTGCTTGAAGTTCTCCAGCAGTACACCATTGACTGTGCGCAAAAATTCAAAGGAGGTAGCACCAGGAATCTTTGTCAAAAGCAGCCTGAGATAGAAGCGTTCACCCTGGGCAGGAGACGCAAAGTACATGCGACCAATCGCACCAGCACTGCGGGTTCTAGCCTTCCAGACCTTGGTCTTTTTATCATAGGAATACTTCTGGGGAAAGTCCTGGTAGAGAATGGTGCGTGCTCCCTCCTCCCGCTGATTTGCTTTGAACCATGCAGTCAAGGGTGTCATGTCAATATTAGAGCGACTCAAGACCTCATCCACATTGTCATCATCATTGTAGTAGATCATCTGGCAGTTGGGCAGATGGACAGGAAGGCAGTAGACAGTGGGGGATATGTCATGCATGCCAAACTCAAACAACCTCCAACATGCCTCAGAGGCAGACACATAGCGGGCATCGAGGAACTCCTTGATTTCATTTCGCTGCTGGTCACCACCTTCAGCAGAAATTTGGACTGTTGCTTTGTCTGTTCCTTTTCTGATGTACTTGTGGATATAGGTGACTGATTTGAGAGAAACTGTGATCTCAGTATTGAAGTGGCATTCATACTTCCAAACCAAATATGGACAATGGGGGACCACATCTCTGTAAAAATCAATCAATTCAAATTTGTTCAATTGATTCAAAAAGAAAAATCCCACTGGTTGGTATACACATGTTCATCAGGCGCTCTGTAAAAACCAATAAATTAAAAATTTTCAATGGTTCAAAAAAAGCACTTACCCATCAGTTTGATTATATTCACTCTTTTTGAATGTAACATTATTCTTGCGCCTCCGGTATGCTGGATATCCATTTTCAGAAAATTGAGTGGTCTCCTGAAAGTCTTTTTGATATCCTTTACTACACTTTCCATTGACCAAACATCGCTGATTGCATGGGCCATGGAGCATAAAGGAAGTCACCAGTTTGTGAAGCCGTGGATGTTTTTCTTTGTCAGGAATCTCTGCTGAAATCATATGATCAATCTCTTCTGGTGTTTGGATTCTGTACTCCTCGTCCAACCAAATCAAGAGGTGCATGTGGGGCAGACCTCTCTTCTGAAACTCGATAGTATGCACCATGCCAGTGACTTTGCCAAACACAACTCCTGATTTGATCTCTCTCAGCACTGCATTTTTCTTCAGCTCAAATACTCTGGAGACAATATCTGGACGGTCCTGTGACTTTTGCTTGGATCCATCTGGCAGTGTGAACAGAGCATTTGTGATTTCCTCCCAGTTTGGATTGGCTGTCATGGTACAAAAGACATGAGGGACCAATAAGAGTCGGCACAGAGCCATAGAGTCCTGAAATGACTGATTCAACTGTCGTTCGCTTCCCATGAAAGAAGAGGGCAGAATTATCCGTTGACCATGATTTGCCAAGTTGAGATTCTGGTCATTGTCCCCATGTGCTGCATCCTGCAAGCCCTGATAGACATCTGCTCGCAATCTCTTTTGATTGTGGAAGCACCAAGCCAAGAGATTCTGTTGATGGGAGGCCCAGGCATCAACAATAAACTGTTGAAACAACTTTCCACAAAGAAACATTGGAGGCTGTTCTCGAAGTGGCACATCCTTTGGTTGGAGATGATATGCATAATAGCAGCGTTCACTGACAAATTTGCTCCGTGTCTGACCCTCAGCACCAGGATGGATGGGAAGCTTTGGATGCCAGCCATATTGGCCAGAGGGAAATAGAAGGACATAGTGGAGAGGAGAATAGAGAGGATGGAGGTTGCTCATTTCTTTCAGACGACCATCCCTGAAGCGCAACACAATGTCTCTGTCACTTTTTGGCTGGATCAAACTGTCGCCTGGAATAATAGCAGCAATTTCATTGGCATCGTTGGGCAGATTGTATCTCCTGGGATCCATGCCATCAGCTGTGAGAATGAGACGGACATTGTGCTGTTCCTCAGGTGGCTTCTCATTCATGATTTGCCATGCCTGCTTATAGCGCTCAACATATGGATTGTCCCGGTGCAGCATAGCCTGAAGCTCAGCAATGATGGTTGCATCCAGATTGATATTGCGTGCTCCACGCATCTGTAGCTGTTCGTCCGCATCATAGATGTACATCTGGGCATAGGATGGTACCAAATCACCCCTTGGCACCAAGGCACCAGATAGATGGTGCAGTTCTCCCTGAATCCGAAAGCTGTAGGGTCCAGATCCATTGACAACTGCCAGATCAAGCTTGACACCCAGAGAAGTAAATGCAAAGGCAGCATTGTACTGGCGAATGTTCTTTTTGAAGCGGCTTGAGAATTGATGGATGCCAGATAGAAAGCGCCATAGTTCCTCAGGTGCACGTTGATAGGGTATGAGCTGGATTTGTCCCTGAAGGCAGCACATGCCAAATTTTGGATTATTTCTGGTGGACTTGGATAGTTTCTCTGCATCAAAGTGAAGTGCATGGCAATGGCTGCATATAACATTCATGAGGCCCAAGTCCTGCCGATCAGGCTCAACATCATAGGGAACACGACCTCTGGGAAATGGGAGTGGCCAGTTGTGTCCATAAATATTCTGTAGTGGTGCAGGAGGAGCTTGGTTGTTCCCATCTGGCTCTGGAGGTTGTTGCTGCTCCAAATTATCATTACCACCATCAATATTCTGTTGATAATCATTCTGAGCCTGCTGCTGGTCTGGAGTGACTTCATTCTGATTTTCATTTTCCAGTGCCTCAGCTGCCAGTCGTCGACGTTCCAATCGAGCCAAATCTGCCTGGTGAGCCAACTGTGCCTGCTCCTCATCAAGAATCTGTTGAGCCAACCGTTCATCCTCATCTATCTGGTTTTGCTGTGGATTATCAGCATCGGGATCATAGGCAGCCTGTCGTTCAGCCTCAACAGCCCGAAGATATGCCATGTGTCTGGCTGCAATTTCAGTATTCTGTCGCTCCCGCTCTGCATGGACTGAGAGCACTCTTTGTTCAGCCTGTAATGCAGCAGCCTGCTGTTGCTCCTGCTGTGCTATTTGCTGCTGTAAGACAGCCAATCTCTGTTGCTCCTGTAGTCTCAACACCTGCTGTCTTTGTTGATCCTCTCGCAACTGGATCTGATGTCTTTGTTCCTCTTGCAAAGCCAACTCCTGTTGTTGGGCCATCAACCAGACATGACGTCTTTGATTCTCCTCCTCCAATTGAAGCTGTCTCTGCTGTTCCTGAGCCATTCGCACAGCATGATGCCTCTGAATTTCAGCTTCCAACTCAAGCTGTCTTTGATGTTCCTGAGCTAGTGACTGATGATGTTGGTGTCTTTCAGCCTGTGCTGCTTCCAGTTGCCTTTCTTGTTCCTGAGCCAACAACAGAGCATGCTGATCAGACCTTTGTCTAAACTCCTCTTGCAGTTGCTGAAGTGATGGTTGTTGGTGTATAGAAGGACGTCCTCTCCGGGGTGGCAGTGGTAAAGGTGGAGCAAGAGGAAGAGCATGCTGCAAGGGAGTGTTCCAATTGTCTGGTAATCGGGTTTCAGGAATCGCTGCAGCAATTTCTGGTGCAACAGCAAGTAGTTGGTGGATGGGAGGAATATGGGTTTGAGGTATTGCTGCTGCAGGACCCAACAGATTGGCTGGTTCAACAGGTAAACGGTGAATGGGAGGGATATATGTCTCTGGAATCAAAGCAGCCATCATTGCTCCAAAGTTTGGCTGAGGTGGAACAGGCAATGGAGGTTGTGAGACATTTCTGGACTGATTTCGTCGATGGTCAGGATCAGTCATCTGATTGCGCTGATAACGTTCTGCAGCACGGGCAGCATGGCGGGCAGTTTCAGGGGTGATAGGAGAAGCAGGAGGTGATGGGCCAGCAGGAGGTGTAAAAGACCTAATCAGATGTGAATAAACAGAGTCAGAGACAAAATATTTGAGTAACATACATGGCAGAATTAATTCAACGGTTAAATTTGGAGATAGAGCGTTGCAGCAAATGCAGAAAAAGCGAATACAACCACTTGCAGTGAGAACGGTCTGGGTCACTCAAATCCAAACCCACGACCGCGCTGTGTATATCACAGCCTTGTCAAGTACGGTATTTCGGCAGAGTCGGGCTCAACGTTACTCCAGCCTCTCGGACGTCCCAGTCCAACGTACTTTGTCTCACGAATAGGCTGTACCCTGGTGACACAAAAAATCGTGCTCGCAAAATGAGCGTCGCGATCTTGCTTGTGGCCAGAAAAGAGAAGGGAAGAGAAATACTATCACACCTTTGCAATGAAATCCAAAAGTGAAATCGGTTCAAGCAGCAACAGTTGAAATGGAGACAAAATCAGTTGTAAGAACAACTCAATCTCCCTGTATACTGCAGTCCAGAGAGAGGTCCAAAAAAACAACTGGCAGACACCTCTTTCAAGGAAGCCAGGGACCCAGGACTTCTCTGGACTTCACCTTGATCAACAATGAAGGTCACTGCACAGGGGACAATACCTGCTCAACTCAAGGAGGGGAAGATGGTGGGGGATTGAGAAAAAGAAAGGCAGAACAGCTGTTCAACCCCATGGTGAACACATGTTTTCCTCATGTTTTGATGTCTCAATGTCCAAAAGGGAAACATCCCTTGATGCAGGGCCCCATCAATCAAGAACAAAAAGGTTCCCTGCCACCATCAAGGGTCCATGAAAATCCAGGGGAAAAAGGTTCGTGCTGTGCAATGCAGTCGTTGCATGGCACCGTGGTCAGGTCAAGACACGACCCTGACCATCAAGGGTCCATCAAAATCAGGAAAAAAGGTTCACACTCCGTGCTCACACAGGAAATAAGGTTCGTGCTCCACACTCACCCCATGGGAGGATGAAAAGCTGACCAATTTCTTATGTAATTTTACATAAGTCTTACATAAAACTTACATAACTTTTTTTCAGTCTTGGTCATACTATTCCCACTGTTGTCAAAATGTCAAGCAACCAGATTCCCACCTTCCCTCCCATTAGTAGTATAGACGAGCTTATTAACCCGTGCTTCGCTACGGCAGTGAGCATTGCTCGCGGTGCTCGCAAAAGCTCACAACCGTTGAGCTTCACACGGGTCACAGCTCGTTGGGGGCTGCCGCCCCCAAACCCCTGCTGCCAGTTTTTGTGCTCGCCAAGGCTCGCCATATTCTATTTCTAGGGTTCCCCCCCCTCCAGGGGGAGGGGGTGGGGGGTGGAGTTCATCAAACTTATTCTCTTAACCTTGGCACTCGCCAAGGCTCCTGCTTGTATACAAATTTTGTGCTTGCCAAGGCTCACAGAGTAAGTATCTTTATGCAATGTGTCATGCCACTCGGACCTGCGGCCCTCGCTTGTCTGGTGTAATAGTAACACTTTACGCAATGTGTCATGGCGCTCAGACCTGCGGCCCTTGCTTGTCTGGATTAACCCGTGCTTCGCTATGGATCACAGCTCGTTGAGGGCTGCTGCCCCCAAACCCCTGCCACCGTATATATTCTTGTGCTCGCCAAGGCTCACCATATCCTATTTCTAGGGTCCCCCCCCCCTCCAGGGGGAGGGGGTCGGGGATAGAGTTCATTGAACTTATTCTTTTAACCTTGGCACTCGCCAAGGCTCACAGAGTAAGTATCTTTACACAATGTGTTATGGCGCTCGGACCTGCGGCCCTCGCTTGTCTGGTGGAATAGTAACACTTTACACAATGTGTCATGGCGCTCGGAACTGCGGCCCTCGCTTGTCTGGTGAAATAGTAACACTTTACGCAATGTGTCATGGCACTCGCCAAGGCTCCTGCCTGTATACAAATTTTGTGCTTGCCAAGGCTCACAGAGTAAGTATCTTTATGCAATGTGTTATGGCGCTCGGACCTGCGGCCCTCGCTTGTCCGGCCCTTCTCCGATAATGCCTCTGATTTTCTGCCTCCAATTGAAGCTGTCTCTGCTGTTCATGGGCTTCCAATTGAAGCTGTCTCTCATAAATGTGTCTCTGATTTTCTGCCTCCAATTCAAGCTGTCTCTGCTGTTCCTGGGCTTCCAATTGAAGCTGCCTCTGATAATTACGTCTCTGATTTTCTGCCTCCAATTGAAGCTGTCTCTGCTGCTCCTGGGCTACCATCTGAGCATGGCGCCTCTGTTGCTCCTGAGCCAATAACAGGGTATCAAGTCTTCGCTGCTCGGTTCTCTGTCTAAACTCATCTTGCAGTTGCTGAAGTGATGGTTGTTGGTGCATGGATGGACGGCCTCTTCCAGATGGCAGTGGTAAAGGTGGAGCAAGAGGAAGAGCATGCTGCAAGGGTGCATTCCAACTGTCTGGTAATCGGGTTTCAGGAATTGCTGCGGCAATTCCTGGTGCAACAGCAGGTAGTTGGTGGATGGGAGAAATATAGGTTTCAGGTATATCTGCTGCAGGACCCAACAGATTGGCTGGTGTGACAGGTAGACGGTGAATGGGAGGGATATATGTCTCTGGAATCAAAGCAGCCATAATTGCTCCAAAGTTTGGCTGAGGTGGGACAGGCAATAAAGGTTGCGACACATTCCTGGCTTGATTTCGTCGATGATCAGGATCAGTCATCTGGTTGCGCTGATAACGTTCTGCAGCACGGGCAGCATGGCGGGCAGTTTCTGGAGTGACAGGAGAAGCAGGACGTGATGGGCCAGCAGGAGGGGTGAAAGACCTAATCAGATGTGAATAAACATAGTTCAGAGACAGAATATCCAAATAACATACATGGCAGAATTAATTCAACAGTTAAAATTGGAGATAGAGGCTTGCAGCAGATGCAGAAAAAGCGAATACAACCACTTGCAGTGAGAACGGTCTGGGTCACTCAAAGCCAAACCCACGACCGCGCTGTGTATATCACAGCCTTGTCAAGTACGGTATTTCGGCAGAGTCGGGCTCAACGTTACTCCAGCCTCTCGGACGTCCCAGTCCAACGTACTTTGTCTCACGAATAGGCTGTACCCTGGTGACACAAAAAATCGTGCTCGCAAAATGAGCATCGCGATCTTGCTTGTGGCCAGAAAAGAGAAGGGAAGAGAAATACTATCACACCTTTGCAATGAAATCCAAAAGTGAAATCGGTTCAAGCAGCAACAGTTGAAATGGAGACAAAATGAGTTGTAAGAACAACTCAATCTCCCTGTATACTGCAGTCCAGAGAGAGGTCCAAAAAAACAACTGGCAGACACCTCTTTCAAGGAAGCCAGGGACCCAGGACTTCTCTGGACTTCACCTTGATCAACAATGAAGGTCACTGCACAGGGGACAATACCTGCTCAACTCAAGGAGGAGAGGATGGTGGGGGATTGAGAAAAAGAAAGGCAGAACAGATGTTTAACCCTCATGGTGAACACATGTTTTCCTCATGTTTTGATGTCTGAATGTCCAAAAGGGGAAGATCCCTTGATGCAGGGTTCCATCAATCAAGAACAAAAAGGTTCCCTGCCACCATCAAGGGTCCATGAAAATCCAGGGGAAAAAAGGTTCGCACTTCGTGCTCACACAGGAAATAAGGTTTGTGCACACATGGTGCTATCAAGGGTCCACGAAAATCCGGGGGAAAAAGGTTCGCACTCCGTGCTCACACAGGAAATAAGGTTCGTGCTGCGCACTCACCCCATGGGAGGACGAAAAGCTGACCAATTTCTTACATAATTTTACATAAGACTTATGTAAACCTTACCTAAGACTTACCTAAAACTTACATAACTTTGTCGCATTCTTGGTCAGAATTGGTCAGACTTTTCTCACTATTGTCAAAATGTCAAGCAACCACCTTCCCACCTTCCCTCCCATTAGTAGTATAGACGAGCTTATTAACCCGTGCTTCGCTACGGCAGTGAGCATTGCTCGCGGTGCTCGCAAAAGCTCACAACCGTTGAGCTTCGCACAGGTCACAGCTCGTTGGGGGCTGCCGCCCCCAAACCCCTGCTGCCAGTTTTTGTGCTCGCCAAGGCTCGCCATATCCTATTTCTAGGGTTCCATTCATCGAACTTATTCTTTTAACCTTGGCACTCGCCAAGGCTCCTGCTTGTATACAAATTTTGTGCTCGCCAAGGCTCACAGAGAAAGTATCTTTATACAATGTGTTATGGCGCTCGGACCTGCGGCCCTCGCTTGTCTGGTGGAATAGTAACACTTTACGCAATGTGTCATGGTGCTCAGACCTGCAGCCCTCACTTGTCTGGATTAACCTGTGCTTCGCTACAGATCACAGCTCCTTGGGGGCTACTGCCCCCAAACCCCTGCCGCCGTATATATTCTTGTGCTCGCCAAGGCTCGCCATATCCTATTTCTAGGGTTCCCCCCCCTCCAGGGGGAGGGGATGGGGGGTGGAGTTCATTGAACTTATTCTTTTAACCTTGGCACTCGCCAAGGCTCACAGAGAAAGTATCTTTATACAATGTGTTATGGCGCTCGGACCTGCGGCCCTCGCTTGTCTGGTCAAATAGTAACACTTTACGCAATGTGTCATGGTGCTCAGACCTGCAGCCCTCTGGTCTGGATTAACCCGTGCTTCGCTACAGATCACAGCTCCTTGGGGGCTGCTGCCCCCAAATCCCTGCCACCGTATATATTCTTGTGCTCGCCAAGGCTCACCATATCCTATTTCTAGGGTTCCCCCCCCCTCCAGGGGGAGGGGGTGGGGGGTGGAGTTCATTGAACTTATTCTTTTAACCTTGGCACTCGCCAACGCTCCTGCTTGTATACAAATTTTGTGCTCACCAAGGCTCACAGTGTAAGTATCTTTACACAATGTGTTATGGCGCTCGGACCTGCGGCCCTCGCTTGTCTGGTGGAATAGTAACACTTTACGCAATGTGTCATGGCACTCGCCAAGGCTCACAGAGTAAGTATCTTTACACAATGTGTTATGGCGCTCAGACCTGTGGCCCTCGCTTGTCTGGTGGAATACTAATACTTTACACAATGTGTCATGGCGCTCGGACCTGCGGCCCTCGCTTGTCTGGTGGAATAGTAACACTTTACGCAATGTGTCATGGCACTCGCCAAGGCTCACAGAGTAAGTATCTTTACACAATGTGTTATGGCGCTCAGACCTGTGGCCCTCGCTTGTCTGGTGGAATACTAATACTTTACACAATGTGTCATGGCGCTCGGACCTGCGGCCCTCGCTTGTCTGGTGGAATACTAACACTTTACACAATGTGTCATGGCGCTCAGACCTGCGGCCCTCGCTTGTCTGGTGGTATAGAAATACTTTACACAATGTCAGCCCTTGCTTGTGGGGCACTAAGGTAATATTTTATGCAATGTCTAATGGTGCTCAGACATGCGGCCCTTGCTTGTGGCGCAGTAAGGTAATACTTTACACAATGTGTTATTGCGCTCAGACCTGCGGCCCTCGCTTGTGGGGCACTAAGGTAATACTTTACACAATGTGTTATTGCGCTCAGACCTGCGGCCCTCGCTTGTGGGGCACTAAGGTAATACTTTACACAATATGTCATGGCGCTCAGACCTGTGGCCCTCGCTTGTCTGATGGTATATGAATACTTTATGCAATGTCTTATAGCCCTCGGACCTGCGGCCCTCGCTTGTGGGGTAGTAAGGTAATATGGTCCTCAGACCTTCTGCCCTTGCTTATTTTGCCCTTGCCAAGGCTTTAATCTCAGTTGGGCTCGCCAAAGGCTCGCTGGTCTAACATATCTGTTTTTGGGCTCGGCAAGCCTCGCAAATCCATTTCTTCTCAGTTGTGCTCGCCAAAGCTCGCAGGATAGTAATACTTTATGCAAT
Source organism: Entoloma clypeatum (assembly GCA_963565915.1). Taxonomy (NCBI): domain Eukaryota; kingdom Fungi; phylum Basidiomycota; class Agaricomycetes; order Agaricales; family Entolomataceae; genus Entoloma; species Entoloma clypeatum. The sequence continues at coordinate 659,497 of OY751489.1, read as the reverse complement.
GTTTTATGGCACTCAGACCTGCGGCCCTCACTTGTGGGGCAGTAAGGTAATATGGTCCTCAGACCTCCTGCCCTTGCTTATTCTGCACTAAATGTCCTCACACCTCCTGCCCTTGCTTGTGTGCCAGCCTCAAACAACCAAAAATGCGCCACACACCCCCAAAGCAATCCAAAATTCGCAGCCATGTCCAACCAACCCAAATATGGCAATCTTGATGGGAGCCATCAAAATCAGGAAAAAAGGTTCGCACTCCGTGCTCACACAGGAAATAAGGTTCGTGCTCCGCACTCACCCCATGGGAGGACGAAAAGCTGACCAATTTCTTATGTAATTTTACATAAGTCTTACATAAAACTTACATAACTTTTTTTCAGTCTTGGTCATACTATTCCCACTGTTGTCAAAATGTCAAGCAACCACTTTCCCACCTTCCCTCCCATTAGTAGTATAGACGAGCTTATTAACCCGTGCTTCGCTACGGCAGTGAGCATTGCTCGCGGTGCTCGCAAAAGCTCACAACCGTTGAGCTTCGCACAGGTCACAGCTCGTTGGGGGCTGCCGCCCCCAAACCCCTGCTGCGAGTTTTTGTGCTCGCCAAGGCTCGCAGGCATATGTATAATATTTCATAGCAATATTCAGTTCCACCCCCCTCCGGGGGGTGGGGGGTGGGGACAGTGTTTGTTATCTACAATGTTTTACAAATATATCATACAGCACAGAGATAGTTATATATAAATTTTTAGAATACTACAGTTATCCATTTCTTTCTTATCTGTTATCTTATAGTAAGTCAATTGTCCAAAATCCAATCTTATCACCCACTTACAATGCCCCCAAGCCCCTGCTGCGAGTTTTTGTGCTCGCCAAGGCTCGCAGGCATATGTACAATCTTTTATAACAATATTCAGCTCCACCCCCCTCCGGGGGGTGGGGGGTGAGGACAGTCCTTATTATCTACAATGTTTTACAAATATGAGATATATCATACAGCACAAAGATAGGTACAATGTTATACATATATAAATATTTAGAATACTACAGTTATCCATTTCTTTCTTATCTGTTATCTCATAGTAAGTCAATTGTCCAAAATCCAATCTTATCACCCACTTACAATTCCAAACCACGGAAAACTGCCTTGTACACAATGTTTTGTGTCTTGTTATCCGTATTTCCTTCCGGCAGCAAAACCTTGATCTGTTCTCCTGATGTACACCGTGACAATCCAACATACAATTGTCCATGTGAAAACACTGGCATCTGCAAACACAATCCCACTTTTTCCAATCCCTGCCCTTGAGACTTGTTGATCGTCATCGCAAATGACAACCGAACCGGAAACTGCAATCGTCGCAATGGTACTGGCAGTGTTTCATCTGATGGCTCCAATGTTACACGTGGAATCAGTGCTATTTTTCCAGCAAACTTTGCATCTCCAGTAATAATCCGGCACTTCAACAAACGATGTCGCACTTCTTCCACAATCATCCGTGTTCCATTGCACAGTCCCAGAGATGGATCCAGATTTCGAAGCGCCATGATCGGTGCTCCAGCCTTTAGTATAAGCTTCGCAAGTGGAAGTCCTCCTGACTTGAGAGATGCAAGAAACTCTGTCGGATATAAGTGTCCATCATCACCACCAGGCAGATTGACAGAATCAACACTCCATTTGACATGTTTCTCTGCAGTTGGATATAGTTTGTCCAGAAGAATGTCATTCATCTTGTCAACATCATCATTCTTTGCACACAGGATTGTCCGATCCAAGAAGTACTTGTCCGTCTTTGGTGTGTTGTCTGAAATCCCATCATAGATTGATCCAATGAGGCTGTCCACAGTTTTTTCATCACAGCACATGCCAGCTGGAATTTCCACCATCTCCTTGTCATCCACATTAGTCCCAGCACCAATCTCTAGAAGCCATGCTGCATGTTGTACACTGCCTGGAGTTTGGTGAAGCCGCATATTCTGCTTCAAGTAGTAAACCTTCACATGTTGCCAAAGAGTGCTTTTGCAAAACGATGCAGCAATTGTCTGCTCTCTTGATCCTCTAACAACAACTGGGAGTGTCTGTCTGAAGTCTCCACCAAACACAACAGTGATCCCACCAAATGGTACATCATTCTGCAACAGATCTCTGAGATTTCGATCAACAGCCATGAGTGCATTCTTGTGCTGCATTGGCACTTCATCCCAGATAATAACCTTTGTTCTCTGCAACACTTCAAAGATGGGATCTGTGCGCTTCACCATTCCAACCGACTGTTCATCCAAATTCAAAGGAATCTTGAACCTTGAATGTGCAGTGCGACCACCTTCAAGGAGCAAAGCAGCTATGCCAGAGGATGCAACACAAAGAGCGACATGTCTTTCAGATCTGACTTTGGCAGCAATGGTGTTGCACAAAAATGTCTTGCCACCACCACCCCCACTGTGAATAAACAGCAACTTGCCCTCGTTGTTGTTGATAGAAAGCATTGCTGCATCAAATGCCAGCTTCTGTTCATTGTTGAACAAACTACAATTGCGCTCCACCATGGTTTTCAGTGTGTCAATGTCATAGTCCAGCTGCTCATGCAGCATGTGGTTGCCGATGGCCATTCCCTCCCAAGTCTCAGGATCCGCAACAGATGGCATTGGTGGAAATTGGATGAGCTGTTTGCCAGACTTTCTCAAAATCTTTTCCAAGAGATACAGTCCAAAGTCATAGACCTGGTCTGGAGTAAATTCTCTATCAGAAAAGCGCTGTCTGAGGGCCCACTCCAAATCACGGCACATTGGTTCCTTGAATTCATCCCAGAGCGCATCTGGATGAACAGGGAAGCAGTGGATTAGAATGATGGCAAACAAAGACCGCATTGCTGATCCAGTTTGCATTACAACAGCTTCACGAAGGCACTGTTTCCATTCTCCATCATCTTGCAGAAACCCATTTTCCAAGCAGGCCTGCTTGAAGTTCTCCAGCAGTACACCATTGACTGTGCGCAAAAATTCAAAGGAGGTAGCACCAGGAATTTTTGTCAAAAGCAGCCTGAGATAGAAGCGTTCACCCTGGGCAGGAGACGCAAAGTACATGCGACCAATCGCACCAGCACTGCGGGTTCTAGCCTTCCAGACCTTGGTCTTTTTGTCATAGGAATACTTCTGGGGAAAGTCCTGGTAGAGAATGGTGCGTGCTCCCTCCTCCCGCTGATTTGCTTTGAACCATGCAGTCAAGGGTGTCATGTCAATATTAGAGCGACTCAAGACCTCATCCACATTGTCATCATCATTGTAGTAGATCATCTGGCAGTTGGGCAGATGGACAGGAAGGCGGTAGACAGTGGGGGATATGTCATGCATGCCAAACTCAAACAATCTCCAACATGCCTCAGAGGCAGACACATAGCGGGCATCGAGGAACTCCTTGATTTCATTTCGCTGCTGGTCACCACCTTCAGCAGAAATTTGGACTGTTGCTTTGTCTGTTCCCTTTCTGATGTACTTGTGGATATAGGTGACTGATTTGAGAGAAACTGTGATCTCGGTATTGAAGTGGCATTCATACTTCCAAACCAAATATGGACAATGGGGGACCACATCTCTGTAAAAACCAATCAATTCAAATTTGTTCAATTGATTCAAAAAGAAAAATCCCACTCATTGGTATACACATGTTCATCAGGCGCTCTGTTAAAACCAATAAATTAAAATTTTTCAATGGTTCCAAAAAAGCACTTACCCATCAGTTTGACCATATTCACTCTTTCTGAATGTAACATTATTCTTGCGCCTCCGGTATGCTGGATATCCATTTTCAGAAAATTGAGTGGTCTCCTGGAAGTCTTTTTTGTATCCTTTACTACACTTTCCATTGACCAAACATCGCTGATTGCATGGGCCATGGAGCATAAAGGAAGTCACCAGTTTGTGAAGCCGTGGATGTTTTTCTTTGTCAGGAATCTCTGCTGAAATCATATGATCGATCTCTTCTGGTGTTTGGATTCTGTACTCCTCGTCCAACCAAATCAAGAGGTGCATGTGGGGCAGACCTCTCTTCTGAAACTCGATAGTATGCACCATGCCAGTGACTTTGCCAAACACAACTCCTGATTTGATCTCTCTCAGGACTGCATTTTTCTTCAGCTCAAATACTCTGGAGACAATATCTGGACGGTCCTGTGACTTTTGCTTGGATCCATCTGGCAGTGTGAACAGAGCATTTGTGATTTCCTCCCAGTTTGGATTGGCTGTCATGGTACAAAAGACATGAGGGACCAATAGGAGTCGGCACAGAGCCATAGAGTCCTGAAATGACTGATTCAACTGTCGTTCGCTTCCCATGAAAGAAGAGGGCAGAATTATCCGTTGACCATGATTTGCCAAGTTGAGATTCTGATCATTGTCCCCATGTGCTGCATCCTGCAAGCCCTGATAGACATCTGCTCGCAATCTCTTTTGATTGTGGAAGCACCAAGCCAAGAGATTCTGTTGATGGGAGGCCCAGGCATCAACAATAAACTGTTGAAACAACTTTCCACAAAGAAACATTGGAGGCTGTTCTCGAAGTGGCACATCCTTTGGTTGGAGATGATATGCATAATAGCAGCGTTCACTGACAAATTTGCTCCGTGTCTGACCTTCAGCACCAGGATGGATGGGAAGCTTTGGATGCCAGCCATATTGGCCAGAGGGAAATAGAAGGACATAGTGGAGAGGAGAATAGAGAGGATGGAGATTGCTCATTTCTTTCAGACGACCATCCCTGAAGCGCAACACAATGTCTCTGTCACTTTTTGGCTGGATCAAACTGTCGCCTGGAATAATAGCAGCAATTTCATTGGCATCGTTGGGCAGATTGTATCTCCTGGGATCCATGCCATCAGCTGTGAGAATGAGACGGACATTGTGCTGTTCCTCAGGTGGCTTCTCATTCATGATTTGCCATGCCTGCTTATAGCGCTCAACATATGGATTGTCCCGGTGCAGCATAGCCTGAAGCTCAGCAATGATGGTTGCATCCAGATTGATATTGCGTGCTCCACGCATCTGTAGCTGTTCGTCGGCATCATAGATGTACATCTGGGCATAGGATGGTACCAAATCACCCCTTGGCACCAAGGCGCCAGATAGATGGTGTAGTTCTCCCTGAATCCGAAAGCTGTAGGGTCCAGATCCATTGACAACTGCCAGATCAAGCTTGACACCCAGAGAAGTAAATGCAAAGGCAGCATTGTACTGGCGAATATTCTTTTTAAAGCGGCTTGAAAATTGATGGATGCCAGATAGAAAGCGCCATAGTTCCTCAGGTGCACGTTGATAGGGTGTGAGCTGGATTTGCCCCTGAAGGCAGCACATGCCAAACCTTGGATTATTTCTGGTGGACTTGGATAGCTTCTCTGCATCGAAGTGAAGTGCATGGCAATAGCTGCATATAACATTCATGAGCTCCAAGTCCTGTCGATCAGGCTCAACATCATAGGAAACACGACCTCTGGGAAATGGGAGTGGCCAGTTGTGTCCATAAATATTCTGCAGTGGTGCAGGAGGTGCTTGGTTGTTCCCATCTGGCTCTGGAGGTTGTTGCTGCTCCAAATCATCATTACCACCACCACCACCACCACTATCAATATTCTGTTGATAATCATTCTGAGCCTGCTGCTGGTCTGGAGTGACTTCATTCTGATTTTCATTTTCCAGTGCCTCAGCTGCCAGTCGTCGACGTTCCAATCGAGCCAAGTCTGCCTGATGAGCTAACTGTGCCTGCTCCTCATCAAGGATCCGTTGAGCTAACCGTTCATCCTCATCTATCTGGTTTTGCTGTGGATTATCAGCATCGGGATCATAGGCAGCCTGACGTTCAGCCTCAACAGCCCGAAGATATGCCATGTGTCTGGCTGCAATTTCAGCATTCTGGCGCTCCCGCTCTGCATGGACTGAGAGCACTCTTTGTTCAGCCTGTAATGCAGCAGCCTGCTGTTGCTCCTGCTGTGCTATTTGCTGCTGTAAGACAGCCAATCTGTGTTGCTCCTGTAGTCTCAACACCTGCTGTCTTTGTTGATCCTCTCGCAACTGGATCTGATGTCTTTGTTCCTCCTGCAAAGCCAACTCCTGTTGTTGGGCCATCAACCGGACATGACGTCTTTGATTCTCCTCCTCCAATTGAAGCTGTCTCTGCTGTTCCTGGGCCAATAGCATAGCACGATGCCTCTGTATTTCTTCCTGTTCCTGATGATGACGTCTCTGATTTTGTGCCTCCAACTCAAGTTGTCTTTGATGTTCCTGAGCCAGAAATGCAGCATGATGTCGATGTCTTTCAGCCTGTGCTGCTTCCAGTTGCCTTTCCTGTTCCTGAGCTATCAATGCTTGAAGCCGTTGCTGCTCATTTCTCTGTCTAAACTCTGCTTGCAGTTGCTGAAGTGATGGTTGTTGGTGCATAGAAGGACGGCCTCTCCGGGGTGGGAGTGGTAAAGGTGGTGGAAGAGGAAGACCATGCTGCAAAGGAGCATTCCAATTGTCTGGTAATCGGGTTTCAGGAATCAATGTAGCAATAGGTAGTTGGTGAATAGGAGGAATGTATGTTTCAGGTATTGCCACTGGAGGAGCCAAGAGATTGGCTGGTCCAACAGGTAAACGGTGAATGGGAGGGATATAAGTTTCTGGAATCAAAGCAGCCATCATCGCTCCAAAGTTTGGCTGAGGTGGGACAGGCAATGGAGGTTGTGACACATTCCTGGATTGATTTCGCCGATGGTCTGGATCAGTCATCTGATTGCGCTGATAACGTTCTGCAGCACGGGCAGCATGGCGGGCAGTTTCAGGAGTGACAGGAGAAGCAGGACGTGATGGGCCAGCAGGAGGTGTAAAAGACCTAATTAAATGTGAATAAAGTAAGTTTGAAGACAAAATATCCAAATAACATACATAGCAGAATTAATTCAATGTTAGAATTAGAGACAGAGCCTTGCAGCAGATACAGAAAAAGCGAATACAACCACTTGCAGTGAGAACGGTCTGGGTCACTCAAAGCCAAACCCACAACCGCGCTGTGTATATCACAGCCTTGTCAAGTACGGTATTTCGGCAGAGTCGGGCTCAACGTTACTCCAGCCTCTCAGACGTCCCAGTCCAACGTACTTTGTCTCACGAATAGGCTGTACCCTGGTGACACAAAAAATCGTGCTCGCAAAATGAGCGTCGCGAACTTGCTTGTGGCCAGAAAAGAGAAGGGAAGAGAAATACTATCACACCTTTGCAATGAAATCCAAAAGTGAAATCGGTTCAAGCAGCAACAGTTGAAATGGAGACAAAATCAGTTGTAAGAACAACTCAATCTCTCTGTATACTGCAGTCCAGAGAGAGGTCCGAAAAAACAACTGGCAGACACCTCTTTCAAGGAAGCCAGGGACCCAGGACTTCTCTGGACTTCACCTTGATCAACAATGAAGGTCACTGCACAGGGGACAATATCTGCTCAACTCAAGGAGGGGAAGATGGTGGGGGATTGAGAAAAAGAAAGACAGAACAGCTGTTCAACCCCATGGTGAACACATGTTTTCCTCATGTTTTGATGTCTCAATGTCCAAAAGGGGAAGATCCCTTGATGCAGGGCCCCATCAATCAAGAACAAAAAGGTTCCCTGCCACCATCAAGGGTCCATGAAAATCCAGGGGAAAAAGGTTTGTGCTGCACAATGCAGCCGTTGCAAGGCACAGACCCTGACCATCAAGGGTCCATCAAAATCAGGAAAAAAGGTTCGCACTCCGTGCTCACACAGGAAATAAGGTTCGTGCTCCGCACTCACCCCATGGGAGGACGAAAAGCTGACCAATTCTGACCAATTTCTTTGTCATGCTGAGTCACAATCTAGATTCTTACCTAAACCTTACATAATTTTGTTGCATTCTTGGTCAGAATTGGTCAGACTTTTCTCACTATTGTCAAAATGTCAAGCAACCACCTTCCCACCTTCCCTCCCATTAGTAGTATAGATATAGATAGACTAGATATAGATAGATAGATAGATAGATTCCATTCCCTTCCTGATGGTGGCAGTGTCATGGTCAGTGAGGCGAACTTCACCGAGCTCATTCCTGTGCAAAACGGGCTCCTCAAGGAACCTCTGGTTCTTTCTCATCTCGATATTTTCGTGCGCTCCTGGTTCAAATTTGGAAACCCGTAAATGTTTGACAAAACGGCTGCTGCTGTTTCTTGATCCTCCCTGTCCATCTGTCGAGTCCGATCGCTGAAGCCCGTGCATCAGCGCCGACTCGCACGAGGAGACAAACAGGAAAAGGGTCCAAAAAAGACCATGCAGGCTTCCAGAGGCGAATCTAAGGCGGCAGCGTCACAGTCAGCGAGGCGAACTTCACCAGTGCTTTTCAAGAAGGCTCATCGCCATCCGGTTCTTTCCCATCTCACGCCGATTTTTCGCATTTTTTGCTGCTTCCATCTTCATCAAACAAAGACAACAACAACTGTTCTATCAGTGTGACTCATTCTAGCAACCAATCTTTCGTTCGCCTAGCTGATCACCGCGCTATACGACGACCTAGTATAAACCAAGCATCAGTCCAGTCCTCAATCCAACGACGATGAGCATGAGATTTGGCTTACGTTTTAAATCTGGCGGATCCCGAGATGGCTTCTGTGCCTGCTTTCAAGGCGATGAGATATTGGGTGCTGGAGAATTTGGTGAAACTTTGGTTCGAGACCAAGTACTAGGAGGCAGGTAACCTTTGAACACTCAGACTCTCTGATCACGAAGAATTGGCTCACATCAAGAAACACTTTCAGATCAGCATCGAATGTGTGGATACCAGCAGTTTTGGAAGGAACAAAAGAGAAGACATTTTTACCCGCCAAGTTCTGTCCAATGTAAAAGTCCCTATATTTATCCAGGTCAGCATTCTTCATTGATAAACCATTGGTCTTGGACTGCAAACCAATTGTGACTGGCAAGAGAAATACCAGTTCCCTTAGGTAATGGCTTTCCACTAGCGTGGTCACTCGAGGGAATAGATTGATCCGCATTGAAGTTCGCAAGCCAGATGTTGATCTCATTAGCGTCGGGCCCTTTCGTCGTCGTCGAAGTGCTCAAGCGGTACACAACAGTGGCGACGAGAGGTGAAGGAGCTATTTGAGACCAGGCCCACGATGACTATAAACATTCAGCAAGGGCTTAGGGGGGTCGAGGCATGGATGAGAGAGATTCACTTTGATGGAATGGATAGCGGAGAGTTGTTTTCCAAGGCCGTTATTCGCAGCAACATTGGTAAAGCTCTTTACATCTGTGCCAGCCTGTTTTCTCGAGGCCCAAGTGCTCGACCACGCAACGTTATTGCCGTTCTGAGAATCGACCTGAGCACATGCTGAGGCTTGCCGCGCGTTCCGATTGAGGGAAAGGGTGTAAGGTCCGGCAGGGATAGTGTCACCTTGACCTTGAACAAAAAACAGACATTAATCAGACTCTGGGGCGTGAACACCACGAACTCACCGCAACGGTCAACAACAGCCCTTGCATCCAACTCAGCAAGAGGGGAGGCTGCGGCAAGGGGAATCAAGGCGACGAAGAAAGCGGCTGTCAACTTCATCGTATAGTGTTCGAAATCTAAGACGAGATTGGGTTGTGGCTTTGGAATGCACAACTTGTTATATCCCTCGGCGCCCCTAACAACAGGAATGAACCATTAAGAAGGCCAACGATCATGGGTGGGAAATCGCGCCAGCTGAAACGCAGATGTTTGCAATGGATTGTCCGTGACACGCATGAAGTTCATGAGAGGTTCGCCCTGTTCAGACCTCCTAACGAGGCCTGAGAATTGAGCGGAAAAACTCGTAACGATGAGAGGGAGAGTCCGGCCTCGGCCATGTTCAGCTGTGAGTCTGTGACTGGAAAGTTCGTGGTCTTGAAACTTCGATTCTTGCGTCCGAGTGGAGTACCATCCTCGAGTTGTCACCGATCAGGCGCGGGGTTCGAGCCCCCGCTGAGTCGCACCAAAGTTTAGAAGTTCAAGAGTTGACTTCCCATTGCCTCCCAGACATCAAACTGGCGCCGCTTTTTCCCAAGCTTGAATCATTTGCGCCAGACGAGAAGAAGCGACGCTGAGTACGATGTTTCGGGGGGATCCAGTTGGGAAGTTCCGACATCGGAGACTTCTCAGGGCGGAGAAATTTTCTTCAACGTCTGACCACAGCCGTTAGCAGCTGAGTATACAAAGATGGCGAATTCTTCCACGACTTCCTTGACCATTCCCTGGGGTATAGGGTATAGGAAGCTGAAAGCACGGGTCTGGACCCAAGACCGAGACCAATTTGACACAGTGGGGTCGAACGCCCGTCTTCGTTCAGCCCGTCGGCGTGATGATGGCAAATTTTTGACAAACCGGCTGCCGTTGCTTTGAAAGGACCAGGACGATCTTCCCTGTTTCCTTATCGTCCTTTTCCCTGATAGCTGAAGACCCGTGCATCAGTCATTGAAGTTGTACACTGACAACTATGGAGAAATATGCAAAAGGATAAGATGAGGGTTTTAAAGGAATCACGAACGTTACCAAGTATTATTTATTCATGTTGAACGCCATCTTCGCTAGCGCCACATGACCCCCGGCGAGAAGACAAGTTGAAAAGGCAACCAGGCTCTCATCTGGAACAGGGCGAATATGAGGTAGCGTCGGAGAGGCGAACACCATGCCCTTCGTGTGCTTTTGGACGGACTCGCCCCGATTCGTTCAATCTCATCTCACGATATTGTGGAAATTTTTCAATCTTCAAGCGGAACTCGGCTTCACGCTCCAAGACAACAACCACTGCTCTATTGTGATAGTTCGGACTCATCCTATGCAATTTTTCGTTCGCCTAGTTGATCACCGCGCTATAGGACGACCTAGTATGAACAAGCATCAGTCCAGTCGTCAATCCATTCATGATGAGCATGAGATCGACTTACGTCCTGAATCTGGCGGATCCTGAGGTGGCTTCTGTGCCTGCTTTCAAGGCGATGAGGTATTGGGTGCGGGAGAATTGGGTGAAGCTTTGGTTCGAGACCAAAAACTAGGAGGCAGGTAACTATTGAACACTCAGACTCTCTTATCACGAAAAATTGGCTCACATCAAGGAACACTTTCAAATCAGCACTGAATGTGTGGATACTGGCCCTGTCGGAAGAAAGGAAAGAGAAGACATTTTTACCCGCCTCCTGTCCAGAGTAAATGTCCCTGTATTTATCCTGGTTAGGATTCTTCATTGAAGAGCATGGGTCTTGGACTGACCAAGTGTGACCGGCAAGAGAAACACCAGATACCCAAGGTACCGGCTTTCTACCAGCGCGGTGATTCGAGGGAATAGATTGGTCCGCGTTGAAGTTCACAAGCCAGATCTTGATCTCGTTGGCATCGGACCCTTTCGCCGTCGAGGAAGTGATCAACTGGTACACAACGTTGGCGACGAGAGGTGAAGAGGCTATTTGAGACCACTCCCACGATGACTATAGAATTTCAGCAAGGGGGGTCAAAGCATGGATGAGAGAGATTTACTTTGATGGAACGAATAGCGGAGAGTTGTTTTCCAAGGCCGTCATTCGCAGCAACATTGGTAAAGCTCTTTACATCGGTGCCAGTCTGTTTGTTCGAGGTCCAAGTGCTCGACCACGCAACGTTATTACCGTTCTGAGAATCGACCTGAGCACATGCTGAGGCTTGCCGCGCGTTCCGATTGAGGGAAAGTGTGTAAGGTCCGGCATGGATAGCCTCATTTTGACCTTGAAAAAAAAATAGACATAAATCAGACTCTAGGGCGTACTCGAAAAACATCACAGCCTCACCGCAGAACTGAGTAGCCCTTGCATCCAACTCAGCAAGCGGGGAGGCTGTGGCAAGTGGAATCAAGGCAACCAGGAATGCGACTGTCAACTTCATCGTATACAGAAATTACTTGTAAGATTAGGTTGCGGCTTTGAACTGCACCCCTTTTTATACTTGTTGGTGTTTCAAGTTCTATAGATGGACCAGAAAAAATTGCTTTTAGCGATGCGTACCAATACTTCTCCTTGGGAACCCAATCGTCAATGGTTGAAAAGGCAAATGTGGTCGATGTGCCCGTGACGCGCATGAAGTTCATGGGAGGTTCGCCCTATTCTGTCAAAGCCCCAACAAGGCCTGATCATGAGACTTGAGCGGAAGATCTGGTAACGATGACACAGAGAGTGCCGAGCCCCGGCCACGTCACTCGGCTCTCGAAAGTGCGACTGGACGGTTCGTGGAAGACTTGGAACCTCGATTCTTGTGTCGTTCACGAAGTCACTATGGATTGACAGGCGAGAGTTTCGGGTCGCGGTCCACTCATTGCCAAGCTTGAATCTTTTGCGCCAGACCAGAAGAAGCGACCGCAGGCGGCACGGTAGTCGAATGTCAAGTGTGGTCTCGAAAAAGCTACAACGATTTCGCCGGGGTGATTTCCTTCAGAGAGTTGATGCTGGCTGCGAGCAACTGAGCCCCGACGCGGGCCGGTACAACCGCATCAGGCCGTCACATGTTTGCTCACAGATTGGCCGTTAACTTTTGAATTGTTTGATCTTGGCAGCGAGTCGACAGCGACTCGAGACTCGAGACTCCCGCCTGAGGCCTGATCGATGGCAACTCGAGAACGACAGAAGAATCGAAGTTCCAAGTCCACGAACCGTCCAGTCGCACTTCCGAGAACCGAACGGCGTGGCGAAGGCGAAGGCCTCCAGACGCTCGCTGGTAAGTATGAGTTTTCTTCGCCCAATTCTCAGGCCTTTGTTACTTAGAAGATTTGAATAGGGCGAGCCTCGCATGACCTTCATGCGCCTCATCGACACTCCACTGCGAACATCTACATTTCCCTTTTCAACCGTCCACGCGTGTGTTTCCACTGGGCGGCGCATGGGCAGCGAATAAGAACCTCAGACATCCAGGGGAAGTACTGGTACATAGCGCAAAAGAACAAAACATCTGCTTCATTCTTCGAAACACCAACAACTATAAAAAGGTCCCGGGGTGCATTCCAAAGCCACAACCCAATCTCATCTCATATTTGCTTCCGAACACTGCTTACCGAATACGATGAAGTCGACAGTCGCTTTCCTCGTCGCCTTGATTCCCCTTGCCGCAGCTCTTGCTGAGTTGGGTGAAAGGGCTGTTAAACTTCGTTGTGGTGAGCTCGTGGTATTTTTTGAGCACGTAACAGAGTCTGATCTATGCCAATTTTTTTACAAGGCCGTTCTGGCACTATTCCCGCCGGGCCGTACATACTCAATCAAGTGGTGCAAGCTAGCACGACCGAGTCATCGAGCTCAGCCTGTGCTCAGGTCGATTCTGCGAGGGGCAATTCCGTTGGGTGGTCGTCCACTTGGTCCTGGCCCGAAGGTGGTAACAAAGTAATGAGCTCCACGAACATTGGTGTGAAAAATGGCCTCAACAAGAAACTCTCCGCTATCCATTCCATCAAAGTACATCTCTCTCATCCATGCTTTGACCCCCTTACTAAATGCTTTTAGTCATCGTGGTCGTGGTCTTTAACATCTACTTCACCTACTGTCACCAACGTCGGGTACCACTTGATCACGTCCTCGACGGCGAAAGGGTCCAACCCCAACGAGATCAAGATCTGGCTTGCGAACTTTAAAGCGGACAATCCATCGAATAATACCCTCGCTAGTGGAAAGCCTCAGGGATCTAATACTATTTCTCTTGCCGGTCACACTTGGTCAGTCCAAGAGCAGTGTTTACTCGATGAAGAATGCTAACCGGGATTAATACAGGATCCTCGACGTCGAAATGATTGGGCCTAAGAAATTGTTCTCCTTCGTTCCTTCCAGCGGCAATGTTGCCACATTCAATGGCGATTTGAAAGTGTTCCTCAATGTGAGCCATTCTTTCCTGATAAGGGAGTTCGAGTGTTCAGACCTGCCTCCTAGTATCTGGTCTCGAAACAAAGCTTCACCAAACTCACCAACACCCAATACCTCATCTCCTTGAAAGCAGGCATAGAAGCCACTTCGGGATCCGCCAAATTCAAGACGTAAGTGAATCTCACACGCTTCAATGGATTAAGAACTGGACTGATGCTTGGTTATACTAGGTCGTCCTATAGCGCGGTGATCACCTAGGGGAAGGAAAGATTGGTTTCTACCGCGATTCACAATTCGAACAGTGTTTTTTGTCTCAGTCTAGAGCATGAAAGCGAGTTTTCCTTGAGCTCTGTAGATGAGAAAGAACGAATGACGATGAGTCCGAAACGCGCAAACACCGCTTCTGTTGAGCTTGCAGAGATCCACATCAATCAACCGAGGCATTCAAACATTGTTGAGGAAAATGGACTATCAAACGAGACAATCAATCGAGAGATCCCGGTAGTTAGTTTCGCGAGGCTATCCTTCTAACTCGGAGTAGGGCCGATGCAGGAACGGTCCGTAGAGTCCTTCAAGGAAGAGTGGTGAATCTCCTCGTGGTTCGGGAGGCGCATAATTTTTGTGAGTCGAACCTCCGCTGTGAACACTGGTATCCATAAAGTACTAGAAAATGGATGAACACGTACTATTAATTGGAGAGCGATTAGTTCCGCGCTTTGAGGGTGCCCAATAATGACTGGCGCTCTCTTCGTAATCCTGGAATCATGCGCATCGACTTGCAGTAGCCATCAACAAGACGACGAAGAATATCTTCCGCACGATGTAGATGTAAGTACAAAGCAGCTTCTAGCAACTTACTACAATATACACTTTCCAACTCGATACAAAACGAGTGTACTCATGATGAGGCTACAATACTTTGTGTACAGATTCCAAAATAATGCACATAGATACAATGACCGGAGATGGCGGACTATACCAGAAATACAACCATGAATGCGACGATCGACATCGCTGACAGATGATACAAAGAAGTCGTAAAGGAAAGACGAGTGCCACTAGTCATATTCGTCGATCTTGGTCCGGGCGGAATACCTGGTGGAGACACAGAAGTCGGAGTGACGAATCCAGAACCATAACTTGCGGTCGACGTCGCTCCCACAGAACTCGGAGTCGAGGTGATCGTAGGTTCCGTCACGAATATATCGATCTGCGCCCCTAAAATCCATAAAAGCAAAACATCAGTCATATCCTCACAGTTCTCATAAAGAGTAACTCACCGTCCGCGAAACCCAGCTTCCCATTATATGCCGGTGACCTCGGCAGACCCGAACGATCGAGCCCACCGACTTGGATGTTGTTCCCTTCTGCTTGGTTCCAATAGATCATCTGTTTCGGGCCAGACGTGCAGTTTTTTGTGTTGTCTTCACACCAGGTAGGCGGCACGGCGCTGCCGACGGCGGCTGTTCCTGGTGTGCCAGTGACTTTGCAGCGGTAGGGGAGCATGTACATGTTGGGTTCCCCGCACCTACAGGGATCGCCGGGGTTGAGAACGGGTTTAGGCGGGGAGAGAATGTGTGCGTACCCATTTGGGACCTAGATCCAGAGAAGGACGATGAGGAGTGAGTTTTCGTGGATGCGTCATGTGCGGAAAGCGGCGTACCCATCCCCACTGAAACTATAATCAGTGGAAAGCCGTATGGGAAGAATGTAAATGACTTACAGCACAAATACATCCCTCTTCCGGGCATGCCGGTAAGTTGGGGACTGAATAGGTTGCGATGCGTTGCCAGGGAGAGCTACGAGAAATCAAGTCAGATACGAAAAAGAAAGCGGGCGAGGCGCAGAATAATCACTGGTATAACACGCTGAATACGACCAGATTCTCGGGGGTGACCTGTGAGATGTCGGACTACGAACACTACATGAGTTACCACGCATCATTCCTGGGCCAAACATTCTACCTGGTATGATATTGCAAACGCTGTACCAGAAGCCATAGTTTCGTTCTCTGTATGGACTAGCCAACACTTTCGCATAAATGTCGGGAAACATCATAGATTAAAAGGAGACGAACTGTTCGGGGAGGTGATACAGGCGGGTGCCAGTCCACCTGGCGAGATACCGATGCCCGGATCCTCTTGACCGTTCGTGAAGGTACTGGCGAATTTTCCATCGTATGAAAGGGAGGTATATGCGCGGTTAATGGCGTGCTCGACGGTGAAATCTCCGTTGGCGGGTCTGTTTCAGTGCAATTATCAGGATACGTGTCGATCTTTGAAATGAGAACAGGGCGCACAACTCTAGGAAGTCGCCTGGAGCTGGAGGAAATTGGTCGCACTGACGATATCATAATCAGTCAGTTGCTAGTCTCTGCAATCGATGGCCATTGGCGGAAAGCTCACGTTGTTTTCATGATGGAACCACCAATCATTTCGGGAGAGCTAGAAGGCAGCATTTATCATGAGTTGTGGCCAAAAGATCATGAGAGTTCGACCAACTTTGAATAAAGGAGTGACAGCCTCGTTGGTATTGAGGTCCTCCATGCCAGATGTTCCGTTTAAGCAATACATCCCTGCGAAACCGAGTAGGTTGAGTTCAGTTTGTGATACATGGTGAAATGCGATATTAACGCACCCTTGTGCCACGCCGCAACATGACCACGCACACCCAACAGACCTTCATGAACAGCGGCAAGAACGAGAAAGGCAGAAAATCGTCTCATGACTAGCATGTGAAGATTAAAGGAAAGAAAAAGTAGCCTAAAGAGTGGCGGGGAAAGAGAAAGCGGGAAGCATCAACAAGCGAGACTGCCATGAGCATTCTTGTAGTTTTATCTTTTTGTCTGGCAAGACAATGGGCTCGGTGTGAACTTTCATTGTTCGAGTGCACAGCCACAAGTGCCTGACAAGTATCACGTGGCTCACGAAGGCAAGGACAACCACCCACGCTGTCCCTCTTGTTGACAGAAGCAAAATGCTGCTCGCCGTAGCAGGGTCGTACGACGCCCGGGACTGATAAGTTGATGCCAAAGATCCTCAGTCCACAGACCAGCATTAGAAGTTGCACCCGCACGCCAAAGCCAAGGAGGGAAAGGATCACGGTATAATCTAGAGCCGCGGTCCGACGAAGATTGATAAGGGTAGGAATAGCGAGATGCGTGGATGTTGCTTTACTGTTGAAACGGAACTTGCTTCATTCTCAACTGACTCATGCTATGATAGGCCCTTGGATGCCACAGACCGCTTCCGGGATTTGCAGTCTGTCCGACAGCTAGACAACAACACATCTGCCGCCGTCTCTACCTCATCATCCCAGTCATCTGACCTGCCTGATCCTACGAACCCGCCGTATTGCTCTTCCCATTCCATTGACAAAGCTGGGTGTGTTCTACGACCATGTGGCCATTATGGATGCGGAACCTGTATCGGACGGGTGATCATGAGCGGTAACGAGTGTCCTGTCTGTGGACAATCGGTG
This sequence comes from Entoloma clypeatum, assembly GCA_963565915.1. Lineage (NCBI taxonomy): Eukaryota > Fungi > Basidiomycota > Agaricomycetes > Agaricales > Entolomataceae > Entoloma > Entoloma clypeatum. The sequence goes on along the minus strand of OY751489.1, from coordinate 642,168 downwards.
TCCCGCATGATAGGTTTCCAAAATCCCGTTCCGTGGGTAAATGTGGGAGGTGGAAGCGACGGGGACTGCCGGGCTCGACTCACTTATTCCATCCACTGTGAGTGCCGCTGATTTGAGAAGAATCCGTGCTACGGCTTGTGATTCCTCAACTTTTGCGATGCAGGGTATCTGTGAGACCCATTCCAAAAGGGACGTGGATATTTCTGACGTACGCCACCGTTCGGGTACACGCTCTTGGCGCAAGTGTTTCCATGGTTGAAAGCTCAAATCCCTCGAGTACAGAAGTGATTTACCTTCAAGTTCAGAGTCTATTCAGTTGATGATTGAACTCAGACTCAGGAACTTCTCAGGAACACCCTCGCTGCTCAGCTTTTCGCTTTCAGCGAGAAGCTCCTTTCCCTTCTCCTTGAAAACACCATATAAAGACCATGACTCATTGTATACGCCGTTCGCCGTTCTTGCAAGTTCCTCTTTTATCAATTCGACATTCTCCCGAGCTAAGAATGATCATAATCAAGGGGGTGTCGGAACGCGACTACAGCAACACACGTCGGACTTTTTTTTTCGGCCTTGCTAGACCCCCCCCCCCCCACCCCCTCCTTCCTAATATAGTATGTTATGCCCACAAACATATATATTTCTGTGAAAAACATGAGATAAAATAAAGGAAATACGTGGCCCTCTTGCTCAATTACAAAATCGACGAGCGCCGGCGCGAGGCACCGCACCCATACCTCTGCCCGCAGCCGCCGCAGCGGCTCTGAGTTCTTCTTCCCATGCGCCGAGAGGCTCAGGGCGCACAGCGCCTCTTGGAGGTCGGGCAGCGACAAGGGCGTGCAGGAGGGCAAGCACCGTTGATGTGTGTTTGAAGCCGCGGATGTACGCGCGGGCGGCGGAGAGCGTGGAGGTGGTCGGAGGTGGTCGGGGGCAGTGAGGGTGAGGGTGAGGGTGTCAACGGAGTTGGCAATGGGAACAGTGGGAACGGGAACGGGAATGACAAGGGAGCGCGGGCTGGATACGCAGTCCCGCAGCGTGCCAGCGTCTTGGTGTGGTTGTTGAGAAGGAGGAGAGCCCGGGAGGGCATCGAGGAAGGTCGAGACGGAGCCGCAGGCCTGCAGGGGGCCTTCGAACGCGAGGCTCAGGGTGCGGAGACGGGGGGGAGATGCCAGAAAGAAACTCGTGTGTTGCTGGGCATCCTGACTGCCGTTTTCGGCCAATTAATCTGGGTGTCGGACTTTTTTTTTTCACCCCCGAGGACCCCCCCCCCCCACCCACGTGTGTTGCCGGGATCGCGTTCCGACACCCCCTTGATCATAATCAAACCTCAGTGAATTCGAGCACCCTAAGAGTTCACATACACAGCTGTTCGCGGACTTGGTCGCGGACTTTGGTTGTTAACTGTTCAAGTGCACCGTCATCTCCAGACCAGAGCCTTTTTCAAATTTTAGAAGCTGTCGCAAATATGCCAGAATATAGGGCTTTCCAGTCCATGGCGAGTGATTCAACGGTGTAGCAGCGAATAAGGAAGCCTGTGCTCCTTTGTATCCATCAACTCAGCCGACATGCCGATAGGCGCATTTACCACTTTCTCTTCTTGATCAAGTATCCAGACAAGAATACGGCCGTGAAGCAGTCAAACTGAAATAATAAAGCATACAACATACGCGGCCAAGCCTGCTTGCAGCATGGCAAACATCGACTTCGCTGGGGTGTGCCCACCATACCAGAATGATTGATAAAAAGCAGCAGGAGAGCCTGAAATTTCACAGTTAGGCTCGTTAGATCATCAGAACTCGGAAGAATGATTTACCTCTCCTGACTCCCTTGAGACCAAATCCTAAAATGTTGAGAATGACGCAAACAGCCGCCTGGATGACCAAGAGAAGAAGAGACAGGAACCATGGGCCGAGGAAAATGATGAGGAACAGCCACAGGTATAGATAAGGATGTCGTTTAACTAGAGAAATAGAGTTAGGTTGCGTTTGTGATATTTTGAATCTACTTACGTGAGTCGTTGAATGCGGCCCATGCTGAAACACAAAGGCTTCCTTGATAGCAATGACGAAATCACCTATAGTGGGTCACGTCTTTGAGTGGGCTGTGAAGTTTAGGGGCAACGAGTCTTATGACAGTTGAAAATGATGCGAGATATCCGAACCAAAAGCCGACCAATGCTCGCGACAACCTTCCAGAACAAGGCCAAGTTGCGTCAGAGCGCTGAGGTTCAAGTTACGAGGGTCGGCTATCACCGTCTTCCATCAAAGCGTCAACAACAGCCTTGGCATGTTCAAAAAACTCGTCATGTGCATTACTGCCACTTTCTCTTCTTGATCAAACCATGGGTACAAGCAAGACATACATACAGTCACTTCAAGTGGAGCTGGGGGGACATGGACGAGATGAAATCACCAGACAAGAATATGACAACGGCCGTAAAGCAATCAGACTGAGATGATGAAGAATACGATATACACCGCCAGGACTGCTGCAACCAGCCTAACCCATACGAGAAATACGTTGGACGCGGTGCCAACGTTGTAATGTGTGCCAGTTGACTGCAGCATGGCGAACACCGAATTCGCTGGGGTGTGCCCACCATAACAGAGCGATTGATACAACGCAGCAGGGGAGCCTGGAATTTCGCAGTCAGGCTCGCCGGAATACCAGAACTTCCGAAGAATGAGTTACCTCCCGTGATTCCGCTGAGACAAAACCCTAAAATGTTGAGAATGACAAAAACGGCCGCCTGGAGGACCAAGAGAGGAAGGAACAGGATCCATGGGCCGAGGAAAACGAGGAGGGATAGCCCCAAGGCTAGATAAGGATGTTGTTCAACTAGAAAAATACGTTGATTATACGTCCTTTTGCATTCTGATATTTTGAATCTACTTACGTGAGTCGTTGAATGCGCCCCATGCTGAAACGACAAGCGATACTAGGGCTTCCTTGTTATCGATGACAAAATCGCCTACGGTCGATCGCCTCTTTGAGTGGCCTGTAAATATGGGAGAGGTTTAGGGGCAACTTACGAGAGTTCTCTGCAATTTCCGACCATCAATCAAAAAGGGCATCTGAGTAATGGTAGTTAGGTTGGTTTGCGTGGAATTCACACAAGAACACTCGCATGTATTCTAGTCTAGGTTGAAGCAGCATTACCAATGAACTTCCCTGTAAGTTGGGTTTTTCAGAATGATGCGAGAAATTCGAACGAAAGTCCGACCAATGCTCGCGACAATCCTCCGTAACCAGTTGATAATGGCCTCTGCTGGTAATTCTGTGGCTGATACCGAGATTGCAGGCAAATACATAGCTGCAGAGCACGGATGTATGCACAGGAAGAGGACAAGTCGCGTCAGAGCGCTTAATAGGTTCCTGACGTTCACCACGAGGGTCGGCTATCACCGTGAAATGTTGTTTGCCATCGAAGCGTCAACATGTTCAACGAACTCGCCATGTTCTTGATGGAAGAAAGTATCGCTGCGTCTTTGAAACCCCTGAGCCTCCCTTTATCAAAACGACAACACACCCCAGAAGGAATCCAGAAGATCTGCATCTAATATGCGACCCTTTCGGGATCAATAACGACTACTCTAGTTTGAACCCATACGATCGTCGACCCAAGCCGCAGTCCGGCAATTCGGCGTGGGTGAATGTTCATGTTGACTTGACGGTGGATGATATTCCTGTAAGTTTGAGAGCGTCCTGAATTCACAAAGGCCTTAACACGTTGCGGATCGATTTGAAGCTGCTTAACTCTACTTGGATGTTTGTTTGCGCTATCGGAAAAAACGGTCTTCTGATCAGGTCGCGCGACCGCAAGTGACAGCCACAGAAAAGTCCATCTCCTTCTGGCTACGTCTGGGTAAGATGCGCTGGCACATCATCAAGAGAAAAACCTGTTTTTCGTCATATCCATGGTCGGGAACAACGTGGCTGACGTCGTCATATCATTGCTTTTGGGGTAACTATGTACCGTGGTTCGCACTCCAAGGGCATTTGCGACGACGTCATCTTTCCCACTCTCCTCTCTTCTACATATACCCCTGTCTGACCGCTGGACGTAGCCCACGACAGTCTCGACGTTCGCTCGTGGCCGACAGGCTCCACAAAGAGCCATCTCTGTTGCTCCCATTTTGTACTGAAACAAACTGGGAATTCTTCTTTGTACACCACTTTCGTCCAAGTTGGGTGAGTATCTTTCCTTCAGTAATACACAGATTCATCACACCGACAGATCCGCAGCTATGGATGAAGGACAATTCGATGCTGGTTCACAATTTAGGAATACTACCGCTGGAACAGCCTTGGGAGGTAAGAATCACGTGGGCAGTCATCTCGCGACGACGGCAACTTGATAAACTCGGGTGTCCATTTGTTTCGCAGCCCCCTTTTCGGCCGCTCGTTTCCTCTTTCGCTCATTCTCTTCTTCACTATGCTTAAGACTCGTTTTTTGGGTTAGAGTCATCAACCGGGATACAGTCTTCTCAAGAAAACATTGGTGCGGATCTCCTCATATTTGATCCCCTGAGTGTGTTCCTGATGTCTTGATTCACAATCAGAAACGGTTTCAATCAGTCACTCTGGCGTTCATGGAGGTGTCCCAAATCCATCATCTATGCAGGATCCGTCGAAGAACAGTCGGCTTCCCCCCCTCTCCACTCCTTTTCCGCCATACAGACCACAAAATCCGCCCTCGATGAGTTCCAATTATCACGCATCCTCTTCTACACATGCACCCCCACGTCATGGTCCCTATCCGCCATACAATCACCATTTTGTGATGCCCCCCCTAAGCATGGATCACTCTGGCCCGCCTCAGTTCACACACCCCTCCACATATCCTCATCAACCGCGGCAGGAAACCGGTCCCATGTCTTCTTCCATCCTTTCAAGTTACCCACCCGTATTGCACCCGCCTTTGCCGGTCTACCCTCTTCCGCACCGCCCCCCAGAGGGGACCACCAACTTTACTGGAACAACACCGGGATCTCCACTATATCACCAATACTATACGCACACGAACCACTACCCGCCTTCCCCTCACCCGAACACTGCCCTATCTTTTGCTACTCCGCAAGGTTCCGTCAACTCGTCCATGTATCCCAGGACGGGCCACTTTCCCTCCCCCAATTATTCGCCCTGCACAAACTCGCAATATGTTTACCACATGCAACCATATCCTTCATCACCACCAATGTACCCTGCTCCATATCCGCCTCCTCTTGAATCTAACTTTGGCCAGATGCCAGAGGGTGAACGACAAACCGGTTGGTGGTATCCATCGCCTACCGTCTCCATTTCCCCACAATACAAAAGCAGTCCCGCTGCATATATCGGTCATTATCCAGTTCCTTCGGTTGTGTTCCGGCCGATGGAGCCTTCCTATTCATCAGGGCCATCCCCACCCAACAGCCATCCTCTGTCTCCGCTGCGGCCTTTGAGCCAGCCCTCTCCAACCCATTCCTCACTCTCACCCTCGCCACGTATCCATGGCCACAGTTTGAGTGCCAGTCCTCATCCAGCCCCGGCCTCTCCCAAGGAGAAACCCATCACGCGTCGTTCGTACCATCCTAACCCTCCTTCACACCGATCAGAGTGGGTCATGTGGGTGGGGAACGTGCCGTTGAACGCCACTCACGACGAGCTTTGGCGCTTCTTCAACAAACCTGCCGCAGACGATGCCGGGCCGACCGGCGTTCTATCCATCTTCCTCATTTCGCGCTCAAACTGCGCATTCGTCAACTATGCCAGCGAGCAGCACCTGAAAGATGCGATCGCCCGTTTCAACGGAAAGGAGCTGAGGACGACCGATGCGCGATGTCCCAAACTTGTTTGCCGTGTGCGCAAAAAAGAGGATGATTTGAAGGCGGGGGTAGGGGGCCAGCGTGGGTCTGGCATACATACAAAATGGGTTAAAGAGCAAAAGGGGAAAGGATTGCTTCCTTCGAAAGGGGTCGCGGGGGTGATGGCGCCTCCGTCAGGGGCTGGGGATCAGATCGTGTCAAAAATGGAGGCGTTGTCGATGACAAAGGACAGCAACCCACATCAGCGTCATCAAAACAGGCAGTCGAACAGTTTCGATTCCGGGTCCGGGTCATTCGCGTCGACGAACTCGAGCATCCTAGGACGATACTTTCCGAAGCGCTATTTTATTCTGAAATCGCTGACCCAGGTAATTCTCATCGGACGCCATGTCAAAAGAGGGGGCTGACGTGACACTTTGATAGTTTGATTTAGATCTCAGTGTCGAGAAAGGGTTATGGGCCACGCAAAAGCACAACGAAGGGATTTTGGATCAGGCGTATCGGACGAGTCAGGACGTGTATCTCATATTTAGCGTCAACAAGAGCGGGGAGTTTTATGGATACGCACGGTGAGTACTGAACTACCTTGAACGCCGCAACGGGCTCATGGAACAAATCAGCATGGCGGGTCCGATACGTCGGGGCGAGCACAGTGTCTCATGGGCATCAAGGACCACGGACTCCCAGCCCTCGATCGGGTCCATAGATGGTGCACTTTCTCCTTCCTCCAATGACGATTCGCGGCTCGAGGCTCCTAGCAAAACGTTCTTTACGCCTGGTTCTAATCGACTAGTCGAAGAATCGCCGATGGAGATTCAATCAGCAGACAGAGAACAAGCCATACTCCCGGTTTCCACCCCCGCTGCAGCTGTACCACAAAACCAGGAGCCTCAATCCGCGCCCGCAGAATTCGGGGCCGCCACACGGGGATATTCGCTGCAGACGCCCACCATGCATTACAGCCTCAACATCCGTCCCAAAGTTACGCGTTCACCCAGTGCGGTGTGCGCATCCGCTTCATCTGGGGAAGACTTTGAGCTCGACCCCATTGCGCCCATTCGAGCGATAAGATCGCCCGGAGCCCGAGAGGCAGCGGCGGAGAACCGTACACCTAACGGGTCTGGGTCTGGCGGACCAGCTTCGATGCTTCAGTCCGTGGCGGAGGAGGAGGAGAGGAGTGAGGAGGATCTGGCGATCAGGGGAAAGCAGAGAGAGGGCGAGGTGGTGCAGGAAACCTCGGACCAACCTCGAGAGGAGGCGTGGGGTGAGTCGTTTAAGATCGAATGGCTCGAGAGGGAAAAGCTGCCGTTCAACCGGACGCGGCATATTCGAAACCCGTGGAATCACGATCGCGAAATCAAGGTTTCGAGGGATGGTACGGAGCTGGAGCCTCTTGTCGGACAGAAGTTGCTGGACGAGTGGGCGAAGCCGAAGGAGCCGGAGGCATCGGGCAAGGTAAACGGTGCCCCCGAGAAAGGCCCTGTCCCCTTGCCAAGCACCACATTGGGAGTGGCGCAGGGATAAGATGGCTAGGAGAGCACCACACTACGAACGGGTCGACCAACCCCAGCAGCCATGTCTAAAGTGTAAAGCACTATTCTCAATCAGTATCGGCGAGTGTGGTGTATCGTGTCTCCAAATTCGCCACCTCAAATTTTATCTTGACAATTATTTTGCAGTTATTTTGCAGGGGTACTGACCACTGTTTAGGGACCAAATTTTCATTCATTTGGGACAGGATCGATCTTGTTTTGGCACGGGCATATGTATGATTTGCGAGATCTACCAATTAAATAGATACGTAGACGATGAATGGGAGCACATGCTAGTAGTAGAAAAACGCGAAAGAAGTACTCTACACCAAACCTTCTTGCTTCCAAGTCTCGAACAATGCGATACCCGCGATACATAAAGCGAGCACTCGAACCACGACAAACGGCCAATAATCAGTTGTCAGCTTATTGTATCGAGCTCCAGCGGCGTCGACGTATGAGAATAACGATTCTCTACCATCTTCCAGGCTCGACCGGAGCGACCAAAAACACTTATCGACTATACATGCCATGGAGTTCAAAGATAGCTCAAGACGGGCAACTTCGTACCTGAGAGCAGACCGTGCGCAAAGAAAGTGAGGTTGTGTAGGATCGAGATGACCATCTCGTGTAGAAAGAGAGCAGGGAAAAGCGCAACGATGGGCCCGAAGAATATCGAAAAAGAAACGATTTGTACAATTCGGGGATAATTCTGCACTGAGCAAGTTTAGTTGCTTCGTCGAAGAGGAGGGGTCGATGTTCAAGGACAGGATAACAACATACGGAGGGCTTGCCCTGCAAAAAATGCTTGCACTGGCCATTCGGAAGGCCGTTCGAAGACAAAGTAGGCAATCTCGCCTGGAAAAAAAAATGTCGTATAATTTTCAGCATCGCGATTTCGCGGAATCTGTATTGGACTTGCTTAGAGTCATTGAAGGAGGAGTGTGCTGTCGGAGCCACTCCCATAGCACCTTTATTAGGTCGACTAATATGGGTCCTGAAGTTAAAGCGACAGTATTGCCGTGAGCCTAAGTTGTGAGAAATGGCGCTAGGAGACCTACCCAACTGCTCCAAATTTTCGATGAGCCAGTCTATGATCTTTTGCACGGCGTGGTGATTAAGTGGCAAGCCCACGGAATCAGCGATGTATGCCACTCGATCGTTGGATTGGATATACATGGTCAGTTATGCGGAGAAAGGGAGGTTCGGAGCGAGACAGAGGTGATAACCTTGTAGTAGCCATGCTTGTCACTCGTGTCCGTTGGTTGTATGTATGTACTTTGCGTTATGCGGGAGCGTGGGAGGCCACATCTCAGGGTACTAGTCACGTGCCATTCTAATATGTCTGTTTGACGCGCTGTTCTTGGTATGAGCTAGGCTTGGAGCTTTCTAATTCTAAGAGGGATATAGATAGCGAGCCAAGGAAAACTTTCATTCCATGCATCTCCCCGGCGCCATTACCTATCAATTGCAAACCATCGACCAACCATCGACTTACGAATTTGCAGTGTTGGTGTCCGTGGGAACTGTCCTACCTCTCCCCCCGTCTCACACATGTGATCTCCGGGTTTTCGGGCCAGATGGGGCCGGTATTACTTAGTACGAGGTGTAGGTAGTTTTTTTTGTACACTATTTATCTATCTCTACCAATCTACCTCGACTATAAGTGATCTATCACGGCCATGACGTCAGGGGAGGCTTGAGTCCGGTGAGATGGGAACAACTTGTCAAATTTGGCAGCCTCATGTGCTTCGCTCGGCAATCGTGGGCCTTGTGCGGTAAAACATGGCGCTGCTTGTTGATTTCTCCCACGTCGACACAGGTGGATTCCTGGTTGAGTTCACCCTCCTTTCCTTCTCCATGCATGCCTTTGCGAACCGCAGAAACCCGGCGCCCTCTCGCTGGAGGGCATTGAGTAGCCGCTGATCCCGAAATTGAAGCTGGTGTTTGAGGCCAGCTGCCATATCCAAGATGAGGTCAATATTGGCTGTCATTGCTGTTGAAACTTTTCCCATCATGTAGATTAGATTAGATTAGATTACATCACGTGACCTTTACATATCTTCATTACATACTTGTTTGGTTGGTACAAACAGTAGTACAGTATATAAGACCAGGAAACTGTCAATACCAACAAGTTGTCTCTTGACTCTTAACCGCCTCCATCGCTCTTACCAGCCTCAACCGCTCTCACCAGCCTCACCCTCTCCAACCTATGTAAGTGGTCAGAACGGTATCGTAGAGTACTTCCACTGTAGCCGGTTGCTTCAGTACACTTGCGGCTAGCGCCCAGGTGGAACTTCAACAGGTTATGGGCCCCGGATAGCAGAGGGACTTGGGAAACACTGGCAACAGCGAGTACCTGCCCACTCTACCCTGGTTGGCAAAGAACCGATCGAAAGATCTAGGTTCTGAGTCTTACTTCTTCACATATGAACCTGGGAACGTCATTACGACAAGTACCTGTCATGAAACGTCTCTAAGGGGATTGACCTAGTACACTCCATGTGGAAACGTTGATCGCACCTTATACGTTTCTGACATATAAAGGGTTTTCCCATGACCGCTATTCCTGAAGGGAATATGTCATAAGGAATCATTCAATTGTTTTCTCGAATCATATTCATAAAAACACATCACTGATTGAGAACCCTTTTTAGATTCATTCAAAAATGTCTACCTCTCGTTCTGCCCTCGACACGATCACTGCCTTTGACGGCATCGACTACCGGAGCTGGGCCGAGAAAATGAAGTCTTACCTCCTCCATCAAGGAGTCTGGCGCCTTGTTTCTGGCGACATCCCCCACCCTGTCATCGCCGACTTCACCACCACAGTCTCCACCCCTGGGGCCACTGCTACTGCTCCCCCTGTGCTGGCCACCACGGTCGACCAGCCCAGCTTCTGCAAGGAAGAAAAAGCCTGGATCAGGGACGATGACGTAGCTCTTGGGGCGATACGCCTGAAGGTCTCCGAGGCGATCAGACGCCACATCAAGGACGCCACTTCCTCGAAAGACGCCTGGAAGTCATTAAAGGATGCCTACTCCAAGGTATCCCCGGCCGTCATCTTCGGCGACTTCAAGGCCGCCGCCACCTACAAGCTCTCTGGACGCGACCCCATCCCTGAAATCGAGCGCCTGGGGTCTCTTTTCGCTCGGCTCGCCGATTCGAACTTTGACGTCCCCGATCTGATGCAGGCAATGATCCTGGCAAATGCAATTCCCGACGCCTGGTCGTCACTCTCCACCGCCCTCTTCCAGGTCTATGACGCCGACGATTTCACCTACAAGGCCGTCGCCGAAAGCATCATATCAGAGTACCGGCGCAAGTATTCGATTGGGTCCACTCGTACGTCCAATGAGCAGGCCCGGAAAATCTCCGGGACAAAACGCAAGGGGCAGGACCCCAAATGGGAAAAGCAGCAAAAGCCGAGTACCTCGCAGAACGACGCTGACGAGCAGCCTAACTCGACTGACCATAGTACCGCTTCTGAAAAGAAGAAGGGAAAAGGACGCTGGCGCAATCAGAAGAAGAACGCCAACACTGCGGACAACGCGTCCGACCATGCGGAAGAAACGGTTGAGTTCGTTGCTCCCGCCATCCACTTCCCTCCTCTTCCGACACCGTCCTTCACAACCGTCACTGGGCGCGGAAAAACTATGAGTACCGCCCAGCCAGACTCTCAAAAGATGCAGTCGCTCCTTCAGCGAATGAACCCCCCTCCGTCACAGTACACCGGGCTTCCTTCTGGAAAACCGTCCGTGTGGAAAAAGAACGACCATGTCCGCAAACTCGCACGCGGCATTGGTGCTCGCCCCTCAGGATCCAATCTTCGTATCCTAGATACCATCATTCCTGACATCGACGAAAGACCGGCTAAACAGCGTCGCGTAGCCCCGTCGATAGAAGAATCTCTGAAAATGATGGACATAGACCATCAAAGCGAGCAGATGGGGCCGGAACAATTCGAAGATGGGCTGATCGAACTTGACGGTTCGTCACATTCTTCTCTCAAACTTGACCAAATGGGAAATGCTAATAATCACGCACAGACGTTTGAATTTATATTAGCCAGTACCGATGCAAATAGTATAGATCTCTTTAGCGATGATCTGTACAAAAAATATACCAAACATTTTGCGTCCTGCACACACTGCAAAGAGAAAGAACGCGCTCAGTGGATCTTAGATTCCGGCGCTTCATTACACTTTATCCATGAGTTCAAAGACTTCGCATATTACAGGCCTCTCAAGGCTAAGCGATTTGTCCAAACAGCTGCAAAGGGAAAGAAACTGGAAATTCTCGGAGTTGGGGCCGTTCCAGTATGGCATACCCTAAATGGGGAAACTAAAACTCATCTCCTACGACCGGTATTTTATATTCCGGATATGGACACATGTCTACTGTCCCTAGGCGTCTTCCTTAACCATGGTTACAAAGTTGATGGAATGCGTGGAGAAATTAATATCTCTAAAGGGCTGAACAAAATACAGTTTTCGCCTCATTTCATCGGACAAACCATTTATTGGTTAGACACTGAAATACGCTACGACCAAATCCACGCGATCTCTAGCGAAATCACTGTTGAAACCTGGCATAAACGCCTTGGCCACCCAAATGACCAGGCGCTCAATAAGATTCCCACCAGTACCAAAGGAGTACCCAAAACGTTAGTACGTGAGAAATCACAGGAAAGCTGCACGGGGTGTCTAAAAGGGAAAATGCCGAATCAATCTTACCCTAACTCGGTGACAAGGGCTGTCAAACCCTTTGATTTGATCCATTCGGACTTGAAACAGATATCCACGGCATCGTACCACAAGTACAAATATTTCCTTATCTTTTTGGATGATTTTTCTTCCCATGTCTGGGTCGTCTTGCTTAGGAAGAAGTCAGGCGCCATCACGGCGCTGAAACAATTCCTTGCGATGATCCAGAATCAATTCGCCGCCACCCCTAAAAAATGGCGGGTTGATGGAGGTGGAGAATTTGACGAATACAAGGATGTACTTGCCGATCATGGAATTCTGATCGACGTCACACTCCCATATCAGCATCAGCAGAATGGTAGAGCAGAACGAATAAATCGAACTCTGTGGGAAAAATCTCAGGCATTACGTTTCGACGCATGTCTACCGCCGATGTGGTGGGAATTCTGTTTGGAACATGCAGCATTTCTATACAACAGAACCCCCATGCGGCGTCTTGAATGGAAAACCCCTCATTTCAGGGTGACCAATGAGATCCCCGACTTGTCCAGCGTCAGAGTCTTTGGGTGCCAAGCATACGTATATATCCCAAAAGAAAAACGCAGAAACTCCCTGGAGTCAAGATCTCGATTGATGATTTATCTCGGATCAAAACCAGGGGTCAAAGGATACCGCTTCATGGATCCTGAGACTAACACGATTTTCATGGGTGGGAAAGCTATCTTTGATGAAAGCAAGTACCCTAGATGCCACATCGACCCTTTGCCAGAAAACCATCCAGAAATGGAAAACCCAGAGCCGGCTGATGAGTTTGAGGATCTCATCCCTGGCAGCAACGACGACGATAGTCACAATGAAACACCTCAGGACTCAGTTCCCATTGAACAGGATCAACCTGAATCAGACAACAAAATACCTGCCAGTGAGCCTGATGACGAACCACGAGTACCCACTCCGGAACCCGAGCAAGTACCAGATCGACCGATCAGGGAACGACGAGTTCGGAAGATGCCAGGAAGCATCTATGGGGAAGACACTCCAGCGTCTGATCTTGAAAAATTAGATCGAAGACGGAGATTGGGCAGTCAAACGGCATGGATGAATGACCTCCTGATGGAGGCGATATCAGCCCAAGTTGGCATCGTTGAAATGTCCCATAAAGACATACACCCTCTTCCAAATAAAGAAGACTGGTATGCGGCTGAACATAAAGAGCTAGACATGCTCAAACGCCGCGGGGTGATCACGGAGCTAGTACCCCTGCCTGCAGGGAGGAAAGCTCTAAGGAACAAATGGGTTTATAACGAAAAATCCGACGGGCGTCTGAAAGCGCGCCTTGTCGCAAAAGGCTTCTCGCAGGTGGAAGGGATCGACTTTGATCAGATCTTCTCACCAGTCGTAAGATATGAAACCGTCCGACTGATACTGGCATTGACAGCCCTTGAAGGGTGGTTCATGACACTGTTGGACGTCTCATCAGCCTTCCTCTACGGAACGCTCCGAGAAGTCATTTACATGCGACAGCCTGAGGGCTACATAGTAAAAGGGAAAGAGCACCTCGTGTACCAACTATTCAAAGCTCTATATGGACTTAAGCAGGCCGCATTAGCCTGGTGGAGGGAACTTGATTCCTCCATGAAAAAGCTCGGCTTTGTCCGGCTTCACTCTGATGCGGGAGTGTTCATTCACAAAAGTACCAAAGGGGAAATTGTAATCGCCGTCATATATGTCGACGACTCTGCTTTTCTCGGCACAAACCGAGAGTACACGCTAGAGAAGAAAAAGGCCTTCATGACCACATGGGAATGTAGGGACCTAGGGCACCTTGTGCCTGATGGGGAACCGAAAGAATTTCTCTCTATCCAAATAAGGCAACATGGGAAACGTATCTTCATTGATCAAGTACCTTACCTTGAGAAAATACTCGAACGAATGGGGATGAGCGAATCTAACGCCACCCATACCCCACTTCCTACGGGCTACAAACCCATGATGTCCGAAGATGAACCCAATGCAGAACTTCGATCAAAGTACCAATCCGTCATCGGATCACTTCTATATCTGATGATTGGAACGAGGCCAGACATCTGTTTTGCCGTGATTAAAATGTCGCAGTTTTCCGCAAATCCCACCAAACACCATTTGGAAGTGGCTAGGGATATTTGCAGGTATCTAAAGGCGACAAAAAATTACGCAATCATGTATGATGGCGACTCAGGGAAAGGAATCTATGCATTCACAGACTCCGATTGGGCGTCAGATGAGAACACGAGGAGGTCTACCACTGGCTTCTTCATATCACTGGCGTCTGGAGCAGTAACATGGGTATCATCGGCGCAAAAGACCATTGCCCTCTCTTCCACAGAAGCAGAGTATATGGCGTTATCAGATTGCAGTCGCGCAGCAACATGGCTGAGAAGCATGCTTGCCGAACTTGGAATGCAGATCGGATCAGTACCGATCTACGGAGACAACAACGGTTCCGTCTTTATCGCATCCAACCCTGTAACCGAGAAACGATCCAAGCACATTGACGTGCGATTCCACTTCGTCAGAGAAAAGGTCTCCGAAGGAATAATTACGGTCGAATTCATTGAAGGAGTGAACAACCCTGCAGATCTTTTAACTAAGAATCTGGGAAAAATCCTCTTTTCCAAGTTTATCCCGTACTTCGGATTGATAAAAAACTAGGCGAAACAAAAAAGTACCTATATATATATGTGGGAAAAAGTAAGATGTATTTAGAAGTATGTACTAAATATGGGGGGGTGTTGAAACTTTTCCCATCACGTAGATTAGATTAGATTAGATTACATCACGTGACCTTTACATATCTTCATTACATACTTGTTTGGTTGGTACAAACAGTAGTACAGTATATAAGACCAGGAAACTGTCAATACCAACAAGTTGTCTCTTGACTCTTAACCGCCTCCATCGCTCTTACCAGCCTCAACCGCTCTCACCAGCCTCACCCTCTCCAACCTATGTAAGTGGTCAGAACGGTATCGTAGAGTACTTCCACTGTAGCCGGTTGCTTCAGTACACTTGCGGCTAGCGCCCAGGTGGAACTTCAACAATTGCCTCCTCGAATGTGCTGCCATCGTGTTGGTGAGTTCCAATATCCCCCTCGTCGTTGTCTTCATCGCCGGAATCAGTTCCTTCTGCATCATCCTCATCGCCTTCACCTCCGGTATCGGGGGTCTCACGACTTTCTTCAACAGGCCGCGCAATGACCGCCGCTGGTTCGTCGCAGTATTCTTCCAACGGTCTCAAGCTTTTGTGTCTCCAGAAGGGTGGCTCACGGAAACGGTCGGCTTCGAGGAAGAAGATGGGAGGGACACGATGTACGCGATGTACGAGGTGCTTGCAGACTAGAAAGCGGCTGACTGCAAAGGCCGGACAGGTGCATATCCATTTGTTAACTTTCGGTCGGTATGCGTCGTTCATGGGTATTGTAATTGGTGTTTCTTCCAGCTTTCGCCAGATTTTCTTGAACCCCTTGCGCCAGCTTGACAGTTCGCGATAACGGGCATTTTCCTTCAATAAGAGATCAAGCTTTCGGTAATAAGTTGGCGCTAGCTTTGTAACGAGGATCCAAACCAGCAAATCACATCGCGGCATGTGGAAGTGGTGGAGAAAGTCGTGCTTAATCCGTCGCCAGCTGATAATATCGTGAGTCCGACGAGAATTATGACATGAAACTTTGACTTACTGGCTTTCTAATATCATTGTAGTCTTCAAGACTGGTATGAGCTTGTGAGCACATCGCGCCCAGAGCTCCCAGCGACCTGCTTGGTACCAGTTCTCCCAAAGGTAAACCCACACCTCAGGTAGCTTGTGCTTCACGCAGAAGTCATACATGCGCTGAACCGCCCATTTTTTGATCAGTTTCGCATCTGGAGGGCAGAATCCAGGAATTGATGGATGGGCGCAATAATGCCGCTCCATCATGTTGACGATTGGGTCGCGATAGAGAGGAGGACAAAAGGTACGCCGGTCTTGCTTTCCATCGTCATCGTCGTCGGTAACACTTGCCTCCCTTTCCCCTTCTGCAGCTCCAATCTCCTCTGCCACTTCCTCCTGCTCCTCAATCGTTGGCAGACGTGCCGCTGGGATTGAAAGTTTAAATCCCACTCCTTGGATGCTGCGCCCAATGGCTGAAGCAATGTTTAGGAGTGGTAGTTTTATTCGAAGCAAGTTTGTTGCGTCCCCGAGCGATGAAGGTCGAGGTTGATGCTGTGTGGGGGGTGGTTCAGGAGGTGTCAGGGCTGGCGGTTGTGTTGTGGAAGCCTGTACTATGGATAGCGGTGATTCGTCCTCAATCAGAGGAGGTAGGGTACCTTCAGGTACACCCCCTTCATAATCGTCGATGTCAACTCTCGTCCCAGCTGGGATGAAGTCTGGCTTGATGAAACTGTACTCTGCCATCGCACGATCGAGGTTGTATGGCGACGTTGACAGCTTTGCTTTTGCAAGGCGAGTTCTTACAGCGCGTCGGAGATGCCACCAGCAGAGGTTGATCTTGGCCTCCCACACCTCTTGCGCAGCGCCGATCTCTCCCATGTCCTTGTCGCTGTGGATGAAGACTGGATTAACCCCATATTTGTCACAGAGGCATCGTGACCAAGCCGCGATTGCTTTCTTCCGCTTCCCTGTATCAATCGCAGTGGCTGTCGATAGGAGGCAGTATGTCATTGGGAACCCAGCATTGTCGTACTCGCCCATTATACTGTAGAGCTCAAGGTGTTTCGAGTTCGTGTTATCTATGTTGTGAGTTAGCACTAACTCATGAAAAAGCAGGTGCTGCTTACAGGTTGCGTCCATCCCAATCTCAATGACTTTCCCTTTCAAAGGCTCTGTGATCCGCTTCATACCCCACGCGAGCATCTCCACTCCATTGGGGATGCCAACTGGTTCAAAAATGTCGACGTCGTCTCCATATTCGGCTAGAAGCATCTTAGCCGAGGGCAGTTGGTTGTCACTGCGTCGCCAGTAAGTCTCGCTCTGCTCCCGCCATGCCTTGTGTATCTGCTTCGTTGTAACTTGGGAATATACTGACTGGATCTTCGCAGCCATTGCACCAGGTGTCAACCACTCCGCTTGTTCTTGGATCATTTGGAGTACCTCAGGAGGCATTTGAACGTTGGAATAGAGCACATGGTTAACATGATGTCGAAGCTGGATGAAGATGTCGTGCCCACCAGCTTTGTTCACCTTGTACTTAACTGACATCGCGCTTTGACATGGGTACCGTTTCATTCCGACATGGTCGCGATGTTTTGTGTTTGGATTTTCTGATGGCTTCGGTGGTTTCTTACGTGCCTCATCTTGGCTGCACCAAAACCGTGTACAATGGCCTCCTTTCAACGGTCGATTGTCATGTACACTTTCAAATGGGTAAGTCTGCTTTTCATGATGCTTCGATAAAGTAATTCACGTAAATCTGTAACCAGTAACCTTCCAGAGTTCCTCGGCAAGCATGTGTGTACGTTCTTTTGGTTCTATGAGATCATCTTCAATTGAGTAGGTGCCGTGGAAGTCAACAAGTGCGCTGGCTTTGAACTGAGCGCGTAAAGCATGGAACAGGTCTTCTGCATCCATATAGTCCTCGGCTACCTGAGAGGTACGTCAATATATTTGTCTGATACTCCCATGAAACAATAACCCACCTTTTTGTCAAGGCCCCAAAATGGCAAGCCATCATCATTATTGTCGTCGTTGTCGGAAGTGGTGTGTGGGTTTTCTGTGACTAGGCCAGAGCTATTAGGCCTTGCTCGTTGAGTAGGCCTTTCCTCAGGGGTGCTTTCCTCCTGAGCACGTTTTCTCCCTTTTGATGCATGTAATGTGCTTTCTTCGTCTGTGGCATTTTGTCGTTGTCGGCCCTGCCTGACAAGGCCAGTTTGACGGTTTCGACATGGGTCACACCGCTTGAACTGAGAGCTGGTTACCAACCTCTTACAGCCGGGCTTGCTGCATTTAACAGGAGGAGAATTTTCAGTTGTGTTCCGAAAGTCCATGTTGTAGTTTCGAAGAGGTTTTTAACGTTTATTCTCAATGCTCAACATGGTATGTACATAAGATTTGTAAGAATTTCCTTTTAAGGAAATGTGAGACGGGGGGAGAGGTGGGCCAGCTTGTCCGTGGGCCTCGCTTCAGTCTACGTGGCAACTCGAATGGTAAACAAGCGGTGTCAGCGCACTCACAATATTCTTCCAGGTCCCAAGGGTATCCCATTCTTGAGGAAGTGATCGGCGAGTCTTTAGAAGGAGATACGGCAAGTCAGCGAGCACTGCACATTTGTTGACCTCACCCAAAGTAACACTGGTTCCGACATCGCTGTCGCCCAGGAATACTCATCCTCGATGCACACGAGGCTGCAGCTGCAACCTCGATCACTAGGGGCAAAGCGATCACATCAGTTACTTGTGAGTGACTCGTTGATCTTCAGTGGCATCCGAACTACTCAGGGTACTGATGCCTTTTTCTCTACATGGGTTACTGCAGCTGGCTTTCTGCTTCGTTTTCTGCAAGTATACAGTGATTGTCGCTTAATATCAATACTTTGGACTTCAAAGATCAGGCCTATTCGCATCGGGAGGTCATGAAATTGAACTCAAAGCATCTGAGGAAATGATTCTGCGAGAAAGACAACAAGCTTTCTGATCATGATTACGGCAAGTAACCTGACGTTACAACCCCCTCTCAAAGTTTGACGGGCCAATTAAATGATACCATCAGTGTTCGAGATACAACCGGCCACTGCTGCCAGTGACTGGCCCTTCAAATTCCAAGAGTCAAGAGGGAGGAAATACAGTAGTACCAGGGGACGCGTCGAGCATGCTGGACCAGGAATGCGTTGGTGTAAGTAACCCGTTGCGTCCCGTAGGTGGCGGAACGAGAGGCAAGTGATGCGAGGGATTTAGAATTCTCATGTCAATCAGGCCTTCCTCTGCCGCGGTCCGATCTCACCTGACGAGAAGCATGACAGACGCGGAATATCCCGCGCTACTTGAGATATAGATAACAGTTTCACTTCATTTAAACCTTCATTGTGACTGATCTGTGCAGCACTGGTGGGGACGCGAAGGAATATCACTTCAAGTGCCTGAATCCACTCTTACTTCTGGTGTCCCCCAACTTCCTCTGCGCGACGCTGGATAAACGAACAAATGGATCAGCATGTCGACGTCATCCAGTATCTCCAAACCTTACGAATGCAAAATGTAAGTGTGCATCAGTTAGACATTCTCGATTGACCTTTTCGCCCCAAGTCTATCTATGGTGAATGTGTCCCTTGTGAAGCGATCGTCGATCTCATACTAGGTCTATTCAGTGGCTTGCATTTCTTTATGGGTCAGTGTGGACTGGTTTTCTTTTGCGCACGTCCAATCTCATCTAACCCAGCTCTATGAGTATGCCTGCATGTTCATTCTCGAAATTCAATTTATATGGGGCGCCCCTTGGAACTTCACCAAATCTTTATACATTCTTACGAGATATTTACAATTCTTTCTGCTCGGCGCTTTCATCCACCAAAGTCAGCTATCACCCGATCCTAGATTTCGATGTTAACATCTCTGCTCAGTTGGTGCATTGAGCCCCATCACGAAGACCGATTGTCTTCAAACGGAAAAAATCATCATAGGTATGTACCTCGGCCATCCGTCAAAGGTTTTGGGAGATCTTCACATGCCATCTTTAGCGATGATCAACGCATGCATGTGCCTAGCAGAAAGCAAGTTTCCCGGCATATCGGGGCACCCCAGTGGCTTATCTATTCCTCCAGTCATCTTCACTATCAGAACATGGGCTGTATGGGGAAGAAGCCGGACGAGCGGCATCGTCCTAGCCATATTTTTTATTTCCCTCTGGCTCCCTGGTTTTGCTTTGATGGGAGTCTGGTTCCCGAGCCTCTCTCGTGCGTGAAGTTCGTTGGCCGTTTTGTTTTAGACGCTGTATCCCGTTTAGCCTCGCCCATCCCGGTGCCTACGCAGGTGATCTCCAGCGCGTGTTTCAACATCATAACGAGTTCGCTGCAATCCGTGAATTTTGTTCTTATATTACCCTTTTACATCGGTAAGACTTACGCATCTCAGGCGAGCGGTGGCTAATCATGAATAGTCACCCTCTCGCTCATGGCTATACAAGCATATAAATCTTGTGAGTAGCTCAGGACAAAATCTCTTGCACATACTTATCCTGACCCGGACCAGACTTTGGTCGGACTTCATACAACAACTTCATCCGGCTTGTTTATCTTGATGGTCCGTCCTCGAATTTTAGTTTTTGTTCCTGCAGCCTATACTAATGGCAACCGAAAGGAATATTATATTACATCTACTTGATGTCCTTATCCATAACGAATGTTGTCATTATCTACGCACTGCCGGTTCGTCTACTTATCCATCAGCCTGGCTATGGTTTTGACCATGGGCTTCCGCAGCGACAATATTCAGATCTCCTAACAGTGTACGTGCGTTCTTCGCGGTTCGGGCATCGATTTTGATACAGGAAGCTGTAGATTTCAGCAATTCCTTGCATCAATCCTAGCATGCAGGATGATCTTGAATTTGCGAGCATACGATCAACGCGATATCATCGGACCTACTACTTTCAGGTATAGGGCAAATCAGACAAACGTGGATACCCTGATATTCAGGCGCGAGGATGTTGTAGACTGACTACCACACGGGAGCTTCTCATAACATCCACAACACGCCTAGTGGTGCTCATTATCTGTGTAGCATCAATGCGGATAGGATCAACTACGCGTAATTTACATGTCCGATATCATGATGCCCATCACAACGATCGAGTCACGAAGTTGTTGACTCACGTCGACATGGTATTTACGAGCTGCGGTCTAGTAAGCACCATTCTCAAGATCTTCCAATTCTCTTCCCGGATCAGAATATGGAAGAAGAACAGACATACTCCCTCGTCAAAGTTTCCCTGCCTGTCACCGAAGGCCATGTTGAACAATATTCTGCGATCCGATTATTGGGTCTCCAGATTGACCCGCTTGCATTTGGATCGACGTTTGCGCGCGAGTCACAGTTTACGAGGGAGCAGTGGCGGGACCGTCTCCAAACTCCTGGCAGAGTAACCCTCGGTGTATCGCCCCACGACAGTGGGCCATGGCTTGGGACTGCGTCTATCCTCACGCCAGAAATGCTCGAGGCGGTCGGGTATGTCCCACCCGAAGAATTTGTACTAGGAGGTGCTGCAGTATATATGTTGGTCGGTATGTGGGTTCACCCAGATCACCGAAGAAAGGGATTGGCAAGAAGGTTGATTGAAATGGGCTGCGAAGTCGTTCGGGACGATGATGGGGGCCAAAAAACGAGAAGGATCTTGTTACAGGTCCATAGGTCAAATCAGGGTGCCAAGTTGCTCTACGATAATCTCGGTTTTTTAGATGGACCACTCGACAGTGGGTCAGACGAGGTTTGGATGTGGCGAGAGGTTAATTGCAGGACATGACGAGGTGTGAGGGGTTGATTATTTGGATGGTGGCGTGCCCCTACTTAGTACCTGTCGTCGATTTTCAATTGCTCTGGATATTCGTCGTCCGGCTTTCGACTAATGGATAGGTCCAAGTTATACATACACATCCCGACATCACCGACACAATTGCAGGCGCATGTTGTCTACAGACGACGAGGTCTGAGTCTCGGAAACTCGTACGCAGAAGGGTTGAGGAATGGCATTGAATACCAACACAAGCGTTATTGCAGACAACAGGTCAAGATTCCGCCGAAATCCTAGGTAATTATCAGGGCTGTGAGGGACCCAATGTCCTGCTGCTTACATACCCTTCAAGTGACATTTGTTGTGGGTAAATGTGAAGCGAAGCCTTGAAGACGACGCGCGTCAACAGTGTATTCATGATGTACATGACGACGACTGTTGGAAGGAGTCGTGCCCAGTTTTCGTTCTTCCGGCGTCCTCTCGGCCGTTCCCTGTTCAGGTGAGGATGGGAGGGTAGCGTCATCCTGATGAGAACGTTCCTCCCTAGATATCGCTTTCTTTCACCTTCAGCCCAGATATATGGTTTAGCCATGACCGGCGATTCAGCTCAGACTGAAAGTAGAGAAACGGTTGCCAAAGATGGCCCGACTTGGGGCTCAACGTTCCTTTGTACATTATAACTAGCGTGTCGCCCTGGAAGTGCGCACTACGCATTCGAAAATAAAGGGCGAGCGACGTTGAGATGCGGGAGGATTGGGACTTGAAAGGATGGGCGACAGTCGAAGCCAACATGACGTCTCACTGCAGTTGTTCAGATCAGGTCGAACCCATGTCAAACACATCCATGTGTATACGTAGTTCTTGAGGAGCGGGAAAAAAAAAACCAACGTCGTTAGGCCCGTTGGAGCCTTGCAGGAAAGGGCACTCTATGCGGAAGAGAGATGGGCCAAGGGGCCTCAAGCTGTTTGAACTCCCACCCTTAATTTTTGCGCGAGTTCCTCCAGTACTATGTAGGGTGACATTCTTGTGACATATCGCGACGGAGTCGGCTGTCATCGGAAAAGATGAACACGCGGTTGGGCTCCGCCAAATGTTGAAAGAACAAAGAACCCAGTATTTGGTGCCCGTGTTACAGAAGCATTTGATACTAGACGGATGGTATCAAAAAGCGCATCGGACTAGTTCAGTTGCGTGCGTACTTTTTTGGCCGCTTTGATGATATAGCCGACTCGGAGAGATATCACCGACGAGAAGCGCTGTTCTTCCAAGCCTGAGTCGAATGGGAAAAATGTCGGAGGCTTTAGGCTGCCGCTGCTCGACAAGTAGAGGGTAAGGCACTGGAAAAGGCCGAAGGGTGCGGGTATGGAGAAACACTGACATGTACAGTTAAATGACCGTTTGGATGGTCTAGACTCTAGACTCTAGATGGACACTTGAGCCTAAAATGACACTCGCCCCATATCACATGAAACCCAAACTGGGTCCATATTCAATGAAACGCACCGGCATATTCGGATATACACACCTTCGCAAGGTTGCCCATTTACCATGCTCGTATACAGCAAATATTCCGTTGACAGATCGCAAATCTGGGATTCTTCACGAAACGTTGGAGGGCTGGGGTAAGTAGTACTTGCCCCTGACCTTCCCTGACCTGCCTACCGGGGCGAGGCTATGGACATAGAGCTCCACGCAGAGTGTCGCGTGCCCCTGAGATAGCGGAGCCTAAAGGAGTCGCGAATATGAGGACTTTCAAGTGTGCTCAGGCAGATTGATCGGACCTAGTATTCTCCAGGCGTCATGTCCAAACGGTTCATGTACATAGCCCGGTTACATTAGTGAGCAAATACATTGCGAGACCACCCGAGTCGGACACCGACCCGTCAGGCTTTAGAAAGCTTCGCCAAAGGTCAAAAACTCCGGACTGCGCCTATATATTTATGATGATGAAAGTCCAAGAATGATGGGAGTAATAACATACTCAGGCTACGGCTTTGAGGGCCGCTTTCCTAAGCGCGCCAGGGAGGAAGGAGCGATTGACGAGAGCAACCATCCATACGTTGAGGGTGGACACGCGATTTTTTTTTTGGGCCAGCTTCAGATTGGAACCGTGTTATAATTCGTAGTCACCCTAGATTCCAAACGTAACCACACACCCTCGATAATGGTCTTACATCTCGAACCCTAGGCAGGGACCTCGTCGCCCAAAAATGCCACTGGACTCGAAGCCCCCGGCATATTTACTTCCTCCGCCATTGCTTCCCACACCGGGTTCTGTGCGGCAAAGCAAAAGCTCCCGATATCCTTGATATCAAGTATCCGTGGGATTGAAACCCTTTGTTGCAATGATGGACGTTCGATAATTCTTCTCAGGCTTTAGGTTCCAAGGTACTGCAAGGTCGAGAAAAGTGTGAAGAGCAGAAAAACCTCTGATTACGTAAAGAGAGTACATTCTGCCAGACAAATGATCACTAGAGACGATATGAAGGCATCAGGGTTGGACAAACTTGGGATGCAGTATGCCGCACGCACGACCCGCATCGAGCTAAACGACGATCTGACATGGGCTTGTTCGAAGTCCTTTAGATATGGTGTCATTGCTGGAGGGAGGCGGTCACGCAAAGCTCGTCAGGAAGGTACTTGAGTTTCGAGGTTCAAAACGAGATGTTCGGGGGAGACTGGTTGTGAGCCAAGAGAGATCCAAAGGCTTAGTTGGCACCCTCTCGAGTTCAATCATAACAAGGTAACGCCAAACGCTAGTAGAAATGAAGGTCAAATGATACTCCTGTTCGAGCGCCTGCGTGATAATACATACATTCATTCATTATAGATATCATATAACACAACTTATACACCTTCTCGCTCCATTCGTCTACGTTTCCGTTCCTGTTCCTCTATGATAAGGCTCTCCGCTGCAGTCATAGGCGCCGAACGCTTCTTCTCGCTGGTCTTCTCCGTATCCGCGTTTCCGGAGGCTGTTTTAAAGATGTTTGGTCGTCTCAAAGGATTGGCTTTCAAGGGATTTCCATTCAGTTTTAGCGGATTCTTGAAGCCGACCGCGGGCGTAGAGGACGACAAAGGGGTAGCGGAACCAGCGAATTTTACAGTATTCAGTGATAGAACGACTTTCTCAGTTGATTCGTCCCGTTTGAGACCTTCTTCAACTGGAGGAGAGTCCTTGGACCCCGGCAGATCGGCTTCCGCCTCGGCCGCAGCTCGCTCGATCTGTTCTGCAATGTGCATTCGTTCGCGCTGTTCGTCTGACATCGTAGCGCGGTCCTTCTTTAATGATGCTTCCTAGAAGGTCGCAATGAATCAGATTTGAGATGCCCTGAAAAAAGGGTGTCAAAAAATGGAAAACGCACCGCTTTTGCAAGAGCTTTGGGACTGCTATCAATCCACGCTATGAACCAACCCTTTTCCGTCTCGTCCACTCTAGCGATACCTGACCGTCCCAAGTGCTTGACGAACTCTGTAAGAGTAACCCAACGGGTGGCGTTCATGTGCAGATGACTCTTATCCGAGATATACTCTTGGTACACTTGATTGGCCCGCACCCGCTTCGTGCCGAATCTGTCACATTTACCGTCAGAGGTCCCAGGAGATTGTGAAAAGCCAAAGCGCGAGAGAGTTTATTCACCTTCGAGACAGGAGAGAAACAAACTCTGATTGAAATGTTGCCGAGAAATCGGATATATGCCGCCCCGCATGTTCACCGACAACGAGCATTTGGCGCAGATGAGCCTCGGATGCGGTGTGGCATTTGAAACCGTTTTCATCTCGGCATTGCTTCTCGCAGACTTGACAGTACCACCGCAGGCGCTGCAGGCCTTTTGACTTCATCTTGTTCGCGAGATATTTGGGGGTCCCAACTGCCGTTACTATGATCAACAACATTTTCAAAAGCAAAGGCTAATTGTTACCTTCTGCGCGCGGCATTTTGGACGACGATTATTGGGATTGTGAGGTTGTTCTGAGGGGAGGATTGGGGGTGGAGTGACAGTAGTGGCTGTGCTAAGATGCCATTGCCATTGTTTGCAATAGAGGGTTCTGCTGAGTAAGCCTCTGGAGTCTGGTCAATTGCGCCACTCACTCTACGCGACGGTGAGTGCAAATGCTTGCTCCTCGAATTTGTAAGGAGCAAGTAGAGCAACCTTTAATATTACCTTGGATAGCTGCTTTTATTGTCGGCAGAAAGCGTTCAAAAGGGGACTCGAAGTCTCTTATTTATTCCGAGTGCTAGCCCGCTTGAACTAGTACGAAGTACTATATCTATACATCGGACGGGATTAAAGAAAATTCTTGAGAGAAATCTGATAAGAGAACCCATGCAGGTATTCAGATAGGACTTGTACCTCCGATGACCTACCAGACGCGTGCACTGCTCCGGAACAAAAAGAGTGCCGGCTAAATGGAGTGACTGAGAACAGAGTGATCGAGTCGATTTGCAAGCAGCGAACGATCCTTCTAGTACGGGGCGACTAAAACGGATGGGCGTTAACGCGCACGAGGAACTTGAAAATCAAGAATGTACTTGGTACATTCTATCGAAACCTGCCGCCTCCCGAACACGAGGCATCATGTTCATTGTAAGGAATGGGATACATAATTAAGATTAGCTTTTAACCCGAGGTCAGTAAAATGGAAGCCACGCGACAGTAAGTGGTCGGCTGTCGGACGAAGCTCATATCTCGGAGGTCCGCAATCAAGATGAAGTCATTTACTCTCCTCGAATGCAGACATATTCCTTTGGCCAGCCAGCGAGGTCTGAGATTGTACTAGTAAATGGCAAGCCCAATGAAACCAGTCGTCGACGGATTGCACCACAATGGCACAAAACCTCCACAGCCCAGGTATTAATATTTGTTTCCGTCTGCATGTTCCATGATGCATGCTTCCTGGATGGAAGAACGATCAGCCTCGCTTCACGGAGTAACCTTGATGAAGGTCTACGGCCGAAAGGCACAAAGTGGTGAGTGTTAAGAATTGTTCCATCAAGCAGCGCGGCTCAACGGAGCAATTACTGGGTGGTGCTTTGAAAGGTACATGGGTATTGGCGTCCACTTGCAGAGACGACGATCGTACTATATTTACCATGTGAGCCTGTCGCGCTCCATCAGATAATTGGAGTGGCCCGATCCCTTGGTTCATGAGAAACATCCGCCCTCAACCGGCATTGGAGCTCGCTGGAGCAACAAAGAGACAGAGAGAAAGAACTGGATATAAAATCTGATTTCAGCATAGGATCCTTATCTCCAACTCTCAACAAAACGGGGTCATGTATATTTACGACGATTTTGGTCTTGCCACCTTCCGATGCCTCCGAATATATCTCCTCGCGTTCGGAATTCCAAACTGTTTGTGGTTCGTATAAACGACGCACAAGTGATCAAAAGAGCGCAAAACTTGCCTGTACGGCGGGGTAAAGCACGAGGAGGGTCGCGCCTATTCCCCAACCCCACTTGACGGATCGAGGGAAGGGTTCAGTAAACTGTCCTTTGCTCCATTTCATGATGGTTAAAAGCTCGGTCAGAATGGTCGCCAGCAGCAGCCAGACATGAGTTCCCATCCTCACCGCGCGCCTAAAACGAAGCGAAAAAAAAAATAATGAACTGTCGTCCGGAACCACCCGGACCAAAAACAACGCACCCTGGATCATTAATATACTGAAAAAGCTCTCTGACGGCCGGAAGGGCACAAAGGAAGACACCAGCGAGCCGTATAATTATTATCGGATGATCGGGTTCCATCCATAAAAGGGACTAAAGTTCAACATGGGTCAATCAAGTACGAAAGATAGACAGAATAAGGCACGCAAAAGAAATGAATACCTTCAAGTAAAAGGGGTTCAGCTCAGCAGCAAGAAAGACAGCTAGCAACAGAACCACAGTAACGTAATGGGTGAACGACGAAGCCGTTCCCCATTTGAAGGCCGTAAAATCATGGGGTGAGAATTGGCTAAGGACACGGCGGGCCTTTGATCGCAACCCCCGCGTCTGTCGCAGGCCACGCCATTCATAAGGCTTCACAGGTTTCAGTCAACAAGCAAACGATCAAGGGGGGAAAAATGATACAACCTTAACCTCAAAGTATTGACAGGTTTTCATCCCTAATCGTAACATAATGTTGTGTAGTTCAACAACGCTATCGCGACGGGGCAACGTACCAACATAAGTCCCAATCCAATTACAAACGAGGACATCGAGGATCCACTGATAATAGGAAGAGGTCAATTTAAATATCCCGCACTTTTGTCAATTTAACGCACATGATCCCACCAACACTAAGGAGGCAGGGGGGGGGCAGCGTTAGATGTCGAATGGAAAACCACAAAATATACGATATACCTCTGCGAAATTAGCCAATTGATGTTGCAGGCTATATTCCGCCAATTCAAAAGCAATGCTGAGAATCTGATTCATGGGTAGATGATTGATCATGGGCGGGGGCCAACCAAAATCAATTTAGCAGCAAACGTACCCAACAAAACCAATAATCACGCAGAATCATCGCCTTTCCAAACCACCCAAGAGTATGAGCAACACAGAAGATATCAAGCGCGTTCTGAAAACCAGTTTCAAAAATGGGAAGGCGTCCCTCTTATCTATAAAATAAAAAAATAAAAAGTGGACAGACCCATATAGTTTGCGCCGTCAGCGCACAGTCTTCCGCGTAGTTTTTTTCTGGTAAAGGGACACCCAGGTTCGGGTCAATGTATGTCAACATCAAACGGGCGGTAGGTAGATCCTGAAAGAGCAAGAAGACGAGTCCAAGCTCATACAATAGGTTCACCCCCAGGATGACCCTCCAGAAAGCAGGATGAGGACGGACGAACGGGCCATCGCGAAACTGCAGCATTGAAAACGTCAAGAATGCCGCAATGGCGGCATAAACGCCGCTGATTTCATTCGTGAGCGAGTTCCGAATCTCTCCTGAAAGAAAACTTTGGGACGTACACCCTTCGTTTATCACGGCCCTCTTCGAGAACATCCTGGGTGGTGGCGACGTACGCGAGGACGATCAGGCCAAAAGAAAGGGCGGATAGTGTCACCGGCTTGTAAAAGAACCTGCAAAACCCAGACTGTTTGTTTGAAAGAATCTCGGCGTGGGACTGGTTCACGTACTCGACGCTTGTGTCGTGCCTTTCTTGGAACGGGGTAGTGTGGGTGTAGGGTTCTGTTCGATCCGCCTTCCGCACGAAGATGAGTGTGAAAGGAAGGGTGATCACAGCGGAGAAAAAACGTCACGGACATCGTACCCTGATGAGAAGGTGGTGATCAGGAATTGAATTGTCCTCATGCCTCAGTCACTCACACCGAACAGGTGCCCCGTTTAGGCCGGGCAGGGGCTCTGGCTCTTGTTCCGCACTGGGCGACAACACGGTGTCTGAATCTTCAGCTGGGGACGTAGGAGACATGTCAACGTCTTCGTCTTGTCCCGCGACAGAAGACATTGGCTTCTCGGTCATGTCGATCTGGAATTACAGCTTGATTTCAGCAGCGATCGTGAGTGAGCTGGCTCATTCACTGACGCGTTGTTTGCGAAGCACGCCGATAGACTCTACTTCATAGCAAGATGACTTGAGAAACAGACTGTAGCTGCAGGCGATTCATATCTCGTACCAAAGCTAGACAGTCTTGCGATGAGGCGAACCAACAACCAAATTGTCTCGACTGCGCACGTGTTGCTTGCTTGTTCATGTTATGTTCCCCAATGGTTCGCAAACACTAGCATCCTCCATGGTCAAAGGAACTCGACGAGGTTGTCTTTATTCATTTATTTTTTGGGGGGAGGCGAAATGGTCAGGATTTCAAACGTAAATTGGAATGGGAAATCTTCGCAACCCTGACCTCCAATTTCACCAACAAGCAGTGGTCGAGCAAAGGATTTTCGAACCGTGAGAAAGAGACATCGGAGTTGCAAAAATGGATCTCCCCAGCCATTTTCGGCCGTCAAGTAGTACTACTTTGCGTCTTGGCAGAGGCACGCATGTCGCAAAATCAAACCTGCAAACGATGATCCTGAAGAGACTCCACTTACGGAACGTAGATGGAGCTACTGGAGCAAATGTTTCCATGCCATTGAAATGCTGGAGCGCAGCGCTGGAGTTCGAATGCCACCCTCAAATGAAAAAAACCCTTCGCGTGTCTGTCCGGTCACGGATTTAGCCATGCATGGTCTATGGCGCCCACAGGACCTGTTCGTACTCGATCCCCTTCCGCTCACTCTCCAAGATCCCATTCGTGGTGAACGTCACCTGTGAGTCCTCGTTTCTCAGGAGTTTTTGCCTCTCGAAGTCGTTGACATTGCGTCACATAGTACCTGCCATGTTAGAGCAAGTAACCGTTGGCCTGATGCGTATCAGGGATGTGTTAAGTAACCAATTGTAACAAACCCCCTCACCTGCACCTAACAACTTAATCATAATTTGAAGACGGCAAGCTTTAAATGACCGGTCCAAAGAACATGGCATGAGAATCTTGCCCTGCAATTCCCTTCCTCATTCTTAGGGGTCCGAAATGGGCACCCATGTGTTTAATTCACTAGGCTAAGGTCCCCAATTGCGTCTGATCGTCGATCATACTCTGACACTTAAAGAAATGGTTGGTACGGATACTGGAATTATGTTCCGACGATGCAACATATTACAGCCCTTCAGGAGCGACGCAAGTTACACACAATGCTCCGAAGAAAATCCACGTATGTACCCGTCACGTATACTCTGATGCCTCGCAGTCGAAAAGTTTCCAAACCCTCGACTGATTGTGGCACTCGGTTATCTTCAAAAATTTACGGCAACTTCTTTGCATCACTTACTCTATGTAGGTGGGGTTCCAGAACACGCTTGTTGCCGGCGTTTTTCTTAGTATGTATGTACTTGATTTGCTTATCAACGTCCCCTGCTTGTTGATTTGCTCCTGTATTGACTAGACATTATGACATTAATCTCCCTCGTCAAAACATCGATGAAAGCCCCAACACAACGGAAGCTTTGTGGTGGGAGTTTCTAGCCGCTTTTAGAACTAGCACCGCCTTCCGCGGATGATTGGGCAACGTGGGTGCTCACATCAATAGTTCTCGTTGGGAACGCCTTCCAGATGAAGTTCTTCTGTGGATTATAAAGAAATCGATGGTCGCCTCTGCATTGCGTGGCGCCACTTATTCAGAGGAGCTTCTGTCATTGATTCTTGTGTAACTTAAAAAAAAGGACCTCGCCACACTGTACTTAGTGAAAGCAACATTTTCCACGCATGCGTACCATTGATCTCGGCTTGGTCGAGATCCTTTGAGACGGGGTATACGTCTGCGACTCAGTAGAGAAGTCCCAAAAAGCGGTTAGGTCCGACATGCCCGCGCCATGTTTGGTCAACACACTCAAAACTCAGTTCCTCTTTCTTTTCGGTAGTAGATCTAGGGTCAGAACGTTATCACGACACCGGGAAGTAGCTATATGGCCTCAAGCTTTGTGTAGTGTTGTTCAACGGTTTCCAAGCAATGTACATAATGAGATTTCTGATGGATGTTGGCGAGGTAAGTATGGGTTCAGTGGGCCTCCCCGATGGACGGAAACATTTCATGGATGGATGCCGGCAGGTAGTCGGCCATGTGCAAGTCCGAAACCGATTGCGCTCTCGACATGGCAGGTGATTAACTGATGCGGTGTGATTGTGTGATTACACGAGGATTTCGATGGGAAACATTCTGAAGCTGTGCGACCCTGAGAAGGCCCTGATCATGAAATAATCACTTCAAGTTCGGACTTGATAATAATAAAATTATCCATTGGAGAGAGGTTCGGGTACTTGTATACAGCGCTCCCACATGTACTCACGGGTGAGGATAGTAGCCCCAAGTGGTCGATCCTCAGGGCGCGCGATTATAACACTTGTGACCAAGTATATATGTATATGCTTGACAGGGTCACGCAGCCTCGCACTTCGAAGAAGGCTCCAGGCTGCAGAACGATGTGCCTGATTTGGCATGTTCGCATCTGTCAACCGATCTCAAAGGGTGGGTTGATCTTATTTGTTATTTATTGGCTCCGGACGCACTTAAGACCAAGGACCAACCCGCTCATCCTGGCGTTCCCCTCTTATGATTCCCCCCGAATCCTTTCATTCATTGCAGCTAAAAGGCGAACTCATGGACATGGAACTCACCGTTGACACTGACCACAGGTTCGTCCCGCTCAAAACACATCCATTCGTCATTTTTGACTAGCCGACTGATTAACCGTTCTCCCCTCTACTCCCGATATCGACCAAAAATAGGAAGAGAAGACGCAATCGGACTACTCAAAGCTGTCTCAACTGTCATACTTCAAAGAGAAAGGTCACCTTCTCTCTCTTAAAACTCTAGCACACACCGACTCAACTCTCCCTTGCAAAGTGTGACCGCAAGCGCCCATGCCAGAGATGTATCCAATTGGGACTGGTAAATTCATCATCGGCTGCCTTCAGCACATCGTAAGATTGACACCACCTGATTCAAGACTGGTCTCTGCGTCTATGAAATAGACGATCCAGCTCTCAGGTGAGTGGCCGATCTCTCGAAACCACTGCGAATCAGCCCAATTCATCACCTTTTAGGGACGACCCATCTGTCGACGAAACAACGCGCCTCAAAAATCGAATCGCAGAACTGGAAAGCTTAGTTCGGGAATTACGAGGTTTGGCCGCATCACTATTCCCATCGAACACCTTTAACATCTTCTAGGTAAACCTCATCCCCGCTGGGCCGAGAGCAATTATCGTGATGGGGACCCAACCGAAAAATGGCATTCACGCGCTACCAAATGTGTTCCAGCGAAAAGACGCGGTATATCACCAGACCTACACGAGGAACGAATACATGGGCGTGGGCCCCTCAGCCCAATCAAAACAGAACCAGCGCCCGATCCTCAAGCCCATCTCTACCGTTTATCAACCTCGCCGGCGTCAACGCCGTCCATGCGATACCATTCATTCCCGGCTTCTCCAACAAGCCCCGCCTTTGACAACGAACGCCACCAGCCATACAATGGCTCCGTATCCTATCAGACGCCGTCTTCTTCGCCATCCATTCCATATCAGAACGGCAACTCCGGCTCGATCCCGTCGTCGTATTCGGATTCATACTCAGATGGCGGCAATTACCCTCTCTCTGGGAGCGACGACGGGCGCACCTATCCTTCGGACCCTTATTCATCCAATGGCTCCTCACAGTTCTGTCCATGTAGAACCAACCCAGGGACAAGCGTTGCGTACCTCTCTCTCGCGCAGCAGCTGCAAAACTCTCTGAACGCTCTCAGGCAGTACACCCACCACCCTCTGAATACACCTTGCGTCATCTATCGCCGCATCGTCGAACTCAACGATGTCATGCAGTATGTGTTCGTCGGACATTCCAGGGTCGACAGAGACTCACATCACCTCAGCGGCAACGAGTCCGCAGATACTGTGAGGCCCGCTCCGTATGACAACGTTCCAGACCGTGACATCGTGTCGCCCACCGTGTCCAGCTCCAGTGGGCACACCTTTCACAGCTCTTCTGGAGGCGTGTCGCCTCAGGAGTGGAATTCCCTCGCCACTGCGGGATACAACTCCTATTTTCCTCCCCAAAACGATCATGGACTTTATAGCCATGTAATGGCATGACTTTATTTTTTTTTTACGAGTATGTTTTTCTCAGCCGGAATTTTTTTCCGTTTTGTATCCTATGCATTCATTTCCAACTTCTTGACAGTCTGTAGCATTCAGAGTTTATGCATTCATTGACTAGAAACTACGAGCTTTTGATTCAGTTTTTTTTTATCTTCCCCTATCGTTATTGGGACCTAGGTAGGCTTCACTTGAAAGCGGAATGTACGCTGTGAGGTCGGATCTGCCTTGACCACTTCTTTATCCACCAACTGCCAGATATCTCGTTCGATGAAGACCGCCTCGCCATTTTTCTTGATCAGAACAACCGTTGACAGCCGTGTGCCATATGGTCCCACATCGATGACACCTTCCAAAATGATCGGAAAGGGTCGAACCTGAACTGTATTGCGGAGCTGTGCTCGTTCCGTGACAGGTTCAGGGGATTGCCATCTTTGGTATGTCATTTTGGAATCAAAAAAAAAAAGATGGGGAAAAGATGGGAAGAAAAAGAAGAAAAAAAAAAACAAAAAAAAAAAAAAAAAAAAAAAAAAAGACATACGACAGGACTTCGAACAGTCGGTCCACAAGCTCAGCTTCCGATGACAACAACGTCTTCAAGACGGCATCAAATTCCTGCGAAGCGTGCTGCACTTTCGGCCATTCAGCGTTTGCACCACCGATAGCGTTAGAGACACATCCGCAGGACATTTCCTTGGGGGAGAGGGGACGCGAAGTTATGGTGCCACCTGACCCGTGGTTCGTGATCATGAGAGAATCGAAATGCAGTTCATCGGGCCGTGACGGGGCAGGAGCGAGAAGAAGCAGGTTGAACCCAGCAAAGATGGCATCCTGGGGTATGATTCTGCCGACTTCGTCTTCGAGAGGCGTAGATGCGTCGGATGACAGGAAGGATGAAGTCAAGTAACCCCTAGAGTGCCTGTATGCTCTCACAGGCTCGGTGATGTTTGTCCTACGTGTGTGTGTGTGTGTGTGTGCCTTAGTTTTCTTCAGAATGCCTGGAAGGAGGAGACCACGTACAGCACTGCAATTCTGCCGGCCCGATTGATCCCAAACCACGTTCCTCCCGCTTGGACGTCGCGACCTGACAGGACACTTCCTGGATTCGCCGTGTTCTCGAAATTGTGAAACTGCGCACCCAGAGTAGGCCTGTTCAACAGTTCATCGCGATTGCTGCACAAAATCCTGCCTGGCGATGACCGGATGAGTTATGATTGGTTGATCTCAGAACATTTTATGCCCCCCCCCATGAAGCGACGTACACCGCGTATTCCTGGTGGTTCAATGCCCAGAGAGCTATG
This sequence comes from Entoloma clypeatum, assembly GCA_963565915.1. Taxonomy (NCBI): domain Eukaryota; kingdom Fungi; phylum Basidiomycota; class Agaricomycetes; order Agaricales; family Entolomataceae; genus Entoloma; species Entoloma clypeatum. The sequence continues at coordinate 607,709 of OY751489.1, read as the reverse complement.
CACATCGTAAGGTGATTATTAATGGTGTTGGAGTTGGATTAAAGGACCATGCCAATTAAAGGGCTCGTCACCTGATTACTAACCCAAATATAATCTTGAACTTGCACCATCACCTCTGTATGAATCCTATCATCGTACTTGACAACGGCGCTTCCTCGATCAAAGCAGGACTTGCTGATGGACGCGACGAACCACCCAGGTTAGCTCGTTTTGACAGCGAATGATCTCAAACATCAAAAAAAACACACATATATAGAATCATTCCGAACGCTATCATTCGATCTAAAGGGGACAAAACAACTTATTTCGGGCATGAGTTTGCGAATTGCAAAGACTACTCGTCTTTGCACTATCGATTGCCGTTCGAGAAGGTTTGGAAAGCATACAGCAATCGCTTGGGATAGTTGACATGAAATTTTCAGAATGTCAGGGGTACCTCATCGATTGGGATGCCCAAAAAGCTGTCTGGGATGGAATCTTCTCTTCAGAGGTCATGGGGGTGGGGCGGTGTCAAAAACCTTTTCCTTCTCGGGGGGGGGGACCAATCTGACCAAAGGCCTCTAGATAAATACGACAGAATCTTCGTTGCTGATAACAGAGCCGTACTTCAATCTCCCAAACCTCCAGGACGTGTATGACCAGTTCGTGTTCGAGGAATACGAGTTCCAGTCGTATTATCGCTGCACGCGTCAGTTCAGTCTTGAGCTCTTTTTTTTTAAAACAGTGTTTCGCTCAGAGAACCTCAGCTGCGTCGCTCATCCCGTATGGGACTCTGCTCGCCCAGCCAGGGCTACCGCCAGCAGAATGCTCTATCATAGTCGACTCCGGATTCAGCTTTACTCATGTCGTGCCTTTGATGGAAGGTAAGATAGTCTGGAGCGCAGTAAAAAGGCGAGCAGTTCTCTGGGTCCATCTTGTAACCCTGACTAATCTTGATTGAAGACTTGACGTCGGTGGAAAGCTTCTGACGAATCACTTGAAGGAACTCGTCTCCTTTCGTCAATGGAACATGATGGACGAGACCTACATCATGAACGACGTCAAAGAGTCTTGCTGTTACGTTTCGTCAAACTTTAAACAAGATTTAGAAATATGTCGGTGAGGGTCATCACGAACTCCTTTTGTGCATCCCAACCTCGACTCAAAGGACGGCAGGCTCCATCCCAGAGCCAACCCGATAGTTCAGGAGTACATTTTACCGCACCTGTCATCAAACCGCAGAGGACGCGTACGTTCACAGGACGATATCGTCGCCGAGTCCGACCAGATTTTGATCATGAACAACGAACGCTTCACAGTTCCAGAAATTATATTTCGTCCAGATGATATCGGTAAGCCCACTCACTCACTTAAAGCCCCTCCTTCACGTTTGTGTTCGAACATTAGGTCTAGATCAGTCCGGCCTTTCCGCCACGATTGCACTGTCGATATCCCTCCTTCCCGAAGACCTACAAGGACTGTTCTGGGCCAACATCGGTTTGATTGGTGGGAATACCAAGTTCCCCGGATTTCGGTCAAGATTGTACGTAATTACGGTTCACTCTTTGAGCATGCATCGAACCCTTACCATCCTCGAAAGGATGTCCGAGCTACAGTCCCTAGCCCCCTCTGACTGCGAAGTCGTCATCTACGAATGTGACGAGTAAGTTCTTGATCAGTAGCAACCTTTTTTTTTTCCGAAATCGCCTTGGCCTGATCGTTTCCCTCCTCTGCTAGCCCCATCATAGAAGCCTACAAGTCCATCCTCGAATTTGCCAGCACGCCGGAATTCAGCCAGCGTCTCGTCACACGCGCAGAGTACGCAGAAAGCGGAAGCAACGCTTCCCGCCGAAAATTTCACGACTGGAAGCCGAGGGAAGGTGAGAAAGAGAAGACGAGGGAAGCAGCAAAGGCCAAAGGAAAGCAAAGAGAAGACGATCGCTCTCAGGCACAACAGGTAAAGCCTACTGCGCGAACCAGAAGCAGAACGACGGTCGCTTCTGGGAGCACCTCAAGGCGCCGCTGAAAGAAAATATATATATCCCCGGTCAGCTCCTTCGGCCTTCGTATGTAAGTACAGTTCATATACGGCACATCTTAGACGCCACATTGTAATGGAATGCCACAGACGTTTGGATGATCCCTTGCGAAGTGGGTTGTTGTGGATATGATTGGTAGGGACTGGGGAAGTAAACTGTATGTATGTATGTATGCAGGGGCCATGTGCATAAAAGTCTCGGAAGAACCAGCCGCGCTTCCAGAACACGAACTTCAGCGAGTTTCGATTGTCGGATGCATGAATGACGCATGGCATAATAAGTATGTACTATGGGTACGCGATGCATGCAACTACACCGAGTGGAGGCATCCCTGCTCTATCTACTACTCCTCCCCACCCTCCTTGCCGATGTCAGCTGTATCAATAACAACGAACACACGCGTGGACTGTAAACTTCGGCCGGAACATTCAATCGATAACCTAGTTACCTTCAGGTTATGCTCCCACCCGAGTCGCTGACGCTCCACGTGAGAGCCGTGCTACCGTCGATTAAAAAGACGTCCAGTCCGCCCGTCACTCAAAAGAGTTCGATCGTCAGAATGGAAGCAAGGGACAAAAGGAGAGAGAGCAAACTTGTTGCCGCAGTACATGACATATACTGTACTTAGTATATGCTCTCCGAGTCTGCCGTGCTCCCCGCCCCCTCCCTCCCCATAAATCTCACTTCCATTTGCGACTCCACAGGACTTGCACCTGATTTTCTAACACAGTATCCCGACTCGGGAGGGTCCTCAACGCTCAAGGTTCAACTCTAAATCGACGAGGATTTGCGAGACGTGAGTATAGTTGGGGACGGCGACGATCATCCTTCCCTGGAGCATATTCTATCATGTGAAGAACAACGAAGAGAACGATATGCAAAACATAAATAGTACGATACGTACGATATCGGACAGTGCCGTTTCAATAGGCGCAAAAAAAACAAACATGGAATACTCTTTGCATCCCCGCCGATGATTTATGTCATAAAGGGTCGTCACTGTATTGAACCACAAAACAGAAAAGAAAGTAACATGTCGTAAGTGTGTACCATTCTATAAAACAATTTTGATTCCCCCGGTTCCTTCCTACCATTCGCATCTTTGAAAATACATTCATGTGCAACGTGCTGCAAATCTGGAAACAAATGTAAGCACAAAAAAAAAATGCAGGAATCGAGCACAAACACTCACGACACAGCACTGCTGCTCAAGCGCTCAAAGCCTGACCCTCAGCAGCCCCCTCAGCTATCCGCATAACCTCCATTAGCAAAGTCTGCTGCTCAACATCAAGGGCGGTCGTAGCAGCCTGGTAGCTCGCCGCGTTCTGCATCTGGAAGGCTGCAAAAAACAACAACATTCAATTCAGTACTGTTAGTAGAATGGAAGGAATCAAAAACAACGCAACTCGTCAACGCTTGCTTGAACGAGACATACGTATTCACAGTCTCGAGAGGGCTGATGTACCCGAGCTCCTCTTCGATATCTTCATCTTCCGACTCATCATCGTCTTCTTCAGCTCCTCCCGCCGCTTCTTTACTTTCAGACTTCTCTCTGAGACGCGCGCCCTGCTAGCAAAGTAAGAAAATGGAACATAGTGATAAACAAGACAGACACACACCTCATTCGCAAGCATCTCAAGGTACGCCGAGTCCTCATCCCAAACATCATCTGTAAAGAAAAGATGAAAAATCAACATGCCAATCCACCACAAAAAAAAAGAAAAACTCACCCTCCTCCTCATTCAAATTCAAAAACTTCTCATCAATGTCATCCTCTTCATCCTCCTCCTCCACAAGCGCCTCCATCAGCTCCCTCCGCCTCTCCACCGCCTTCGGCAGCTCCTTGAAGATCCTCAAGCAACCCCCCACAATCCCCGGCCACCCCACCTTCAAAGCCTCCGGCACCCGCTCAGCCGGCATCTCCAGCAGCGCACACAGCGCAAGGATGCTCAGCTTCTTGTCGTGCACCCGCGGGAGCTCCGCATTGATCGCGGCGAACCACCGGTCGAAGAACGTCCGCGCCATGCCCGGGCGTGACGTCTCCATGAGGTGCAGCGCAGCCGAGGGGTTGTACAGGATGGTGTTGATGAGCACCTCGAGGTTCGCGAGGCGCAGAGCCGAAGTGGACGTTTTGTCGAGCAAGGAAAGCGCGGTGGTGATGATGGTGGGGAGGAACTGGAATCGCGTCAGTATCGGGGCATATAGCAAAGGAAAGAAAGGAAACGTACATCGTCAACATGTCCACGGAGGTTCAACAGAACAGACTCCGCAAGCTTCGACCCATTGACTCTATCATTCTCCCCTAGCTGATCGTTCGTGATCGAAGTCTGGTAGATATCCACCAGCATCCTCTGATAGTCCGGCGTAGCCTTTATCACGTCGCTCCCGTACGACAAAAAATTGTCCAGCGACGGCAGCATCTCTATTCAAAAAAAATGTCATCATCGTGTTCCTAACAATGACGATGTAGACTCCACCTTCAAGAAAATCAACAGCATCCGACTTGAACAACCTATACGTCATCTCAAAGATAGGCCAAAGGCTCGGCGCAATCGCACGAAGCTTGAACGTAAAGCTGTCTACGAGCTCGTACATATTGTCAAACAGATCTATGATAACTCCTCATCAGCAAAAGACGGGCAGCAAACCCGAAAACAAAACGCACCAAGAATCTTGTTCTCAAGCGTGAACTTGATAACAGGAATCACAATCTCCTGCACCTGCACCAAGATCTCGGGCGAGCTCTCAATGGACGCGACAACCTACCACGCATAGACAGTGAGTCCATCTCTCCATCAAAACAAGGAAATGGAAAACTCACCGTCGCAATGGTCTTCGCAACACCCATAGCCGCAAACGTCTTATCATCATCCACGTCCGAAACCGCGTTTTCCAGATCGATGTTCTGCCCCTGGGGTTCCTCCTGCGCCAGCGTGTCTTGCGCCAGTCGCATGTAGGATGCGCACTGCATCAAGAAAACATTCCGATCAGCATTGTGTTCATGACATCCAAGGAAAGCAGACGAGAGGGCGGGATCACCAGAAAAGGAAAAGGAAAAGAAACAGACACAAAATACAATATGCATACGATATGACATGAAAAAAAAAAGACTCACCAACCGCGCCGTCAAATCCGCTGCAACAGGCAACAGCTCCGTCTGGAACGCATCCACCATCACCTCCATGCTTCTATTCAAAATATCCAAATCCGTTTCATCCGCCAGCTTCAACAGGCCTGTTCGCAAATCCACAAAAACATCATTCACACGAAGAGAAACAAGAAGAAAAAAAAAAAAGGCTCGCCTTGAATAACCTTGCCAACCTGAGGTCCCACGGCTGTACGCACTGTTCAAAAAAGTACAATCAGCATTTGCTGGAATTCACATGCCATCCAAAACAGTGGAGAAGTTTCGCCCCGGGAACTAGAAAAAAAGCCTGAAGCAGGGACAGAAAAAAGAAAGAATAAGACAGCGCGGGACGCGTTTTACAGAGATAGCAAAACGCAGGGTTTGGAAACCCATGACATGGGCCAAGCGGGGAGGGAAAAGAGCAAAGGGTCGAACAAACAAGGCCCAAGGGACTCAAAAGGGCAAAGGGGGGGAAAACAGGGCACAGATACGTAAATTCCAAACTCCGTCCATGTGCCTGAGCTTGGCCCAGGGTAAGGTATACGCACTCGATCTCGATGGGGAACGCAAGAAATTAAAAAAAGGACAAAGGACAGAAAAATGAAGGAAAGAACGTTTGGAAACATTTGAAAGGAAAAGTCAAGGTGGTGGGTGGGGTAACGTAAGATATATGAAGTTTTTAACTCGAGGAAAATCCTAGAAGAGCAAGAAAGAGACAAGCGCCAGAAGGGGAAAAGAACAGGCTAGGTTGGCATTCGAAAAAGAAGGAGGGGGCGGGGATGGAAAGAAGGGACAAAAACCACAAACATGAGATCAACAAAAGCCTAGGAAGAGAAAAAAAACACGAGGAAAAAGTCTGATAGGGGGCTGGGAAGCTGTCACAGGAAGAAGAAAAGACACACAAGAAAAAAAGACAGTCCCAAAGCGGGCGGAGGAGGGAAAGGAAAAACAAAACACGAGAAAGAACCAAAGAAAAGAGAAACAAACTCGAGGACTTACCAGTCTCGCTGACAATCACCATCTCCGTCAACGCCAGCGCCGCATTCACCTTGACAGGAAACTCCGGATCGTCCAGCGCATTCGCCACATGTGTAAAGTTCACGTTCAAATTCTACACACCCATGAGCACATTTGAAAAAAAGGGGAAGAAAAAAAAAATTATTATTAAAACACGTCACCTCCTCATTCGTCCAAACTATACCAGACTTGACAACCGTCCCCACAACTTCACATGCCTAAAGAACCAATCGTCAGTCCTGCTTCATCAGGAGGAGGGGACGAGGAAGTAGGGTGAAGGAGGAAAACTTTGTAGACTGACAATCGCCCTTAAATACCCCTCCTCACTCGCAAATTCCCTCGTCACAAACGTCATCACAAAGTTCTCCATATTCCCTTTGACGTCGGGGTGGCGCATCAGCCATGGGCCGAGCGCGGCGATCATGTTCAGCGCGCCGAAACGCTGGGGTGCCGGGGAGGTCCTGAGGGGAAGCGATAAGGTGAGCGAGGTGTGTGTGTGAGAGAGAGAGAGAGATGTGACAGATGGGGAAAAGGGTGGTGATGATGAAAGAAGGGGGAGGAGGAAGACGAGGAGGAAGAATGGGGATAAGGGCAGCGGGGGGGAACACTTACGATCTCAACACACGGTTGACGACCTCCAAAATCGGCATAAACGCCACCTTTGTCCTGTTGCTCGCGAGCGACAGGAGGAACGAGGTCGCTGCTGAGACTGGCGTCGCGTAGTTTTCGTATTCGTCTGGACATCAATTTATCAAATGAGAGAGAGGGGAGACAAGAAGCGGAAGACCCTCACCGACAGATACCCGGATATAATCCACCGGATCCGCCTCCCACAGCGCCTGTCTCTCCGCATTGAATGACAGCTGCGGGAACACGTACGACGAGACGAGGTTCTCAAACGAGGGTTTGAGGAGCGCCCAGGTCGATTTCGGCTTGATACTGCTCCGTCATCAGTGTCCATATACCAAAGAGGGGGGGAGGGAGGGGGATGATGACAAGGAAAGAACGGGACTGACCACTCAGTAAAGAACTGGAACATCAAATACTGGCACTTTTTCGCCATCCACACCTGCCCAGAGACGTACAAGTCGATCTGGGCGAGGTACGTCTTGAGAATCTCCGGTGCAAAGGACGAGACAAAGTGCGCTGAAAACGCGCCATAGTCTTTCTGCATGGCCGTGGGGAGCTGGGAGGGGTTGCCATACCTGATCACCCCATGTGTTTTTTTTTTCCACGTCAGTGAAAAAGATATCCCAAAAGTTGGAAAACGAGGGACCGACCGATGGAACAGCCTCCCGAGAATCGCACACGCCCATTTCTTCGCCTTCCACCACTCGCACTTCTCTCGCTCCTCCTCGTCTTCGGGCACCGCTCCCTCAGGAACCCTCAGATTCACAACAGAAAAGAGAAGCTGGCCCCACGGCACGAGGCTCTCCTTGCCCTGCTGGTGCGCAGAGAGGTCGAGCACGATGGAGGTCTTGTAGGTCTTGAGGATGAGGTGGAGCATCGTCGGAACCTCTTGTGCGGCAGAGGGCGGCGTCTGGACGAGGCGCTCGGCGATGGAGGCGAGAAGTGGGAAGACGGAGGAGACGATGGTCGGCATGTGGGGTGTGCGCGGGCGGAATCTGCTTTGCACGTGTTTCATGAGGATTTTTTTGTTGGTGGGAGGGAGGCATAAAGGGGGGCAAACCTGAACGCCCGAACGGCCTCAAGCACCGCGACGCACCCCGCGTGGACATGGCTGACCTGCTCGGTCTGGAGGAGTACCTTGATCTCGTCTAAAAGACCAGGCCACTTGTCGGGGAAGTCGACCTGGACGACGCTCTTGAGGGTGTTGGCGAGTTGGAGGGTGATGCTGCGTGAGGGTGAGGTGGCGAGGAGCTGGAGGATGTGGGTGCGAAGGGCGACGCGGTCCGACTCGAGGATGGGTGCCTGGTTGGGCGCACGAGAGGTGGTGGTGGCGGGGTCGAAGGAGTAGTGCCTGTACACGCGGTTTTTGAGCCACACCGAACATGCCTGGCGGGTGGCGCTGGACAAGAAAAAGGGTGAGTTCAACATTGAGTGCGATGAAAAAGATGGCGTACAGATCGATGTTAGCGTTGGCGATGATCTGGAGTAGAGCAGTGATCATGCCCTCCTCGTTCCCGATCTGCGTGCGATGGTGCGTCAGCGATGCCCACCGATGGGATCAGGCGACGATGGAATTGCATACCTTGCGAATCTCGAGCTCGGCGGCCTTGCGGACATTGGGGTCAGCGTTGAGGGTGGTGGTGAACAGGTTCGACAGCGTCTGGAGGTCCATTGGTGGGGAGGAGAAGGGAGGACAGGGGGTATGAACGGGGAAAAGGAAGACAAAAGTGAACCCTTTTTTTTTTCAATCGTAGGGCGGTCACGTGTCGGCGCGTACTGTCGCGTCAAATGATCGTCGCAACCCTAGTAAAGATCACCGTCTTATCAACATCCAGTTCTCATGGAATACGACAGGCATGGCCCTCAATTAAACTAGTGAAGCAATTCTGCATACATAACATGAATGTCAAGTACTTCAAGTTGTGGTCGTTGAGCCAAGATACTCTTGCACAGCCTCCCACCGCAATGTCGCCACATCGCCCTCCCACGAGTCTGCTTCCAAACATTGTTCTCGCTCATCAGGGGTTGCAATAATGCATAGGTACCTGGGCATTTGCCGTTGCGGTGGCATGTAACTGTCTGGTCGGATGCTGCAGAGCTGCAAAGTTTCTCGAGAGATGGGTCCACCGAAGGTGTGTACACCGCAGACCCTCGCATCGACTTGGAAACATTCTCAACATCCTTCGAGAGATCGGAATACGCCGATGGGGCATATTGCGCCCAGCCGTCCTCGTCTATAGTGCAAAAAATAAAAATAAAAGATGAGTGGGGAATACAAACTCAGGACGTTCGTAGTACCCACGTTGGTCGTGTAGATGAATTGAGGTGTAACGGAATCCAAAGCAGACCGCCAGGTTTTTGCATCAAGGGGCGTCGACATTTTGGTTTGCAATGCGAAAAGAATCAACTCCTTGGTCTCCTCGTCTTGAAGGAAACACAACAGATCGGGACCCATATGGTTATCGGGAAAGAGGAAACACTTTCCATCAGGATTATTCAGGAACTGGAGAACGTCCTCTGGAGATTGAGCCTTGAAACCGAAGCGGTCGGAACTGCCTGAAGTCCACGATACGGGGAAGCTCTGCATTATACCGCCGGCCATGCGCTTCATTGACACCAAAGTCACCTTTCTCGAACCCAGGGCGAGTTGCAGTGGATAAAGGGCGGGTTTTACCTCCGAACATCTGCAAGACCACCAGAAGTGCGATCTCTTCGAACGTGAATCCCAGTGGCAAGTTGTTGCGAGCTGCACGGAATGCCTTGGAAATCCACGCCTGTTTCCGGGTCCATAGATTCTTTTCGAAGACTGAACTCAAATATAGAACCACTAGTGGCTCTCAGAGATAGACGGGATAGTTGATCTCTGGGTCTAACATTTGGGCGGGTCCGACCTTCTCCAAGTGACCGATACCCAACGCAACTGTCTCGTGCAAGTCACCTTCGATGGGAATGGCCGTGGCTTGACTTCCGATTCTCCACCGCATGAGAACCTCGAGCAGGCACTGCATCGAGCTCTCTCCTAGCGGGTTGAGTGTCAGGAAGTCCTTGGCTCAGTAAGGCTTACACGTACGGTCTTTTCCCTGGAGGAGCACGAAACGAACCATAATACTTCATCGCGTTAAGCGCATTGGCCCCAAGGAGCGGTTCATCGTTCTCCAGATCGATCGCATCGGTGATGGTGAACCCAGTCAAGTACTGAGCGAAAGCACTGAGAACGCGGTGTGGTGAGCCTGGTTGCGTGTAGAGTAATAGTTCAATCAGGCTGGCTGTAAATCGGTAACTTCAGTGATTAAACGTCAGTGATACGTCTCACAATGTGTTCAAAGTACCCACCGTCCAGAAAACCAATACAATATTCGTTCCACCAATCGCTCATCTGAGACGCTGCTGCGGGACAGAGGGAGGTGCTTGCGGATGTAGTCCTCGTGATCTGTCCCATCCTTCGTGAATCGTCCAACCTCAACGAAGACAATGGGATATTGGCGTGGAGCCATGAGGTTTGCGGTTTGGGCGCCCGCTGACATCTTCACCATCTTCATCGATAGACAAGTTCCAGCAAGTACGACCCCCCGGAAGATGCCAGTGCGCCAAAGAAACCTGTGAAATGCGTGCAGAACAGGGCGCATATCAACCCCTGAGGTGAAGGAACGAAACGAATCCTTCAGATACTCAGCAGCCACTTGTGCCTGGTTGACCACGGCGAAGAGCTGCTCGGAGGGGAAAACTTTCAATTCCCGCTGTATCTGTTAACTCAGTCAACATAGAGCGGGCAAGGTGAAGCATGGCCGCTGTGTTATGCAGCGCAGGGAGGTAGGACTTGAACAAGGACCCATCGCTTTCGGGCTACCACCGCGTCCGTGCCAATGGGGAGATTCTTCAAGAGGTGCCTTAGAACGAAGACACGAGCACATAATAGCATGGCAAAGGCACGATCTGCCGCATAGACGTTCTTGACAATGTCGGTTCCTTCTGCGCCTTTATTACACTTACTCATCGATTTCATTATCGCGGTCGCCGTTTCAAAGTCACGGGAGCCGTCCGATTGCCTTCGGCATGAGAAATAAAATCCCCAGTTGTGGCAGAGTCCCTCGAGTGCAAGGCGAGTCTTTCCTGAACCAGAGACGGCAAATAGATGACTGCACCCGGCGAAATTGGGATTAGTCATCCGCCATGAAAACGACGCAAGAAGGCACAAACACTGTATCGGGGACAAACAGGTTTTTCATCTGCTCCTTGTCTGAGTACTTGCCCAGGTCGTGGAGCAGAAGCATTGGTAGGGTCGGTACCTCCACTCCAAGATCTGTAACCAAGTCTTCGGGTCGAATGGAGTTGAGTATATCTGTCTAATTTCCCCCTAGTTAAATAGGTGATGTACTGGGTGAAGGGCTTTAGCGCAGCAGCCATTACGGGCTCGGGCTCTTGTGGCTTAAGGTGTGGGAGTGTCGCTGACGAAGAACGTGAACAGATCGGTTTAAAGGGGAGGATTCAAGACGTACTCTTGGTTTACAGCGGCGTCTCGCGACCTCCCACACGGGATTGTTTAGCAGAGCGCTCGGGAGATTCTGGGGAACGTGAACGAGCAACTGGATAGTCTGTATTGGGGGCAACATAGTGAGATGGGCCATCGAAGAGAAAACATACAAAGGGGAGTGAGACAGCAGGAAACGTTGGTGAGATATGATAGGGAGCGGCAGCAGAAAAGTGACGGGTCATTATTGGGCAAATTAGACAACACAGACAGATCTCGAGAATACTCACCGATGGGCGGAAGTTGCACGACGATATGGAGGTGCTTGCGAGGGGGCGAAGAGAAGTGTTCGGATAGTTCGTCAATATAATCTAATTTAAAGCAACCTGGGAGCTCGCCCGGGCTTTGAACGTGTCCAAGCTTCGCGTCGATTTCCGTGGAAGGAATCGGTGAGGATAACTTTCCATATATTAGATCTCCCAATCGATGAACGTTGGTAGGATTTACCCACCTTCCAGACACTTAGAGCGTCAGCAGCAAGATAATCAAGTTCGGGCTCCTTCGCCTTTTTTATCCTTTTCTTGAGCTCATACACCATCTCACTCTTCCTAATCTTAACCGAGAATACGTTGTACCCGCCGAGAATCCAACAGACGAGCCTGAGCTCGTCATCTGAACAAGTGGCCATCGGGAAAAACCCGAATACTAAATGTAACCCAATGAGTTATAATTATACATTATGAGGGGTAATTATAGACATTACTCTCATTGCGTTCACGAGGTTCAGATGACAATTCTCCGAGTGGTGTCGATTTAGTCCGATTCATTGCATATTAATTGGTGTGTTATCTGGTTCATTGATTACCCATAAGCTCTGCTAACCCCCTCAATAAGGAGCAGCTCTCGAAATTCAAAATTTATTCTTGAGGACCAAATCAAGCACGGACAATGGACTCGAGAGCAAGACTGATGTATTCATATGCTATGGAATACAACACGAAATGTACAATGACTGCGAAAGGACAAGGGGGCTGTCGTAGATGCCGCGGCGGACTCGGGCCTCGTGAATAGGTAAGTACGACGCGCGGGGGTCAAAGTCATGGGTACGGAATAGTAGCTGGATTGATATCAAAAGCTGAAATATATTTGTCAACCTCTATATCTGTAAATCGTCGAAAGGAAGACTCACTAGGCCACTTCCCTATCCAATGAAACCATTGACTGCGTGGTGTAAGGGATGTGAACGAGGACAGGGAAACGAAAGTTAAAGAATTTACAAATTATCGGCATGGCAGAATGGCACCTGCTTCAGTGTGCTCCAACGAAAACGGTTAGTGTACGAAGGAGATAGAGAATTCGGAACTTTCAAATTATGTTGCTATTGTGACATCCGCGCTTGTTGAATGATTTCCTCTGTCAATCCAACGGGTTTTGGGGGAAGATGGGGGTTGTTTGTTGAAGGAAAGATTGAAGACGCAAGGTGTGGAGGTGCGAACCGACTACGGACGGAGCAGGCGGTCGCAGGGAAGTCTCCGGAGAGCAGAGGTGACTGGTCGGTCGGGATCGGACACAGAACGAAGGCCGTGAAGAAAGAGCACGCGGAGACTTGTTCTCAAACGCGGCTGAGAGAGATGGGGGAAAGGAAGAAAAGATCGATTCCGTTCACTTGGGAAAAGAAGTACAGGAAGGTTCATTATATACGAGAAATCATAATTAATAATATAAGGACTTCGAGTGTCATTGAGACGTCACTGAAATCCGAGAAACGACAGGAAGTGATCTGTCTGTACAGTGCATAGCACTACTACAAAGGTCGCGCGAGGCTCTCTTATTGGGCGAAGGTGTGACGACTGTCACATCTTCGTGGCACTGCCTCAAGGTCCTTCCGAGTTAACAATAAGAACTCAGGTGAGTCTTTCGACCCTCAACCAGATTGAGACTTGAGCGGAAGCCACCCCACAACTTCCGGCAGCCTGTTTGTGATACCGTCTGCAAATAAGGCAGCTCAATCCCACCAAATTTGGACAATGTAGGGTCCCTGCCAAGTCGGACTCAATATCGGATGTCCCCGTATCGCAACCGTATCGTTTACCAGGTTGCTCGTCGACACGTCAAAATCAATCAGTAATGTAAGTTTCGCAGTCTGATGAAGATGATTCGTAATTAAGTCCTCTACCCACGACAACAAATCAAATGGCATACATAACTCCGAGTCCTCTGCCGAACACCTCAGCCATGTCATGGCTCCCCCTTGGGCGTGACTTATCCGGGCGAATATCCACACAAGTTCGTCAAAGTCTTCACGGAACACCATCTCAACAAATTCTGTACGAACTTCATTTATGGCATTTAGAAATATCTAATCTACTTTTCACTTTTCAGCACCATTGTTTAGTGAACCAGTAAAATATATTATCTACTGTTATCTTGTTCATTGAATAAGCTAAGTGTTTACCATGTTCATTGAGGAAATTTTCATTCACTGACTCCGCTCTAAACCAAATGAGGCCCATGAGGGTTTCGGGTTTTTCCCGATGTGATTGAGTGTTTTACGACCCTGAACACTGCTGATGGCTCACTGCTCTTTGATGATTCAGACATAGTAGACCAAGTTGTGGTGATTGTGGTTTCGGCTGATGGAGCGATGATAAATAAGATGCAGGAGGGACGAGAAGTAAACGGGAGGCGGATGAATGAAACTGAAAGCGGACTGACCATCAGGAGTCCGTAGGTCCTGGACGACGAACTTGATTTCTTCCGAAGACTGATCCAACAACTTGTAGAAAGTCTGAAGGTCTTGCTCGTTGTGGAGAGTAATCATTGCGTCATTGCGTTTGTCGAAGAAGGCGACACCAACGTCGTTCAGTGGAATGTCAAGCATTTGAGCGATTTTCGAGGCAAGATCCCCCCAGCTCGGCTGCGTATCAAAATCTGCGAGTCTAGTCAGGGCGTTTGCCTTCTTGAACTTGAACGGAATAGAAGGCATGGCTGTTTCGATCTTTATTAGTTGAAAGGAGGTATTCATAAATTGCGATGACATAAGCTAACCAATACGTCAGTCCACCGGACTGCATCTCAAAGACCCGTCGTGACTCATTGGCCCCTCAAGAACTCTATAACAAAGGCCTCGAAACCCAGCCAGATACGTTCCGCGGCCATGGGTGGACAATTGAAGCCGCAAACCCCTAGCATCCCCCTAGTACATCCCCAACAATCCGACGTATCATCGATTCCACAGAGGTCAAATCTCTGTTCGTTCGAGGGGAAACGAACCGAATCTGCACACCAAATTTACACCCCGCCAAGCAAAACACAGGAGAGGGGGAGGGACAAAGAAATACCACATCCATAAAGTACCTCTTTCTCATAAATCGGCTTCATGGTATACACCGCAAGTGGGTCCTTTCGCGCTGCATTATGTAGACGTAATGAATTCGACGAGGAGACGAAGCTTGCACGACGAAAAGCCTGGACTCAGTTCATCCGCGAATAGCTCAGATGGACCTATCAGGGTGCAATTAGCATCACGGAGGCACCGCAGCCCGCGTGTGATTCATTGAAGGGGGAGGCAATGGTAGTCGGAGATGGTGTATACGCCGGCGTCGTTGAAGATGAAGAGGTGGCATTCTTGCTGAAAAGCCGTACTAGCAGGAAGGGCCAGAAGATGCGAGAGTTCTACCTCCCGGATTGATTCCGAGTCAGGAAAGCTGATACACCACAAATACCAAGTAGAAGGAACTCACTATGATGACCCCTCCATTGACTCTCCCTTCGGCTCTGGATAATCCTGAAATGCACCGCTGGCGACATCCAAGTCACCGGGAACCTCCTCGCTCATTCGCCGCTCTGCGTCTATCTCAATTGCCAGGACAGAACACGTTTCCGGCATGGGTCCATCCAGACAGCGCTTTAGATAGAAGCTGGCGAACCTCCGCACGTGAACGAAGGCCCGATGGATGAAGGGAAAAAAGTCGACCCATTCTGGGACGATGTCTCGGTAAACTCCGTTCACGCCTGAAAGACACTGTCGCCAGAGCGCACGATACTTCGTGGACGACGAATAAAGGCCAATCTCGAAATACATCTAGACGGGTGACTTGAAAAACCATTGATCCAGATCTCAACTTTGAATTTTCAAGATCGAATTCGCGTGGTGGCCATTGTGGATAAGTTAAAAGAGTGAATATAGGAATTTCACTCATCCCCCCCTCTTTAGTGCCCCTCTCCCTATGACTTATAAGGATAAGATTAAGCATGGGATGGGTGAGGCCCGCGCGGGTGGACGTTAGAGAGACCTGGACGAGGTGAGCAGCACAGACGGGCGGCAGAGATACCGCACACCGCTACATGCTAGCACACCAGGCGTTTAGGGTGTTACATACTGACGGCGGTCTACGGAGAGTAATATATGTCGCTTCATGAGCGGGTGTGATCAAGGACTTGGAGGAAAGAGTCCCGACAGACCCTCTCCAAGTTCTCACAACGCTCCAGCTCACCGACATCCCCACCACCCCTCCAGAGGCGAATGACGGTGCTGGGACAGATATGTAGTAATGGTACTAACAAATGCAGGGTTCGCGTAGGTCTGGAATGTCGCACCTTGAATAAAAACGAAGGCTCGATGTACCCTGTAAATGACGATGCAGATGTTCGGATACGGGGAATCGAACCCCGAGCTGCCGCGCACATTATGAGAGGCGGCAATGTTGGCCGTTACACCATATCCGATGCCGTATTTATAAAGAGGTTAGCAAGCAACGCAACGGGGACCAGCAAAGCTATCCGTGCTTTGATCTGGCAGTTGGAATAAGGAACCCTAGATAGTTCGGAATTGTTCTGGGCTATAGGTATCGTTCGTACAGTGGGTCCCAGCTGAAGAACGGGGATATCTTGGTAATCGAGAGAGACGATGAGCGACTTCATCGCTTACGCCTTTCGTGCGGCTTCGCGAGGGTAGTATGTTGCCATGTGATCGCTGTCGATCGCTGTGATGGTTGTGGAGAAGGCGTAGGATGAGGATACATACCTATTCCTGTGGTATTTTTAATGGGGATACGAGATGGGGGAAGACGTACCTCTTCTAGTGTGGCCTTGAACATCCCGCGAAGTATATCATACCTTCTGGTACTATATAATAACTCTCTTCGTGGTCTCGGTATTCCGAGTCGAAACCTGCCGCACTGCTCTCGTTATGCAGTGGCATATGCTTGAGCATCAAATTCAAGCTAGCTCAGCTCGGTAACGTGCCATGCTTCATTTTTCGGCGTGTTGTGTTAACGTTCAAGGGTACTTCGTGACTGAATATGAAATTCATTTTTGACGCCTTGAGGCATCAATGCATCAGGTCAGGCGGTCGATCCAGCATACCCGACATACTCGGATGAACGAACGTCAACCCTCAGGCCTTTCTCAGCGATGCAATGGAAGGTCAAAGCTTGAGCGCTCCAGTCTGGACGGACTTCTAGCATCTTCTAGATGACTCAGCCAAATAGGACCAAATAAATCTTCTTGGGATTGTGACAAAGAGCGCCATACTACCAAGTATCCCACCATGAACAGCGACGACCACGACTTCAGCTCACCGTTGCTTCCAACGCAAGGGCCGTCAGAGTACCACGAAATACCACCGTCATCATCATCCGCATCCATCGTAGAAGACATCTCCATGTCTTCGCTGGCAGGCCAACACGACGATGACATGCCCGAGCTCCAATCTGTCTCTGATAGCAGTGATTCTGACATTGACCCCGCCGACATGCAGGCCTTTTCCGACGAAGAGATGCCCGGTCTAGAACCTATTTCTCCCTTGGGCGGGACGGCAGCCGCGGCTGCGGCGAGCTTAACGCCAGGAACAGAATCAGCATCGGCCTCGCGCAGGCGTGCGCGGGTGGAGGACGATGAGGACCATGAACGAGACCGTAGGCATCCTTCACAACGCGTAGGTTCACCTATTGACCTACACATCGCCACTCCTTCTCCTCCCATCGTTCCTGTTCCCGCTCCCGCTCCGCAACTACCCGCCCAACCGCAACAACAACAACAACGACAACCCCTCGCCGCTGCACCGCGCATCCGCGCCACCATCAACTTTCCCGCCTTTCTCCGCACAGTCGTCACAGGCCCCGATCCGTTCCGGGGACTCTTCCAACAACAACAGCAGCAGCAGCCACAACAGGCAGGCAATCCTAATCAGCCCACCAACGCTCCTCAGCCGTTCTTGGGCGGCTTTGCAATGACTATCAATCTCAACGGAAACGGGAATGACAGCGCTGGTGCTGGAAACGCACAGGCCCATCCGCATCCGCATCCGCAGCCTCAGCAAGGCCAAGGGGCAGTTCCACTCAATCCGAATCCGGATCCCAACCCAAACACAAACACAAACGCCCCAAGACCAGCCGGCTTGCCCTTCGGTCGCGTCATCGACACCACAGACGTCGCCTCCGTCCGCCAATTCCTCACCTTCTTCCAGAATGCCGTGCAGGGCGGCGGGTTTGGGTTTGATTTCGACAGGGCGCCCGAGGACCCGGAGCGCGCGAAAAAGCTCATCGATGCGTTGGAAGAAGTGCCGGTGGGCCTTGTGCGGAGGTTGGAGAGGGTGGGGGGGAACGCCGATGCGGAGGAGACGGGTATGGTTGGAGGAGATGTTGGATGCGCCATCTGTTGGGACAAGTTGTTGGATGGGGATGGCGGGGCGGGGTGGGGTGTTCCCGGCGACGGCCAGAATGAGAATGATGTGGGTGAACGTGCTGGAGAGGGCGCTGGCGCGACTGAGACTGTAACTGAGACGGCGAGCGCCGATACGCTCGTCGCTTCGCCATCTACCACGACTGAAAGCGACGTCACCACTGGGAACGAACAAGAAGGAGAGGTGAAGATCGCAGGAAAAGCTACCCTCACCCCTACGCACCCCAAGATCGTCTCCCTCCCCTGCGCACACATCTTCCACGCCTCGTGTCTCGTCCCGTGGTTCTCGCGGCCCAGACAGACGACGTGCCCGACGTGTAGGTTCAACATCGATCCGGAAAACTTGACGTATGTCCGCAGGCGCAGGGCGGGGGCGGCGCCGGCGGGTACGACGAATGCGAATGCGAACGCCGCGCCCGGTGGTGGTGGTGGTGGACAAGGACAAGGAGAGCCTGCGCCGGCGATGGTAATTATAGGCGGGGGAGGCATCCCACCGCAGATGTTTCCGCTGGGAATGCAGCAGCCTTCGGCCCCGGGTCCTGCTGCTGCTGCTCCGGTTGTTCCTGTGGGTCCACCGGGACATGCTGGCGAGATTCCCGCTCCTGCGGCAGAGACACAGGCGCAAGAACAAACACAGGGCCAAGCCCAAGAGAACCATCCAGCACCCGCAACGGCGACGGACCCTGAAGCTCAAGTCGCAGCCGAGGGTACCGGTGCTGGTGTTGGTGCCGCAGATGCGGCCAACGCCGCTGCGCTCCGGCGCATCGCCGAGGCTCGGCGGGGCCTAGAAACGCTCCAGGGCCTGCGGGACGAGTTGAATCGGCGGCTGGGCCAGGCAGAGGTCATCGCGACTGGTACGGGTGTGGGAGAGCAGGGGTTCGGTTTTGGGGATCTGATGGGGGTCATCGGGATGGGCGGTGGTGCTCCGGCGGCGGGAGGCACGGGGGGGGATGTGCCGACGGCGCCTGCGTCTGAGAATGGTGGTGAGTAGTCTTTTTTTTTTGTGTTGTTTGAGTGGGGGTGCTGATATGGTTTTTTTTTTGTGTGTGTGTGTAGGAGAGGACAATGATCCGCCTTTGATTCCGTTGGGAGATCCTGCGGGCGGCGGTGGGGATGTGGTTATGGCTGAATTGGTTGATAATGCGCCTGCCAACCCTGCGCCTCCTCCCGGGGATAATGTCGATGTTAACGACAACACCACCACCACTGCCAACAACAACAACAATAACAACACCCAAAACGGGAACGACGGCCCAGAGATCGAGGGGTTCTTCACGATTGGGTTTGACCTCGTCATTGGTAGGTCTAACCCCGGGGTCGTGTTTGGTGGGCCTGCTGGGGGCAATTTTGGCGCGATGTTTGGTGGGCCTCAGACTCAAGCTCCGGGTCCGGCGGCAGACGCGGGCAATGTGAATGTCGGTGCGGGGACGAACGTGAATGATAATACAGGGACGCCGACGACGACCGGGCCGGCTAATGCTGCTGGTCCGACTCCCGCTGCTGATGCAGCTGAACGCCAACGGAGGGCAGCGGGGTGGTTTAGGGAGACGCAGGAGACCGTGGACGCGGCTATGGATGCGTTGTTTGGTCCTGGAGCAATTGGGCTTGAGGGGGATGAGGAGGAGGAGGAGGAAGAGGAGATGATGCGGGTGCAGGCGGAGATGCAGGCGCCGGCACAGGCTCCGCTGGAACAGGGACAACAACGAGAACAGTGGGGTCCGGGGCCGTGGCCGCCGCCGCAATGGCTGCAAGGACCGACACCGCAGTGGTTGCAGGGAATGGGAGGGTTACCTCAGTCGCAGGGGGGACAGCCACCTCAGTCGCAGCCGGGACAAGGACAAGGACAAGGGCAGCAGCAGGGACAGGGCCAGGGCCAGGGGGGGCCGCAGTTCCAGCTTCAGGATCTGTTTACGACGATGTTTGGTAACCCGTTGGCGGGTGCGAATGCGGGGAGGATGCAGCAGGGTGTGAATGGGGCTGGTGTGGGAGGGGGGGTCGGAGTTGGGGTTGCGGTCGGAGGAGGAGGAGGACCGGCCGCGACGAATGTAGATGTTCAGGCTGGGGTTCATGCTACTCCCGCTCCTGCTCCTGCGCCTGCGCCTTCTGGTGCTGATGCGGGTGTGACTGCAAATGCGGCAGAGCCTGACGCCGGCGCAAACGTAAATGCGACCCCGGGAAATGCAAATGCAGATCCAACCCCTAACGTTAACGCACCGAACCAAAACCCTTTTCCGAACTGGCAGGATATGTATCAGAGCATGATGGAGGCTGCTGTGTTTGGTCGTCCTGGCGGTGCTGCTTTCCCAGGAGGTGCTGCTTTCCCGAGAGGTCCTGGTGGCGCTGCTTTCCCGGGGGGTCGTGGTGCTGCTGCTTTTGCGGCAGGTGCTAGCGGTGCTGCTTTCCCTGGCGGTGCTGCTTTCATGGGAGCTCCTGGCGGCGCTGCTTTCCCGGGGGTTCCTGCTGCTGCTGCTTTTATGGGAGGTCCTGGTGCTGCTGCTTTTGCGGCAGGTCCTGGCGGTGCTGCTTTCCCGGGAGGTCCTGGTGGTCCCCCTTTCGCGGGGGGTGCTGCTTTCACTACACCACCCTGGGTCATCCCACCGGAACTGACACCCTTACGGCCACGCCCTCGACCGGCGCCCAAGACATGGACGCTCCCTCCCCCGCCTGGGCCTACGCTGCGCCAGCGGGTGGAAAGGAAAGAACGAGAGGCGGGGTTGAGGTGCCATGATTTGAGCTGTGGTGTGGGCCCGTCGGACGAGGATCCGCATGTGGGGCTTACGGAGGAGGCGAGGAAACAGACCAGCATTATCGTGAGGAGGTTGAGGGGGGAGGGTATGGATTTTGATGGTGATGGTGGCGATAATGTGATGAAGGAGGGGGGAGAAGAGGAGATGGTGGATGCATGCCCACATACGTTTCATGCGCCGTGTCTTGTGAGCGCGGCGAGGCTGTCGATGATGGGGGAGGATGTGGTTGGGGCGGAGGGCTATGTTGAGGTTGTGTGCTCGGTGTGTAGGGGGGTAGGGTGTGTGAGGCAGGGGGTGTGGGATGAGGGGGTGACGGCGCTTGTGTGAGTAGAGGTGTTGGGGGTTACTTGCGGTGGTCGTCTTTTTTTTCTTGCTCGCCTGATTCCTTTGTCTCTTTTTTTCCCTCCTTTGCATTGATGATGCATTTATGACATTGTAGTAATACGACTCTCCTCTTTCTTTTTTCCCCCTTCTGTCATTTGCAGTTTCACAAGCCTCTTCTCGTGAGTCTCGTTTTTGTTCATCTCGAGCTTTCGTCTGATATTTCTCTTTTTCCCAGCCATCGCATCGATAAATTAATGGCAGTTTCTCTGCCTGCCTCGACAATACTTTCTGTCTATAGTATACGCCACCACCCACCACATATACCGCCACTCGATTAGCTGTAGATATCGGTTGTGTTACCGAACAGACACGTATACTTCGCTATGTTAGACACGTAATAGTGCCCCTACTATGGCCTCGTCCGTTGCCTGATAATTTATAAAACGACTAGTGCACAAATTGACCACACCAGCCCCTGCATCGTGGTTCTCATGTTAGTCGCTCTGCTGGAAGGCTATCCTGAAATCCGATTCTATCATGACTTAGGAGCTACTTAACCACCATTTGCGGGGCTGTGGTGCGCGTTGTGGCGCGGGGGCGCTCGTTTGCTGGAGGGCCTCGAGGGCCGTCCAAGGGTACTTGATCGTTTCGGTCGTCCCACGCGATCGAACCCTTTTCCCGGATTTTCATCACGAGTGTGGAGGGCCTCCAACAACTGACAGCGAAGAAAGATAGATCACGTTCAGTTGGCCCCCCGCCTCGAGAGGCATAACCTGAGAAACCGTCGATCATCTCATACCTCCGGTCACACAAACGCAGTAGTTGACTCGATTAAGAATGCACAGCAGGATAACCTGGATAGGACAGAAAAAACTGTAACTTCACTTGATCTCACCTTTCTGATTAAACAATATGGCAGTGGCTGCCTCTTCTGCATGATCGAGATGCCGTACGCCTACATCAGAGCCGCAGAACAATAGATTCCCATCTTTCTGAGGTCCCAGATTATTTCGTAGCATCTCACGAAGACTGAGGTATCACTGCTTGCATAAACTCAGTTGGTTTGGAGGTTGCGGAGAATTTTGTCGAAGTACTTGCCTAGTAAGTTTCCGACAGGGGTGACCTTGTATTCTATTCGGAAAGGCAATGCAAAATTGCCAAATGACTCGAGTCGCGTCGCGTCATGTGCCGATGAAAACACAGCGTTACGGCAATCGCCGAATACATTAGCACAACAGTTTGCTCAGACTCTTATTCATCCTCCTCCCCCCACATCATCTTGCTCTTAAATCAACGTTCGTGTTGTAAAAGAGAACTGGAACGTTGAAAGAATTCCAGCCCGGGCTTACAGTCCAGTTCGCCGATTTGGAAGGGCCGATAAGTAGTTTGCGGCAGTGATAACCGACGCAGTCTCATGATCATATCTGAGCAACCCTACAGCCCACGAGAAACCCGGAACACATATTCGGCTTAATATTTCATTCAGGCCATTTCCGCTCTTCCGGGACACTTGCTTTTCGTAACGGCGATATCTCGTTTGACACAGAATTTCCTTTATCGACGAATTCAGAATCCGGACTAGGAAGCTTAGCCTTTGAAACTAGGGTCCTTTTTTTACGAGCTAGAATTCAAAAAAATTACGAAGACACTGCAAGTCGATTGCGTCTCTGGAGCCATGTCTACGGTCCGATTTTTCCTGAACTGGTCATGCGGAAACCGGGGACAGAAGGACGACCACGCCCCCTCCATATCCCCGTTTCTCCTCCTTATCCGGTCCGTTTATCCGTCTCCGGAAATGTCAAGGAATGTTCCAGTAAATTCTTATTCGCCTTGGAACCACGAGGATGCGCAGTCCGTGAACTTTTTTTTCTTTTCTTTCGCAGTGTGCTATTTCTTACGTGAAATTGATAGGCTAAGTGGTTACGATAGTGAGTGCAACAACAGGTATAAGGAGTACAATGTGCGTGACGACGTAAATTGGTATACAACAAAGAAGCGGGGGCGAACGAAAGAACAACGTGAATCATATGATCTCGAGTGAAGCGAAAGCAAAACATGAAGTAGAAGAGGATGGCTTGCATGTGATGAGTACAAGGGATAGATGGAAGTCCTGTGGTAAGTTTTTTCCCTCGTGGAAAGAACGTTTCTGACAGAAAGCCCGACAGAAACTTGTCGAAATATAAGTACACGAGCTGCCTATTGCACCTCGCTTCACGGAGGGCCTTGAGGGCGATCGAGCGTCAAGGTCCAAGCCGGCGCTCTTCCCTTCTTCGAAAGGCCCTTGAAAATCTTCTGCGTCCTGAACAGATCGACGCGGCACAACCCCCTGGCTTCGTTGACTTCTGTAAGGCGAGGACCGTCCTTGCAGCGCTGCTTGAACGCTGGGACACAAGAGTTGAGGTATTCGGGTCTGTAATCGTACAGGTCTTCCGGCGTCAAAGGAACCGCGAAAGTCTTATAGATCGCCTCGAAGACGTCGATGGTTCGGAGGCCTTCGGCGCGTACGGCAATGACGGGCCACTTTTTCATGTGCGGGTCTTCGCAATAGATCTCCATCTTGGTGACGACGCAGTGGGAGGACACAGGCAGAATCTTCTCGTCTGCTGTCAAGGGTCTGGTATATGCACACCCAGGGAGATACGCCCGGATTCCGATGGTATCGTCAGTCGGGTCCATGCCGACATCAAAGAATAGTTGAGGAAGTTTCCACCGTTGGTGATGACGGGGTTTGGTGGCTGGATCGATAAAAGGCCAGCTGAGTGAAATATCTTCGGGTTTTCCTGGGACTGTCAACGGACGCTTTTAGCTATACAAGGGGAGGACTACATGGAACGAACTCACCAAATTTCCTTGTGACTCCTGACTGGACATACTTGGCTTCAGGTGACCGATCGGCAGGGTTTTGGACTCCAGGTCTGTACTGCTGTTCTGCACCTACGCCAATTAGATGGGACGATTTGGATTCAACGAAACTAGGATTACCTTGAAAATGTCCGGGCCACGGAGCCCCATAGCCGGGTTGGGCGGCATACGGAGCGGCTGGCCTTATTAGCCTACAGCTTTTGTCATATCGACAAAGGATGGGCTCACCTTGTTGGGGTATTACCGGATACATTGCTGGCCTTGGGGTATATGACGGTGCTAACAGGTTATGCGGATTATCAGTTAGGTGAGTGAAGCCGTGGCGAGATGCTGACCTCGGTGGTGTCCGGAGGGCTGAACCGGGGGGTGGCTGGGATATCCAGCATACGATGCTGCTAGAGATGCCATATGGTGAGTCGGGAGAAACATCTCGAAGTTCGGGGAAACTTACTTCGTTGAAACTCCGTCCTTGCCACAGGGTAGGAGCTCGAATGTCCAGCGTAACCGGGCTCTGTGGCTCCGAATGTCAATACATTGAACGAGATTTGTGTGAGTAGACGATCTTACGGGGGTAGTGATTTGGTGGCATTCCTGAATGTGCTCAATTCATCGAGACATCAGGGCCTCTCAAATCGTCGACGATCGGGAGTGCATACCTGAGGGATATTCCAATCGCTCAGCGATTACAGGCTTTATGGGTCGTGGTGCGATTGGAGGTGCTATGGGTGTTGAGATCGTCAACAGATCCCCCGATCGGAGACAGAACATCGTCCCACATGAATAGTAATGAGATGGTGGCGCCTGCCCGTGTCTCTCTGGGTACGCAGCAGCACGCGACGATGCTGGCAAGATACCACAGATCAGTGATCGGAGCAGGGCCACGAAGCCGTTGGGCGTACTGTTCTCCGAGTCCTTCTCTTTGCTCGATGGGTAAGACTTCCCGCCTCCTTTCATACCAGGCTTTTGACAAGCTGATGGGAAGCGATAAAGGATCAGTGATGTCTCGATATATCCAAGTCGATGGCGTGATGACATACCTGAAGGGTCTTCCTTTAAACCAAGGGACCCGCCCTTGCTTGGCAGTGCTATCGTCATCGCGTCAGAAAAGGTTGTCCTTTGGGACTGGATAACTCACTGGGTATCACAGGTTTATCTAAATAATCATCCTTGGGGACAGACTTTGACGGTTTCAAAATACCTGGGGGAAATATGAATGGCTGCATGTATGTCAAGATCCGGCAGATATCAGCACACCTTTAAGAACACCATTCGTTAAAGACGACGTCCTTCCCCTCGACTTTGTCGTCGTCTGCTCCTCCGAGTTCTTTGGCGCCAAAGGTTTCTTATTACCACTCGCATCCACTGGTTTCGATAACTTGAGGATCCCTGTAAAAAGATATCAGAAATTACGGGGGAGGTGCGGAGGGAGTCAGACTGCGAGACCTTTATTCGGGCGCCCTCCATCGGTAGCAGATGTTGTCCTCGGTCTGGGATTTTCCAACACCTCTCGCGACAAATGGTTGGAGGACGATGCATGAGGCGTTTTTGATCGTGAGCTTGAATCCTCCCGTCTGATCTTGGGGCCCGTTGTGGCTGAGCGGCTCTGATTTCTTGACGACGTTCTGATAGAGTCTTCAGCTGGGAGAGGGATGCTCCCCAGCCATGGCGTTGC
Source organism: Entoloma clypeatum (assembly GCA_963565915.1). Lineage (NCBI taxonomy): Eukaryota > Fungi > Basidiomycota > Agaricomycetes > Agaricales > Entolomataceae > Entoloma > Entoloma clypeatum. The sequence goes on along the minus strand of OY751489.1, from coordinate 582,160 downwards.
CTCGGGATCGTCTCTGGCACGCTTCTTGGCCCACAGCATGCGCATGATAGCGGTGAGAGATTAAGGAGATCGAAGGGGTAATATTAAGACGTGAGGGTCGTTAAAAGGGGGCGAGGCGTCACGGGTTAGGGGGGAAGGAATGACTGAAACTGTGTGGTGAGTGGCCACCACCTTATCATCAGTCGTAGGCGAGAGACCTACCGAGGAAGTGGTCGTGACCAGACGGTTCCGGCGTCCAAGCCTTGGTAGAAGACCCCCAGGTCAGGATCCCCGCAGGCCAGCTCCAAGCAGCTTAGATGCTCAAGAGGAAACACTAAATGGCCTTCGACACGAGGCGATGGCGAGTCCATGCCAAACAAAGCCGCTTTTCGAACGCACAAGTGAACGAGGCAGGACGTGATCTCCACGTGATCATACATCGTGCCTTGTTCTCGCTTGAGGCGACCCTTACCCGGGCCAGCTTCTATAGATTGCGTTCGTTATCTGCACGGCAATGGGTTGTAGCTCTCAATCCCGAGATTCGATATCCACATCCAGCTATGCTTTTTCGTGTTTTTCCGTGAAAACTGAAGGCATCTTACAGGCTCTCCAGAGCGAGTTGCACAGGATAAAGGTCCTTCCGAATGAGAATTTAATGATCCATTCTAGTGTCGTGGAGCCCGGAGTACGTTACTGGTTGGCGCTTAATCAAGACGCGAGTGAACGAACTGATGCGGGACTCACCGGTGGGTCCAACGGCGTCCCGTACCATGCCATACCAGAGATTAGCGATCGTTCGATTCGGAGTGCAAATGTGGCGATGTGTCCTAACGAGGAGCACCTCTTGGGAGTCTGTTTGGGAGTCTCTGCCCAGTTTGGGTTCGTACGATCGGCCCGATCTACTTGATGAGGAATTCGAATATGAACTGGACCCACAATTGAATTCTGGATAATTAACGATCTTTCTCTGCGGTACCAACATACGCGAAGGATAACCCATCAATCACACCAGTCTCCTCGGTGCGAAAAAGTGTACTTACTGGTTTCTTCAGAATTAGATTCCTCATGAAGTATGAAACGAAACAGTGACTCCTCTCGGAATACTCTTGCTTACCACTTCAATCCTGCCAGCTAGCACGTTGGGACCTCTAGGTGTAAGCAGCCTTGAGGTTCAAGATAACACAGTCCTCACCAGATATGCAACTCAAGGGCTGGTGTTGATGGAGCGGTCAGCTGCCCGTCCTCATGCTGATCGTGTTCTAAGCGAAGTTCGATCCTGCCACAGGGATATCAAATGACCCAGTCGAAGCGCTGATGACGGAGAAATAATCTGCAAGAACAGCCCAACAGGTCGGCGAAAAGAAGAACCATTCAGAAGTTTTACTGGTAGTTGGGTGACATCCTACGATAATGGCGGCATCGGAAGTACTTGTGTACTTACTTATGTAATTGCGAGGTGAACGGATGTGTTTCGACTAATACTGGGTGGATGGAAAAAAAACGACCGAGGTCACTGGTCGACCAGGATGGGTATTTTCAATTTTGAGGTTGGCGACGGAGACTTGCCTGATTGGGAATGCTATCGGACTCTGAAAAAGTTTGACTGGTTTTCACACCGCCGTCGTCGTCCTAAACAACGACGAGACCCTCAAGATGGTCACCCACGTACTTTTTGAATCGGCGTCAGGCTATGCCATCTTCGAGGTCAAGCTTACGGAGGGCATTGGCGCCAAGTCTCTCGCCCTACAGCAATCCATAAAGGACTTGTCGAAGTTCGGCAAAATGGTGTCGTTGATGAGTTTCTTGCCTTTTAAAAGTGCTGCACAAGCTTTGGAAAACGCCAATGATATCTCAGAAGGTACGTCGGAAACTATACCACCATTGTACACCATTTGAGCCTGGTCATTCTTAGGAATCGTCAGCGAACATTTGAAAAACCTTCTGGAACTTAACCTTGCGAAAACATCGAAAAAATCACCCATAATCCTTGGCGTCTCCGAAAGCGTATTAGCAGGAAACATAAGGGCAGCTACCGGCATACCCTGCGAGGTCTCGGAAGTTCCTCATGAACTTATACGCGGGATACGGTTCCATGCGACCAAACTGCTCAAAGGTCTCCAAACCGACGACCTCAAGAAAGCTCAGCTGGGTCTCGGTCACTCCTACTCACGAGCAAAGCTAAAGTTCAACGTCAACCGTATCGACAACATGATCATTCAGGCCATTGCTCTCCTCGACCAACTCGACAAGGACGTCAATCTTTTTGCGATGCGTATACGAGAGTGGTATGGGTACCACTTCCCTGAGCTTGTCCGCCTCGTCCCCGACAACCATCTGTATGCCCGTGTGGCCCAGTTCATTGGTGATAAGGAGACGTTGGATGAAGAAAAGCTTCCGGAACTCACAATTCTTGTCGGTGACGACTCCACGCTCGCACAAAACATCCTAGACGCCGCTCGCGGCTCCATGGGATCCTCCCTCTCTGAAATCGACATGCTGAACATCTCTGCCTTTGCCGCGCGGGTCATCTCCCTTTCCGACTACCGGAAGTCGCTCATATCCTACCTGACGGAGAAGATGAACCAGGTGGCACCGAGTCTGACGGCGCTTCTTGGGGAACGGATTGGGGCCCGGTTGATCAGCCACGCTGGCAGTCTGACGAACTTGAGCAAGTACCCCGCCAGTACAGTTCAGATCTTGGGTGCGGAGAAGGCTTTGTTCAGGGCGTTGAAGACGAAAGGGAATACACCCAAGGTATGTCTTCTTCTACCGTCCTTCTCCGGGCCTCAACTTGTCTGCAGTATGGTCTTCTCTATCACTCGACCTTCATAGGCCGTGCCGGACCAAAACACAAGGGTCGCATATCTCGGTTCCTCGCCAACAAGTGCTCGATAGCATCACGGATAGATTGCTATTCTGGTGGGTTGCATTACCTGCGCTTCTGTCGTCGCAGAAGCCTCAAACTCGGACTTCTTTCTTATAGATCACCCAACACCAAAATTCGGCGAAGCCCTGCGCGCCCAGGTGGAGGAGCGCCTAAACTTTTTCGAAAACGGCGTCCCGCCATCCAAGAACGCAGACGCGATCAGGAAAGTGCTGGAGGAGCTGGCGATGGATGACGAAGATGAGGATGTGGATATGGATGCGGAGCCAATACTGACGACGCTTGAGGCGACGAAGAAAGAGAAGAAGGAGAAGGAGAAGAAGCGGAAACGGAAGAGCGATGCTATGGATGTCGATGATGACGAGGGTGAGGACTCAGACGAATCGCCGCCGAAGAAGGTGAAGTTGTCGAAGGAGGAGAAGAAGGCGCTGAAGAAGGAGAAGAAGGCCAAGGCCAAGGCTGAGGCTGCCGTTGCTCAGGATGTGGATGTGAGTGCCGTCCTCGCTACATGTTACGCCCTACTCATTGTATTTTCCATTGAAGGGCGAAGAGGTTTCCATGAAGAAAAAGGAAAAGAAAGAGAAAAAGGAGAGAAAGGAGAAGAAAGAAAAGAAGGTCAAATCATGATCTTTTTTTTTCCATCTCGCTTTCGCTTCTCCTGTAACTATCTGCATAGCATCACCCTTTTCTTTGCTCCACCTCGTCCCTTAATCCAAAAAGGCTGCTTCGCGAAACAGCCAAGTTACTCAATCATTCCCCTGCCATCTTCAATCTCATTCCGAATATGGCGCAGATCCAGAAGGCCTTCTTGCAAGATATTTTTGAGCATTCTGGAACATTGCCTATAATCTGTGCATACTCTAGATTGCCTTGCATAGTCCAAGGGACTATTTTCATATGACCACTACTCAAATATGTACCACCCCAGATCTCGTCTGCACCCGCCTTGGATCTTCGTGGGGTCGCGCTCTAATTTTGTTCATCAAGCCAAGAAGGTTCTCTGTCAGCTGCGTGAGTCATCTCTAAACCTTCAAGGGAACATTTCCTCACCCGACCATAAGTAGGGCAAAACTTGGAAGATGGAACACGGGGGGCCAAATATGTCATCCAATCCGAAAGTCGCGACAATGCATATCATACCCCACATTCATTAATGTGAATTCCGATTTTCCTCCATGGCAAGTCGGACGATATGTATGAATTAATATCGTTTGGATTTCCGACAAGTGTCAATTATAATGCATGAAAACATGGGAATGATAAGAAATCTCGGGGAGCGGTGGCGGTTCTAGGCTTGGGTTGAGTAAAGATAAGTTGTTTCAAACCGTTGAGGCGAATAGCCATTATTCCCACTTCTCCCACAGGATATATTTGCTGTCAGCGCAAATCTGTTCGGGAAGAACCTATCTCCGAGACACGAGGCGGCAACGTGGATTCAGAGAGTTTCTTTTGGACAACGCACAGATTCAGAACACGCCCAGATGATTCCAAGCTCGAAACTGTTCGCGACACCATCGGACATTCCGACATCCAAGGTCAGGCGTGGACGATCATGTGAACGCGGCGCACCGCACGTTGCCCCTGCCCACAATAACCATTCTTCGATGTACGGTTGGAAGAGGATTAGATGGGGGAGGACACGAAGGGGTAGAACAACTGCCGAGAGTTCTGCGATTGCGGTATGGGTGTAGGGCGGGCAAGCGGAACCTGCTTTGCGTGAGCTTGCATGTCGCGCAGTACAATGGGCCGCTGCCTGCCGAGCTCCTTTTTGAACCTCAACATTCCTGCTGTGTAGGTCATGACCGACTTCCCTCGCCGAATCCTCAAATTTGTTTTCCGAATGCATCGGAATGGAGTAGCTTGGCCTACATCATCGCGCCATCCCGCATCATCGTCAACAATCATCTTGTGCCCACGGCCAGCCCAGGTATACTTAGTGGCTCCTAAAGACACAAGTCAGAAAACGGGGTAGACGGGAAGAAAAGAGGTGGGAAATTAAAAAGCGGAAGGCAAGAGCACGTACTTCACCCTTCCGATGAGCCTGACCGTTGAGGTAGTACAAGAAATGCGTCAAATTTACCGCGAAACAAGAGGAATGTTTACATTCGATAACGACAACTATTCCGCTGCTCTCTTTCAACTTCAGTTTGACCTTGTTTCGTGCCCCCCAATACGGCTGTAGTGACCTCCCCAACTTTATCCGACTTCTTGCTGAACTCTTCGGTTATGGCCCATTTCGCAAGGTGTCATAGAATTAGGCGCCGTACCCGAAAAACGGAGGGGGCTGGACCAGGGGTTGATGGGGAGAGGGGGACGTGGCATGCTTACCGGGCGGCATGGAAGGAAGTGGGTTAATCAGGGGCTGCGGTTGGTCAGTGATGGTGACAGGAGGCGGCCAGGGCGCTTACTGGTTGGTGGCGTGAGGATGGCGGTCATGGCGGTGGCAGTGGCGGAAGTGTGTGGTAGTGGGCGGTGCTGGCGCCATGACCACGGCCGACAGCAAGTTTGGTCGTCATCGTTAAACAACCGACCTGTACCCTTTAAGGCAATTCTTGGTAAGCAGATTTCTACCACGGCGCGTTGTCGTCCAGTTTCGTCCTCGTCCCCAACTCCTCCCATTCAAAAGGACAGGATCTTATAGTCTGGCTAGGGGCACGCACGGAGCAAAATTTCGACCACAAACTGCAACATCGCATCGTTCATGCCGTGCGCAAATCCTCTGTTTCTGAGATGGGTCAAAGGTACATAATTGCCAGAAATCGCGCCCTAGGCATCTATTAACGCGTGTTACAGAGTTCCACCGTGAAAAAGACTACAAATCACGCGGAGGACCTCCCAGAGCGACGGGCTATGAAAATGCTATACGAGCGATTGAATCCTGCACAGTAAAGTACGAGCATCCGCAAGAGCTGAAAGTACTCTCAGGAGTTGGGCCTACCTGTATAAAGAGGTTATAACGACGCATCGCGTCCTTTTTAAGCGCGTGTATGCATTGACCTCTTTCTACGATCAGACTCATCGAGAAACTCGAGGCATATTGCGAGACGAAAGGGATAGAAATGCCTGAAATAAAAAAGAAAACGAAAGGTGAGTTCCTTCCATATGGATTCACCGCCCGAGGTCAACTCTTTCGATAGCCCCTGCGAAGAAGAAGGCGGCGGCTGTTCCAAAGCGTAAGGCGGTTGTTGACGCGTCATCCGAAGAGGAAGCGGAGTCTTCCAAGAAGATAGGTAGCGTTCCTGTCGCGTTCGGTGACCAGTTTGACTGAGTTCCATAACAGCTGCACCCAAACGGCAAGTCAAGCGCAAAAGGGACGAAATTGAGAAAGATAGAGACGAGGTTGAGGAGGAGGAACCAAAGCGTAAGTTCCATGCGTTGGCGTTTCATGTGCTTTGACCTCAACCACGCTGCTTAGCATCACGGCGGCGCACATCCAAGGCGACCGCAAAAGAAGAAGAGACAGAACCAAGAAGTAGGTGCTATACGTGCTCACCTCGAAGTGGATCAGAGATCCTGACAACAAAACCTGTAGGATCTCTCCGCCGAACCTACCAAGCAAAATCCAAGACCCTGGAGGTTTCTGATAGCGAGTGAATGTGTCCAGTTCCGCTGAACACTGGAGATGCTTCTCAAGCGGCTGCGTCTGCTATCTCACCAGGGGGAGAATAGACCGTTGAAAAATGTAGTTATAATACCCAGTTTTATTTATAGTGATGGGAAGACGAGGCAGAAACATGCGTGCTAATTGGGGTTGCTTTGATTTGAATTTGCAGCAAGGTTGGCACGTATGCAGATTCGGAAATCAGTAGCACCCAGTAATCTTAGATTCAAAGTTTACAATCTGAGAGGCCATATGGGTGAATCCCCCTCTCAGCCACAGACCATTCATCATTCACTGCCTCTCCCCCTACACGCACCGTCGCGCCCCTCACGAGGAAGGCAGGATCGTCTTTTCAATCCATCCCTCCAACCCTGGGGTATTCTGCAACATCGAAAAACTGGAGTTTCGACAATCCGGTATGGTGTAACGGCTAACATTGCCGCCTTTCATAAAGAATCCTCGGAAACAGGTCCCCGCGGCAGCTCGGGGTTCGATTCCCCGTACCGGAATGTTCTTTCGTTTTTTCCCTCGATGATTCAAATTGAGGTCACATATATGTATATATTATTCGCGATATACACACCTACAAGAAATACATCGATATTCGACATTTACACCAAAAATGACGTATCCACCCAACTTGCATAGTTGCTTCCTACAGTGGTGGAGATGTTATAAGCCACAGCTTGGCTGGCGGTCAGGATGGTAGCGAAGCTGGGCCTCTCGGCGCAATCGAAACCGACTCCTGTGCTATGGTACTCGGCAAAGACAACATTGCTGGTGTGCTGGTCTTCCGGGTGCCAAATGGACCAGATGGTGTTGTTCAGTGCGATGTTCGCAACGGTGCGCTTAAATATGACCCTAGGGAAAACAATGAGGTGGATCGTGCCTGATTGGCGTTATTTTATGACTCATACTTAGCATAAGCTGCGAAGGAAGAAAGGACGGTTCAGTACCATGCTGTTGAAGGAAATTGATTGGGCATACCTCCCCATGGCCGTCCCAAGAAGACGTTGCCAGGGGTTCCATTGACGGCGTCCGTCGCAAGGACAATCTTATTGTGCTCGAAGACATCTGCTCGGTGTGTCCAGTCAGCACGGGCGTGTTCACCAGGCATTTTATAAGACAAAAAAAAATACAAGCTCACAGCTTCCATTATCGTTCGAGTTACGTCCGCTCGCCGTGATGTATCCCGGGCCCTTTACTGCGATCGTATTGCCTCCAAAGTACGCAGATCCCAATCTACCAAAGATGAAATCGATCGCTCCCTGCCAACCGGCAAAAAAAAGAGAAAATTTCAGTGCTCGTAAAACAAAACGAGATGACAAAACTCCACGAGTAATTATGTACCTCGATGTAACCTCTGAGATAGACCTGATTACCCTGGTTCGCGTATAGGGTATCCTGGTACCCATAGAAGCCACAGGCGTACAGTCCGACCTGGTTTCCAAACTGGCTGAGAGCGATTGCTTGGTTCTGGCCTCCTGGACCTAGCCCTTCGCCATAGTCGTTCCTCACGTCGACATTGTACATCCTGAAGTTGTCCTTGTGGATCCGAAACGTGCCGCTGGCATCGTTTGACCCCGCTTGGGTTGCGGAGGTGCTTGCTTGTATCGTCACTTGATTGCAAGCATACCTCCTCGTGTCTGTCGTGTATCCATATATCTGCAAGGATCGTCAATCATACATGCGGTGGATATGCTATGAGCGTGCTCGACTCACCGTAAGCGGACCGATACGGTTGATGTACACCTGCTCGTTGTAGGTCCCGGGGTAGATGAAGATGGTTTGCGAGGACGTGTCATTGGGCAACGCTGCAACTGCGCATGAAACGGTTTGATACTCTCCGTTGGTTGTCGTGTTCGTGCGAACAACCACAGCTCCCCTAGGAGGCCTCGTCCGCGACGCCGCGAGAACCACATGGAGGCAAGACAGCCCGAACCATACGAGGACGAAGCACTTGTACATCACCGTGACGATATATCTGAGGACCGAAGCCAGTGAGCCCGTCCGCCACATTGCAAAAAAAAAACTGTAAGTTGGACTGACCGGAACGGGGAGGGATTATGCACGATATATCTGAGTCAAGTAGATATAGTATGTGAATAGGTCCGCGCGAACCCCGCGGCGGGCCGAGTACTCAAGTACAAAGGACGAGTATGACCAGAGTTATCCCACTGATTTAAAACACAGAATGACTAATATATTCGGATTAACGTTGCCTTGATGACGTGTGCCCCTCCCAAGCTGTGTGGAAAGGAAAACGAGGGGACCAGGTGTTCAAGTCGAGCCGGGTAGATCGACACTCTGTGGAAGGCAAGAACAAGAAGAATAGGCAATCATGGGTGAGGTCAGGATGCTCGAGATAATGTCCCCATTATTGAACCAAGAGTGGGCAAGGACTCAAGCTCAAGCTTCGTTTCCTCGGATCCTCTACATATCGATATCAGCAGTTAACCGAGTAATATAGAGGTGGGTCCGACCCAAAACGATTCTCTCTGCCGGCACAAAAAGATGCACTGATTTGAGAAGGTAAGCCGATGGAGTGATACTTAGTGCTCGGGGATTTTCACACGATGTCTAATTGACCAGTAAATTAGCAAGGCGCTCAGAATTTTTCTAATTTACCCTCGTATTTTAAAGCTAATTAACAGAGATTAGGTATGGGCTAATTAGCGCTAATTAACCAGTAAATTAGCCTCGAGGGCCGACTAACGATCACCGATCTGATATCACCAAACCGTAGGAACAATGAACCGCAACAATGCGTTGTCGGCTTCGTCTTTCAGCTTCTTCCGTACCTGTTGTCTCCCACCCTCGACAAAGACATCCAATGTGGTATTCGTGCTGAGTGATGAAGTAACCTTGGCGCGTTTCAACTTCGGCTCGAGCTCCTCATCTGAGTCGCTGATCACGACCTCTCGGGAACGTGTCTGTGGGATGACAGCTGGAGGACCACTTGCCTGTCCCGCCAAGTACACCGCAGCGGCATCTTGCAAAGATGATGGCAAGTAACGGCAGCCTGCCGCATGCGCGAGAATTCGCTGACGTGGTCTTGGCCAAGACCATTTTGTTTTGCAGCCTTTGCTCGCAAGGCAACGTGCGAATTTTTTGTCTTTGTCGATGTCGTCGTCGGCTACATGGGCTTTGAAGCATGGCAGTGATACTTCGAGAAGCAGCGGCAAGGTCTTCGCACCACCTTTCCACCCATCGCAGTCCTCATCAGCAGCGGTAAATGTGGAATCCTCGAAATCGGAAAGTTCCTTCGTCTCTTGTTTTCTCTTCCCTCCATCCTTCGCTTTGGTGCTCGCCTTCTTTGGCTTTGCAATCTTTGGCTGTGTTACGTCTCGACTTGGAGCAAGATCGGCCTCAGGCGTCTTCGGGTGAGGGGGTGGCAGCTGCTGCAGATGTTGCGACCGAGTCAGCATGTCAATAAGAGTTGCACCCAAATGATTGCATACCTGCACGGGCTGCACCCCAGTGGCAAGTATTGTACCTTCTGCTGCTTTCGTAACATCTGCTAACCATAATAGTGGCAGCGCCGAGTGCGGAAAATTCTGGATGAAGTTCTCGAGGACATTTGCCAGCTCAACAACACCAGGCCCACGTTCCGGGAGGACCAGTGCACCGCTTGCACGTGAACCTAGTATGACCTCAAGCTCTCAGTTAGTAGCAGCCTCTTCGCCATTGTCTTGAATAAAATCAACATCAGGGCTGAAGTGATTGAAGTTATATCGGGAGGTGTCGCGTGCAACTGGTAGGGACTTTGGTAGTCTGAGAAGATAGGAACGTAGGGTATTAACTCTGTCCGCAATCATTCTCGACGTTCGAGAGTTGTACTTGGCATGCGTTTGCAAACTATCTATAATTTCAATTTCCAGCATATTTTTTTTTTTCAGTTCCCGACCTTGGGCTAATTTACTTTGAAATACATGGGGTTTTCGAGCAAAATGAAATTGACGCTAATTTACTGGGGCTAATTAGCCCTGTGAAAATCCCCGAGCACTAGTGATACTGTACCATTAATGCATTACGACCAAGTGTCCGGTCACACGTCACGGTTTTTTCTGAAATTTCTTTGTGAATTTTTCTCGATTTATCGGAATTTTGGGGCTTTGTCGGAAAAACTTTTGATCACGTGACCGGACACTTGGTCGTAATATGTTACGGACTCTACGGTATGAGGACCACGTCATATCTTTTACCTATCATCCAAACGTGGCGCCCTCTTACGAACTTACTGTGTCTAATGTCTACTTTTGCAACCTTTGATTCCCAGTCTGACTCACTACCTTACTTTGTCATCCCCTTTAGTATACTTTGCTCCCGCGCTGACTTGCTTTCCGCAGTCAGCTTACTCACTGTACATAGCCTTCCGCAGTCGCCTTACTCATGCGCACTGCCTTCCGCAGTACTGACTCATCTGCTATCGCCTATAGTCAGTATCTATATAAACCTCTTGTACTATAGTAAATTCCTTAGATTTAGCAATCACTTTGCTCTTCGCCTTTCCACTTTCCTGCATACTCTGCCCGAACCTTGGAACGGTTTGTTAAGCATAACAAGTTGCTAAATCTTGTTAGGTTCGCCCAGAGCGAAGAGAGCAACTACCAGATGAGTCAAGGCGTCGCGCTTCTTTGAAGACTTCACCAGTAACCCATTCAGCATGCCAGAAGCCCGACAGGAGGAGCTAAGTCCTCGAGACAGTATTGATTTTATGCTCATCCAGCAGTACATCAAATCGGAGATCCATCACATTCTACAGCAGGTGCTTGACGAAGAACTAGACAACGATGAGCATTGCCCCCATGGCGAGATAGCAGAGAGCATCCATCTTGCTCGGCAACACCAGATCGCGCGTTACAACGCCCGACAGAACGAACTCGAAAGCTTTCGCGTTCAAGAAGGACCTCAGACAGGTCGGATCACAGAGATCAGAGAGTTTATCGGTGTCCAGACAACCGTTATCAGAAGATTGATTAGGACGCTCACATCGAGACGTCCCAGAGCCACATCATCATGTCTTACTCGAAGCAGCAGATCTATGCCCACTTCACCACCGAAGAACAACAGACTGAGTACAACTGCTGGGCACGAAACGAGAGACTTGACCCCTTCTCGCGACCAACAGACGCGCAGGAACAGAGATTCCTTAGAGATTTACAGAGGAAATACTCTGAACGTTTTGCCACCAATTCCGCCAATGAGTCCCCTGACGAATTTACTTTTGACTCCGCGCAGTCAGATATTGAACAGACGCCTAGAACAGGGACTTATTTTCAATCCTTACCTGTATCCCGAACCCCATCTTCATCCCAACAACCCGACCCCTCTTCTCCTCTGCAGACTCTAGACATGGCAGAAGCTCCGGCAGTACAAACAATGGATACATCCAAGATCATCAAGGATCCTGGGATGTTCAAGGACAGACACACCTTTGACGAGTGGTGGAAAGCCACCAAACTATACATCAGGTTCCAAAAGAGCCTCACAGATGATCAGAAGATTCTTGTGGTGCTATCCTGCATGATGGAAGGGTCCGGCAGACACTGGGCCAGTAACAAGTTAGACGCTCTTGCTGTTGACAATGAGAACATCACCTGGCTAGGTTTTTCTGATGATATCGCCACATGATTCTCCATCGCCAACAAGTCGGTCGCTGCCAAAGCGAGACTCGAAGTCCTGAAACAAGAGAAACGCACTGTTGATGAATTCTTGGATGAATTTGAAGAACTCTTGAAACTGTCAAACCTTGGCGAAGAAACTGGAAAATACATCCTAGAGAAGAACGTCAACCGCAGAATCTCTGAACAAGTGGCCAGCGATGGCAAGACATACACCGATTACGCAAAGGAGATCCGAAACAAGGGACGACAGATGGAAGGACACGCACTGGTCATCCGAGGTGGCGGCGACATGCGCACCAGATCGGGTACCACTTATGGTGGTCAGGGCAAAGCCATGGAGATCGACAAAGCAGGAGTAGCCCGTTGCTACAACTGTCAACGCTTCGGTCATCTGGCTAAAGACTGTAGCACTCCAAAGAAGAAAGATGGTTGCAAGTGTTTCAACTGTGACCAAGAAGGCCATATCACGCGCAACTGCCGCAAGCCGAAGAAGAACTCCGGAAGGGTTAGGAAGGTGTCCGAAGAAGAGGCCGAGAATGATGAAACCACAATCTTAGAAGCCGACAAGAAGGATTTTCCCGAAGGGTCAGATTAAACGACGCTAAGTCGCAACCCTTATCTATTAAACGGACTTGCTTGTCTTGTATGACTGCAGACAATAGAACCTATGTCATCCCTGCCAAGCGAGCCGCTGCGTCGACTAAGATTGTGAAGGGAGATAAATCTCCGAAAAGACAAGAAATCAGGCTGTTAGCTCAGCTCAAAACACGACGAGGACCAAAGGTTATCCGACCTGAGGTTGACAGCGGATGTGAACGCACATGCATTCATCCCAGAATAGTACGCGAACAGAACCTCCCCACACGAGGAATACCACCCATAGCAATTCTAAATGCGGATGGATCACCAAATTGACAACAGAAAGCGAGCCAACTTGCCGAAGTCAAGCTGGATTTGGGAGCACATCAGGAAACCATGGAAGCAATGGTACTAGACATTGGGAGAACAGACATGCTCTTGGGACATGACTGGTTGGTACACCACAACCCCACAATCAATTGGACAACCGGCGCGGTAACATTTAACCGGTGCCCAACAACATGTCGGACCAAACACTTGGATTTTAGAATTAACCTTAATGGTCACAAACACCGGGTTCGCATGGTCGAGGTGCGCGACAAAGATGCACCCAAAAAGTCGGATCAGAAATGGAAGCCTGGAGACCCTATTTTGGAAGCTGTCACTCCCACACCACCTCCCACAACCAAATGACCCTCATATGTTGAACGATTTGCTCATCTCTTTGAGAAAGAGAAGTTGGATAAGATCCCAAAGGAGAGGGAATGGGACCATGGTATCGAACTTACACCGGACGCACCAAAGGAACTAGGGGGAAATACATATCCTATGACGCAAAAGGAACAAGAAGAATTGGACGCATTCATTGACGAGGGTCTAGCAACGGGAAAGATCCGCCCGTCCAAATCCCCTTATGCCTCCCCTTGCTTCTTCATCAACAAAAAGGATGGCTCCAAACGATTGGTACAAGATTACCGCATGGTCAATAAATTCACGGTCAAAGACAAGTTCCCACTCCCATGAATATCCGATCTCTTGGACGTACTGAAAGATGCGGTCTACTTCAATAAAATGGACATCATGTGGGGCTATAACAACGTCCGGATTAAGGAGGGCGATGAATGGAAAGCTGCCTTCCTCACCAGTTGAGGATTGTTTGAACCATTGGTCATGTTTTTTGGTCTTTGCAACTCCCCGGGAACGTTCTCTCGAATGATGGCTAGTCTATTCCGGGACCAGATCCGCCGACGTATCTGCGTGATCTACATGGATGACATCGTGGTTATCGGTAAAACCAAGGAAGAACTCGCGCGAAACACTGAAGAAATCCTACAGATCCTATCGGACAATGATTTGTTCCTAAAGGAGAAGAAGTGTTTATGGGAAGTAACGAAATGTCCTATATTGGGATATGTGGTTGGTGAGGGACGTGTTGAGATGGAAACTGAGAAGGTGGATACAATTCGAAACTGGCGAGCACCCACATCAAAAAAGGAAGTTCAGAAGTTCCTTGGATTTGCTAACTTCTATCGACGTTTTATTGAAGGGTACTCAAACATCGCGAAACCTCTCACCGCGCTCACAGGCGGTATGGCATTTACTTGGGGATCAACAGAGCAACAAGCTTTTGAAGGTCTCATACGGGCAATTACATCGGCACCAGTCTTGGCATTACCTAAACCAGAGGGACAGTTCAGGGTTGAAACCGATGCATCGGGCTATGCAATTGGAGCAGTACTCTCTCAGAAGCAAGACGACAAATGGCACCCCATCGCGTTCTTGTCGCGGACCATGTCCACGGCCAAACAGAATTACGAGATATATGACAAGGAACTCCTGGCGGTCGTAGAAGCGTTAAAAGATTGGAGACACTATCTGCTCGAAGCCAGGGAACGTTTCGAAATCTTGACTGATCACAAGAACCTGGAATATTTCCGTCGTCCTCAGGACCTGAATCAACGACAGCGACGCTGGAAAATGAAGTTACAAGATTATGACTTCGAATTATGGCATGTGCCTGGCAAGACCAATGTGAAAGCGGACATCCTGTCACGCTTACCCTGGTATGAAGCGGAACTCGAACCACAGGACAGTGACCAAATGCTCAAGGAGGGACTATTCTTGAAACGGTTGGAATCAGAAGATGTGGTACAAATGGAGATGTTCACAGAGGAACAATTCTTTGAAGGGGGTGAGACATCTGATTCCATCAAAATTGGAAACATCACAACCATCGAAAACCCATGGATCGCACGCATCAAGGCTTCGAACCGCATGGAGACAGAAGTAGTGCAGGGCCTAAAAAAGAATCCTCATTGGTATCAACAGGAGAATGGGATCACCTATGCAGGAGAACAAGTCTACGTCCTGCCAGATCCACAATTACGACAAGAATTAATGTTCGAATCACACAATGCACCAGTGGCTGGACATCCAGGACAGTACCGGACACATGAACTCCTCACTCGCACCTACTGGTGGCCTACCATACTGCATGATGTGAAGAAGTACGTGAAGGGTTGCGACACCTGTCAACACAACAAGATTAACCAACAAAAGCGACATGCTCCGCTACATCCCCATGCAGCACCAAGTCACCCATGGGAAGACATAGGAATCGACGTCGTGGGACCGATACCAGAATCTGATGGAAAAAATGCAATTCTGGTCATCACAGATAGACATTCGAAGATGCTTCACCTCATTCCGACAACCGTGGAACTATCAGCTGAAGGATTAGCCAAGATCTATCGGGATCAGATATGGAAGCTTCATGGGATCCCCAAGAAGATCATCAGTGATAGGGAACCGCAGTCCGCTGTGAAGTTCATGGAGATACTCTGCCGCATGCTAGGGATCAAGAGGAATCTGTCCACCGCGTACCACCCACAAACCAATGGACAGGCCAAGCGATCACATCAGGAAACGGAGGCGTTCTTACGGAACTTTGTCAACCATCTACAGGATGATTGGGCTGAGTGGATCACAATCACAGAGTTCCAGTACAATGACAAAGAACATCAGGCAACGAAGCACACCCTATTCTACCTCAACTACGGTTTACATCCTTGGAAGGGAGAACTTGTGTTAGAAGATACCAATCTGGCTGCCAACAACTTCTTGAAGAGACTCAAACAGGCATGAGAAGAAGCCAATGCAGCACTGAAACAAGCACAGGATCAGATGAAGAAGACAGTTGACACACGACAAAGTCCGTCTCTGGACTACCGCATTGGAGATAAGGTGTGGCTAGAAGAGACTAACATCAGGACCAATCACCCCTCAAAGAAACTTGATGCACTCCGACATGGACCATTCAAAGTCCTAGAGAAGAAAGGGGCTAGCGCGTACCTTCTTGACCTTGCAAAGACTTGGAAGATGATTCACCCTGTGTTCAACGAGACCCTGTCGTCACCATACAAAACCCCAAAGTATGCCATCCAGAAAAGGAAACCAGCCCCTGATCCGATCATTGTTGAAGGACGAGAAGAGTACCATGTGTCTATGATCCTAGACTCTCAAAAGTTCCATGGAAAGATCCAGTACCTCATCCAGTGGGAAGGATATGGCCAGAAGAGAACACATGGGAACCTCAAACCAACATTCAGAACACTCAAGATCTGATCTGTGATTTCCATCGGCAGAACCCATCTCGCCCACGATAAAAGACATTTTTCGAAATCCACAACAGTATCGACCTCATCAGTCAAACACACACTGAGTTCTCCGCTCTAGTCCATTTCTCTGCCCAGTATAGCCTCCCCATTCTTCTTCTACCTCTCAACCATCCTCGCCGCCATGTCTACCACCACTGCTACCTCCACTACCACTGCCAACATCAATCCCGCCATTGCCGCCCTCATGAACGAAGCACTCTCCATGAGAGACCAAATCCATGCCCTTGAAACTTCCCTCGCCGATCTCCTTCATCGCCAGATGCATATCCGGCTTCACTCACTGTCCAACCTCCCCGTCGCCCCAAGTCCCGAGGAGAAACAAATTCTGGGAAATTACACCAGCACCCTCGTCATTGAAAATCGATGTATTTGGCTGGCTATCAAAGGCCTCGAGCTCGCCGTTGCCATCAATGAGGAGCTGATATATGATTGGAGCCTCAAGGAGAGTCCGAACTGGTCCGACCCCGGCAACAATGAGGGATGGGGACAGTGACTCTGTGAGGACACAGAGCTTGAGGAGGGAAACATGTTACGGACTCTACGGTATGAGAACCATGTCATGTCTTTTATCTATCATCCAAACGCGGCGCCCTCTTATGAACTTACTATGTCTAATGTCTACTTTTGCAACCTTAGATTCCCAGTCTGACTCACTATCTTACTTTGTCATCCCCTTTAGTATACTTTGCTCCCACGCTGACTCGCTTTCTGCAGTCAGCTTACTCACTGTACATAGCCTTCCGCAGTCACCTTACTCATGCGCACTGCCTTCCGCAGTACTGACTCATCCGCTATCGCCTATAGTCAGTACCTATATAAACCCTCTGTAGCATAGTTAGATTCCTTAGATTTAGCAATCACATTGCACTTCGCCTTTCCACTTCCTGCATACTCTGCCCGAACCTTGGAACGGTTTGTTAAGCATAACAGTTGCTGAGTAGGGTCAGGTCTGTTTTTTTTGCCCAGTGGGGTCAGGTCTGTTGTTTTTGCCCAGTAGAGTCAGGTCTGTTGTTTGCCCAGTAGGGTCAGGTCTTGTAAAAGCCCCTGGGGTCCTATGAGTCAGAGTCACATCGTCACATTTTCATCGTGTGTGTAGTATAAGCCAAATCCCCCCCGTCCGTACCTGCCATCAACGTCGTCCAGCACCTCCGAACGACATCCTGATGCACTCCCACACCCCTTTCCCTCATCAAATCCCGCCTCTCTCCACACCAGGACCTTCCCTCCGGCTCTCCCATCCCATTATATGGCTATAAAACAATACTCCCACACTCAGGTAAGTCAATTAATGACAGGGAGCAGTTTTATTAGGTACATTTCGCTTTTTATACACTAGTATAGCATTCCTATCCCGTCCTCATTGTCTTTATAGGTATATACTTAGATGTAGGCCTCAGTAGTTTATCCTATGTGTAGTATTATATAACTCATGAATATATATCAAATTATAAGGGGGATACAGGTGTATTTAGGTGGGAAAAAGTGAATCAAGCAAGGGAGGAGGAGGAGCACATCCCCCCATGCCATGTACCATGGCCCTATCTCTTATGGGACAGCTGTATGTTAGTACTAGGTTATATTGAGGTCCAGACAAGGCATCAGATGTGTCCCAGCATGAGTGGAAGATAATGAAACAGCAAAAATCAGACACACACACCTGGGGTGTCTATCAGGTCATAAGGTGAGGCAGACTATCAGGGAAAGTATCTAGGCATACTCCTAGATGCTAATAGGTCTCCAAGTGTCAGCTGTGCCAGCCTTGGGGGTGATATATTGAAGGGAAATAAGTGAGGTAGGAGGAACACATAAAAAAACAGTATTACTTACCTAGCATGTTGATCTTACTGTTTAAAAATTGTGCATAACTTGTAAGGACTTACTACTGACTACATCTACTGATAGCAAAAGCCCCACATCTAAGTATATACCTGTAAAAACAATGAGGAGGGGATAGGAATGCTATACTAGTGTATAAAAAGCGAAATGTACCTAATAAAACTGCTCCCTATCATTAATTGACTTACCTGAGTGTGGGGGTATTGTTTTATAGCCATATAATGGGATGGGAGAGCTGGAGGGAAGGTCCTGGTGTGGAGGGAGGCGGGATTTGATGAGGGAAAGGGGTGTGGGTGTTATGCTTAACAAACCGTTCCAAGGTTCAGGCTGTTAAGAACTGATCGACAAAACGTCGGAGCTACATCGGACGCGTCGGAAGGTCGGAAGGTCGGAGCGCGTGCAACGTAGGGGCAAGGACTTGGCTTCAACTTGTGTGTTGCGCCCTCGCTAATACGTTGGTGTCCTTATTTCGGAGGATCGGAGGATCAGAGGATCGGAGGTCGGAGGTCGGACTCAAGTTAAGAGTCGGAAAGAGGACGGGAGGTATGATGTCGAATCTAAGTTGATATTCAAACTGAAGCTAATACATGATTCTACATAAGTTTAAATACTATGTCGGAGGACGTGTGGCTTCGTCGGAGTCGGATAACGAGTGGCTGTCGGAGATTCTTAACATAAGTAAAATGATCGGATGTAAGTAATGTACGTAGTAACGAGATTCATAACAGTAAGTATGCATAATAAGTATTAGTCAAAATGTCGGAGGTGTCGGGATTGGTCGGAAATCGTCGGAATGGATCGGAATGTAACAGTATTTCCCCCTTAGGGCCGAACCTATGAGGCCTAAGGACCTAGGTGGTCGGTGCGCGTGAACTGCGTCATGTGATGCGTTGGTTGAAAATACCGTCTGAGTGGTTTTTTCTTCTTGTTCCCCCATTCTCTTTTCGTTTTAAACTCTTCCGAAAATAAACCTCAATATGTCGGCATCCGATTTTCAAAAGGAGATGGAGGCGCTGCAGGCTAAGCTCGCGGAGGTGGAGGCGAAAAAGCGAGCAGCGGAGGAGGAGGCTGCGAGGAAGGCTGAGGAGGAGCGGAGAGCGGAGGAAGAGAGGGCTGCGGAGGCGGCGCGGTTAGCGGAGGAGATGCGTTGGGCGTCGGAGCTGGCGGCTCAGAAAAGGGCCGATGAAGTGGCTGCTGCGCAAGGCGCATCGAGCAAGGGGTCGGGGGAGCCGCAGGCGGAGAAGAAGAAGAAGACGACGAAGAAGAGGAAGGTGGAGGAAGTGTCGGCGATGGTTGGAGAGGGGTCGGGAGTCGGGGTCGGGGTCGGCACCTGTGATAGGTGCATTGTGAAGGGCGTCGAATGCGAACGCGATGAGTAAGTCCCTCTTTGGTTCGTCTCTTCTGTTTTAACCTTGTTTTTTTTTTTAGGAATAAGTCGTCCTGCAAAGGATGTATCAAAGACAAGAAGAAGTGCGAGGTCGGAGCGTCGGAGGGGAAGTCGGAGGTGAAGGAGGTGAAGAGAACGGTGAAGGTGGTTAAGGGGAAGAAAAAGGCGTCGGAGATGCCGTCGGAGAGTGGGTCGGAGGACACCGTCTTGGGTGTCCTCAAGATGATACTGGCGGAGACGAGGCAGGTGAGGCGACTGCTAACAGCAGTCGAAGGCTCGGTGAACACCGAGTACCAACCCAAGTCGCCGGAGGTGTCGGAGGAAGGGTCGGAGTCGGAGATGGATACGGCGGAGGAGACGCACGAGTTGAGACTGGAGAAGAGGATTGCGAGAAGGATTAGGAAGGACCTGGTGAATAGGAAAAGGTTGGAGTTGCCGGAGCTGTCGGACGATTCCGACATGTCGATTTCGGAGCCGTCGGAGAAGGCGGAGTCGGGTAAGGAGGAGTCGGACAAGGAGGAGGGTCCGTCGAACAAGAAACAACGTACTAAGTAGATAGAATAGTACTTGTTTTTTCTTGTTTCAGAGCGATGTGAGCGGACCCGGTTTGTCGGGATAAGCGGAGTGAAAGTCGGAGACAAGCTCGGGGGCGTTTTCCAATTCATTGGCTGGTAGCCAAGAGAATTCTTCATCAGTGTTTTCATATCCTAACCAACGGACGAAATATAGTAGCTTGCAGCTACGTTGTCGGTCGATCTTTGAGTCGACTATTTCAGCGATCTCGTACTCAAGTTCTCCGTCAATGTCAATCGGAGGAGGCGGAGGTTGGGTCCGATTCGGAATGGTGTTCGGAGTTGCGGGTTCAAGCATGGAGACGTGGTAGACGGGGTGAACACCGCGGAATGTGTCGGGGAGTCGGAGGGTAAAGGAGTGTGTGCCGGGTTGTGCAATGATCTCGTATGGTCCCAAGTACTTTTCTGAGAGTTTCTTGGATGGGCGTGTTGTGCGGAAGAACTGTGCTTTGACGAAAACCTGTTGTCCGACAGAAAATGTCGGAGGTGCGATCCGATTATTGTCGGAGGACTTCTGGTAACGTCGTTGAGCGTCGGAGATGGTGGCTTTCAGTTCTTGGTGAAGTTCGTCTAAGTCGGTCACGAAGGATCGGGCTCGGGAAGAGGCGAGGTCTCGTTCCGGGTGAACAGTAATGTTCGGATGGTAACCCTTGTTAGCAAAGAAGGGAGATATGCCAGTGGTAGCACTAGGTGCGTTGTTGTACGCGAACTCCGCAATCGGAAGGAGAGCGGACCAGTTGTCCTGTTGGTAGTTGCAGAATATCCGCAAGTACTGTTCGAGGGTCTGGTTAGTGCGTTCGGTTTGGCCATCGCCTTCGGGGTGGTAACCGGAGGTGAAGTGGAGGGTCATGTTTAGAGCCTTTCCGAGAGATCGGAAGAATCGGGAGACGAATTCGGGGCCGCGGTCGGAGGTGACATGTTCGGGGACGCCGTGTTTAGAGAAGACATGCAATACGAAGAGTACGGCAAGGTCTTCGGAGGTGCAGTGAATTGTTGTCGGAATGAAAATACTTTGTTTCGTTAATCGGTCAACGATAACAAGGATTGAATCAAAGTTGTCGGAGGTCGGAAGGGTCTCGATGAAATCCATTGAGATAGAATTCCAAGGACGTTCGGGGATCGGAAGCTGTTTGAGTAGGCCGTAAGGCTTGTGTCTTTGTGGCTTCGATCGCATGCAAGTGGTACATGACTTGCAATAGTGTTGAACGAAATCTCGTATTCCGGGCCAGGTATAATCACGCTGAATGAGACTGAGTGTCTTGTTCTGACCTGGGTGTCCAGCAAGCATATGATCGTGCTTGTGCTGTAGGACTCGGAGTCGGAGGTCGTCGGAGTCGGGAACGTATATCCGATCGTCATGTCGGAGGAAACCATCGGGGTCGAGAGACCAGCAGGGTTTAGGATCTTTAGAAAGAGTGTTGTAAAGAGTGTCGGAAGGGAGTGCTGTGAGTATGTCGTGGTGAAGCTTTTCTGTGTCCATGATAATGGTTGCACGGAGGACGGGCTCAAGGAGTTGAGTCACGCGAACTGAAGCGGAGAGCTGTTCTTGCGAAAAGACTGGTCGGAGGTTGGTCGGATTGATGTCGACATAGTCGCTATTTCCCCCTTTAGGGTAGACATCCCAACGTCTAGTTAGAGAGTCAGGTTTAGTTCCCAATCGGCTGGGGCGGAATCGGATGACGAGGTTGAACTGAGAAAGGTATTCCGACCATCGGACTTGTCGGCGTGAAAGAACTTTGGTGGTGGCAAAATACTCGAGATTTTTGTGGTCGGTAACGACGTCAATCGGAGTACCGGAGCCTTCGAGGTAATGGCGCCAAATTTTAAACGCTTCGTAGATGGCAAGAAGTTCCTTATCGTGGGTGTCATAGTTTACTTCGGGGGCCGTGAAGGTGCGGGAATGGAATGCGACGGGGTGGACTTCATTGTCGGAGGTGACTATCGACAGAATAGCCGCTAGGGCATAGTCGGATGCGTCGGTTTCGACAATTATCGGAGAGTCGGGAATCCAGTGTGTCAGGATCGGAGCGGTGGTAAATGCCTTTTTCAGGTCATTAAAAGCGGTTCGAGCGTCGTCGGAGAACAGCCAAGTGGCATGTTTCCTGGTTAAACGAGTGAGTGGAATAGTGATGTTGGAATAGAATGGAATGAAACGTCGGTAAAAGTTTGCAAAACCTAAAAAGGACTGGACGTCCTTCACTCTGCGCGGTTCAGGCCAATCCTGAATAATCTTGACTTTCGCTTCCGACATTTTGAGTCCGTCGGGAGAAAGGATAAATCCAAGATATTCTACAGTTTCGGCAGAGAAGTCGCACTTGTCGGCGCGGGCGTAAAGACCATGTTGTCGGAGTCGTCGGAGGACTTCTCGGACATGTTTTTTGTGTTCCTCGGGGTTGTCGGAGTAGATCAGGATGTCGTCGAGGTAAACGGTAACGCAGTTGTCCAGAAGGTCGGAGAAGATGTCGTTCATAAAACGTTGAAAGGCTGCAGGTGCGTTAGACAATCCGAATGGCATGACTAACCATTCAAATGATCCATAGCGAGTGCGGAATGCAGTTTTCCATTCGTCACCTTCAGCGATGCGGACTAGGTGGTATGCGTGTCGGAGGTCTATGGTGGTATAAACGCGTGCTTTTCCGGCAGTGGCTAAGAGGTCGGAGATGAGCGGAAGTGGGTATCGGTCCTTCTTCGTGATTTTGTTCAGGCCTCGGTAGTCGACGCATAGTCGGAGTGATCCATCTTTCTTTCGGACGAAGAGGATCGGAGCGCCGTGAGGTGAACTAGAAGGTTTGATGAAACCGATATTGAGGTGCTCATCGATGAAGTCTCGGAGGGATCCAAGTTCGGATTGCGAGAGTGAGTACATCGGACCAATCGGAGGGGAAGTACCTTCCTCCAAATTGATTTTGAGGTCGTACGGTCGGTGGGGTGCAAGGGTGTCGGCTTTTTTCTTACTGAATACATCAGCAAAATCGTGGTATTCCTCGGGTATGCCAGAGAGGTCGGGAGCGTCGTCGGAGACAGACGCGGAATTGGCGGAGATGTCGGAGAGGTGAACGCGGAAAGCGTATGCCCCAGGAGCTTTACATGCATGGAGATATGCGGCTGCATTGACCATGGTAATCTGTGGCGGGTCGGAGGTGTTCGGAGTGAGCGGATCGGAGGTGCCCATCGGAGAGGGCGGACACTGCAGAGGTGGCGGAGCTGCCTCAGCAGTCGACGTCGGAGTCGGACTCGGAGTGTCGGGTAACGTAGAACGGAATAAGATACTGCCCAATACCCAGTCAATCAACGGATTGTAGCGGGTGAGCCAGTTGTGTCCTAGAACCAAATTACAAGACGAATCGAGGGTTGTCACGTAAAACGCGACGGTCAGAAATTCACCGGAAGGAAATCGGAGAGGAAGATCGATAGATTGTGTGATATAAGTATTTGAAGAACCGTCAAAAAGTTTCAAAACCATAGGTGAAGGAATCGGAGTCGGAGATAAGTTTAAAGAAGAAATAAATCTGGTATCTGCGAAGCAATGTGTAGAACCAGAATCAATAAGAGTCTTTATCGGAAGAGAATCGGAAAAGGTCGGAGATATCAAATCAATACATAGAGAGTTCGGATTTGAGAGAGCGGACACATTGAGTCGGAGGGTTTCCAAAGGTGCACGAAAGGAGTCAACGCAATCCCCAGTACGTGCTGGAATCTGAGGACTGCTTACTATTTTTTTGACTCGGTCGTCTTCTCCGATTTGTCCTCAGCTTGGGCCACGCGGGCTTTTGCTTTGGCGTTAGAAGACGATTTCTTCGAGCAGTCGGAAGCCCGATGACCAACGTTGCCGCAAAACATGCATAAATTATTGTCAAATCGTCGTTGGCGTTCTTGGGGAGTTAATTTCCCATCTTTGCCAAGTTTGTCGGAGAGGGCGGATTTCGGAGAGGTGGATGACGATTTTTGTTGTTGTTGCGAGTTGGGTTTAGACGATGAGGAGTTGTTGTTGGAGGATGATGAAGCGGGGGTCTGTTTTTTGTCGGATTTGTCGGATTTGTCGGATTTCGGAGTAGATTTGTCGGAGGAGCGCGATTTCTCGCGTTGACGTTCCCAGTAGCGAGCATCAATGTTATGGGCCATTACTTTCAACTCGGCGAGAGTCTTTGGTTTGGGAAAAGTCCCCAAAACGTCCTTGATGCATTCCGCTAAACCGGTATAGTACCGATATCGGAGCGCGCCATCATCCCACTGCGTGCGAGCGGAAAGACGTTTGAAGTCCACGTTGTAACGTAGGATCTTCTGATTGTCGCGCATCCGAAGGTGATCCAGGCTATCCTCTGCTTCTCCGGTCGGATCGATAGGTCCGAATTCGGATCGGAGGATGTGCACAAAGGCGGACCAGTCGTCCAACCAGACAGAGTCGTCGTCGGACTCTCCCAAGAGGGTGGGCTCAAACCATTCGAGCGCGGTTCCTCGGAGGTACGACAGAGCGAAACTGACTTTGTTATCATCATCGTCAAAGGCAGGGTTGTTTCGGAAATATAGTGTGCATTGTGCGAGGAAACTGGTGAGTTTCCGAGAGTCGGAACCGTCAAAAGTGTCGGGTTCCTTCGATTTCTTTTTCGGAGTTTTCGGAGTCTCTCTACGTCGGAGCTCCTGCGTCATAAGCATAATTGCTTCGGCGAGGTTTGGAGTTTGCTCGCGACGGAAAGGATTGTTATCGTCAAAAGGAGAGGTCGGCGATTTGAAAGGACGGAATTCTTCAGGAATCGGAGGTCCTTGTGTCTGAGGTGTTCGGAGACGAGGTGTCGGAGATATGGGGTCAGGTTTGGGTGCAGATTCTTCTGCGGGAATATCTTGGAACGTATGTAGAAATGTCGCCCTGGTGTCCTGCAGGTTTGAAGCTTCCGCTGCGGCTGCTGCTGCGCGGGAGTTCTGTGTGTTGCGGGCTGCCATAACTGGAATTTGAAATACGGATAAGCGAGTGGCAGTTTGAATATACTGTTAAGAACTGATCGACAAAACGTCGGAGCTACGTCGGACGCGTCGGAAGGTCGGAAGGTCGGAGCGCGTGCAACGTAGGGGCAAGGACTTGGCTTCAACTTGTGTGTTGCGCCCTCGCTAATACGTTGGTGTCCTTATTTCGGAGGATCGGAGGATCGGAGGATCGGAGGTCGGAGGTCGGACTCAAGTTAAGAGTCGGAAAGAGGACGGGAGGTATGATGTCGAATCTAAGTTGATATTCAAACTGAAGCTAATACACGATTCTACATAAGTTTAAATACTATGTCGGAGGACGTGTGGCTTCGTCGGAGTCGGATAACGAGTGGCTGTCGGAGATTCTTAACATAAGTAAAATGATCGGATGTAAGTAATGTACGTAGTAACGAGATTCATAACAGTAAGTATGCATAATAAGTATTAGTCAAAATGTCGGAGGTGTCGGGATTGGTCGGAAATCGTCGGAATGGATCGGAATGTAACACAGGCAGAGTATGCAGGAAGTGGAAAGGCGAAGAGCAAAGTGATTGCTAAATCTAAGGAATCTACTATAGTACAAGAGGTTTATATAGGTACTGACTATAGGCAATAGTGGATGAGTCAGTACTGCGGAAGGCAGTGCGCATGAGTAAGGCGACTGCGGGAGGCTATGTACAGTGAGTAAGCTGACTGCGGAAAGCGAGTCAGCGCGGGAGCGAAGTATACTAAAGGGGATGACAAAGTAAGGTAGTGAGTCAGACTGGGAATCAAAGGTTGCAAAAGTAGACATTAGACACAGTAAGTTCGTAAGAGGGCGCCACGTTTGGATGATAGGTAAAAGATATGACATGGTCCTCATACCGTAGAGTCCGTAACAGTGGGAGTGCATCGGGACGTCATTCGGAGGTGCTGGACGACGTTGATGGGCAGCCATTAATGATTGATGGCTGGTTGGCAGAGGTATGGACGGGGGGATTTGGCTTATACGACACACACAATGAAAATGTGACAACATGACTCTCAAAAATAGGCAATAGCACGGGTAAACCCCCAGGTACCCAGCCGGCAACCCGCACCCCAACCCGGCAGGGTATGTACCCTACAAGCCGCGGGTCAGTAACAACGGGTATGGCGGGTTAGACACGGGTACGGGTTACCCTCTGGGTTCATAGTGTAATGTACATGAGATTAACTAAACCCTGTAAATACGATGAGAGTGCGGTAAGTATTGTATATACGTGACAAATAGCCTACTGCATAATTAAATCTTGCCCCGACATGTCCTACTAAGCATATCACCAAGTTTTTCCAGCTCCATTTTAGCCTCCACCTCGTCCAGGACTGCAACAGCCTCCACATCTGAGTCCAACAAGGCTCCATGAACCAAGGCATAGAAGCGCGCACATGGATTCCATCGAGAGACGGCTTCGGGTGTGGGAGAGAATCAAGCGGCCATGGCTGAAGAGGCGTTCGACGTCGGTTGAGGTGGCTAAACAGCAAACAATGAGAAAAACAATAGAAAACATGATGAATTGAACATACCAGGGATAGATAAGTAATTGAGGGCCATACGGTGGAGCCGAGGGTACATTTGTCGCTTCTCATACCACCAGCGGAGTGGTAAATGAGTGGCCTTGGGTGGGGTGCTGAGATAAAGCCGCAGCTTGTCGAGCAGAACCTTAGACTTCGGAGGTTTTGTGAGGGTGGGGAGATTGTCGAAAATGTTCTTCAATTCCTGTATTTAAATGTTAGAGGACAAAAGAAAAGATTAATGGTTTGAGAACGCACCTTTCCTTGCACGGCCTCTACCTCATCGTCCTCATTTCCATCCTCGCTGTCCGAATCCGATGTAGGCTTGTATGAGCGTTCTAATTCATCTCTAACAAGAGACTTGACCGTATCAATCCACTCCGATGTCCAGCCTGCTCGCCGAAAGTATTCGAGTTTATGTTGAGGGTGTAGAACTGAAATTGCAAATCAATCACAAGTATCTTTTGTAAATTTGAAGCACTTACCCATTGCAATATGATAGACTTCAGCCTCGTCAGTCAGAGAGTAGTATTTATTAAGAGTTTTCTTAGCGAGACGAAGGGAATGGTGAATGGCGGGGTGAGTATCGCTGTCAGACCTGATTGCGTTGGTGAAAGTCGTGTCAATGTGGTCCATAGTGGGGATGACAGTTGCTAAATTTGGAGTTCCACACGAGAAATACTCAGTACCATCCTTGAGGATCTGAGGTAACGAGAGTGGTCATCAGCAAACGGGGGATGCATGCAATTCGAAATCAACAAAGCCACTGCGTGACTGTGAGACAACAAACCAAGGTAAATAAAACCTCACCTTCAATGTGTCCTTGAGCTCATCTGCGATCACCCATTCTGCGTCCATCAGCTCATACTTGCGCAAGTCGTTCTTGAGGTCCAAGGTAACGTGTTCAATTGCTTTTCTGTACGTAAGTGCAAAGCTGTAAGGGCGACCTTACGATCCAAGACTCAAACTCAGATACTTGCAAGGGAGATCCGAAGTTTAGATTGAGCAGTCTGATAAGTAATACAACACACACCTTGCAAGGGAGATCTGAAGAGAAAGTTCTAAGGATTCCCCTGCAAGCTAGCGAGATAAATAGTAAAATGAGATATGAAATAAGAGATAAAACGAGACGCATGAATGATGAGCAATGATCGGGAGTAGCGATGAAGGATGAATGGAAACAAGATGAATGATAGTACCTGTGATCCGACGTGCGGAGTAGCGGATGGGGGCGGAGTCGTCGGATGCGGAGAGGCAGATAAGATGTCGGAGACAGCGGATACGATCAGAGGACGTCGGAGATGGTGGAATAGAAAGGAAAGGAAGAAAGTAAAGGAAAAGTGAAAAGTGAAAGTGGTTGCCCTTACATCACCCCCCCTTCAAGGCACGGCATCTCGACGTGTCAGGCGAAACGAGTCGAATATCGCGGCGGCGATCCGCCGCGGAGCTCCCGGATGATGTCGGTAGAAGTCGCGGACTAGGCGCGGAGCGTGGACATTGTCTTCTGTCTCCCAGGAATTCTCTTCGTAGCCATATCCCTTCCATTTGACCAAGAATTGAAGCTTGCCTCGATGCAGTCGGCTGTCCAAGAGGTTTTCAACATCGTACTCTAATTCTTCTCCGACTACCGTCGGAGGCGGAGGAGAGCGGACTTGGCGTCGGAAAGGGTCGTCGGGAACTAGTGAAAGTTTGACGACATGGAATACTGGGTGAATGCGGGACATGGAAGGGGGAAGGCGAAGTTCATAGGCATGTGTTCCAACAGGTCGGACCACTGGGAAAGGGCCTACGTATCGATGTGCAAGCTTTTTTGTGGGTCGGGTGGTTTTGAGGTCTGATGAGTCTAAAAAGACCTTGTCCCCCGGGCGGAATGTCGGAGTGGTGCTCCGATGCTGGTTGTAGTATCGCGCCATGTCATCTTTTGCCTTTGTCAGTGCTGCGCGAGCCTCCTCTAGAGCGGACTTCATCCGCTGGCTGAAATCCGCTACCGCCTCGATCTCTGTCCGCCTCTCGCGAGGTTCGAATCCCATGCGCGGATGGCGGCCAGTGTCAATGTAGAATGGAGTTTGATGTGTCGATGCGTGAACATGGTTGTTGTATGCAAATTCCGCTATCGGAAGCCATTCGTCCCAATTGTCTTGACGTTCATTGACGAATAGGCAAAGGTATTGTTCCAATCCTTGATTGACCCGCTCCGTCTGTCCGTCTGACTGCGGATGGTAGGCTGTTGAGGCAGCAACCTTAATGTTAAGCAGCCTGTATAGTTCGCGCGTGAACTTGGCAACAAACTGTGGTCCTCGGTCGGAGACAATGGCCTCTGGTAGTCCGTGGAGTTTCCAGACATTTTGAACATAGGAGCGTGCAGTCCCAAGTGCGGAGATGTCGGAGTGCATCGGGATGAAGTGTCCCCGCTTCCTGTTATGCTTAACAAACCGTTCCAAGGTTCGGGCAGAGTATGCAGGAAGTGGAAAGGCGAAGAGCAAAGTGATTGCTAAATCTAAGGAATGTAGCTATGGTACATGGGGTTTATATAGTACTGGCTACGAGTGGTAGCGAGTGAGTTAGTAGCTGCGGAAGGCAGTGCGGATGAGTCAGTAACTGCGGAAAGGCAGTGCGAAGTGAGTCAGACGACTGCGGACTGAGTAATCCCTACTGCGGAGTGCGAGTCAGCGCGGGAGCCAAGTATACTAAAGGAGAATGGTAGAGTAAAGGTAAATGAATAAGCGGTCCGATGAGTCAAAGAAATAATGAAGGTACAATGCAAGGGAAAAGTGCGTAACATACAAACTGGTAAGTCCGTAACATGTTCCCCTCCTCAAGCTCTGTGTCCTCACAGAGTCATTGTCCCCATCCTCCGGCATCGTCATTGTTTGTCCAGGAGCCATTCTCCTTGAGGCTCCAATCGTCTATTAGCTCTTCGTTGATGGCGACGGCGAGCTCGAGACTCCGGACGGCTAGTCGGATGCGCCGGTTTTCAACGACCAGCATACGGGTGTAGTTCCCGAGGATTTGTTTCTCTTCAGGGGTTGGTGCGACGGGGAGGTCGGATAAAGAATGGAGGCGGATGTGCATCTGTCAATGCAGGATGTCGGCGAGCGAGGCTTCTAGCGCGTGGATCTGGTCTCTCATGGAGAGGGCTTCACCCATGAGGGCAGTGATGGCGGGGTTGGTTTCAGTGGATGTGGTGGTGGCGGTGGACATGGTGCGGAAGATGTTGGAGAGATAGAGGAAGAATGGAGTAGCTATATTGAAGACGGAGCGGAGAACTCGGTGGGTTTTTGACTGATGAGGTCGATGCTGTTGCTGATTTCAACGGGTGTCTTTTATCGTGGACATGACGGGTTCTGCCGATGGAAATCACGGATCAAATCTTGAGCGTTCTGAACATTAGCTTGCGGTTCCCATGTGTTCTCTTCTGGGCCATATCCTTCCCACTGGACGAGGTACTGGATCTTTCTGCGGAACTTTCGAGAGTCCAGGATCGTAGACACATGGTACTCTTCTCGTCCTTCGATGATGATCGGATCAGGGGCTGGTTTCTTTTTCTGGATGGCGTACTTCGGAGTTTCATATGGTGACAACAGGGTCTCGTTGAACACAGGGTGAATCATCTTCCAAGTCTTTGGAAGATCAAGAAGGTACGCGCTAGCTCCTTTCTTCTCTAGGACTTTGAATGGTCCATGTCGGAGTGCATCAAGTTTCTTTGAGGGTCGATCGGTCCTGATGTTAGTTCCTTCCAGCCACACCTTGTCTCCGATGTGGTAGTCCCGAGACGGACTTCGCCGTGTGTCAACTGTCTTCTTCATCTGATCCTGTGCTTGTTTCAGCGCAGCATTGGCTTCTTCTCGTGCCTGTTTGAGTTTTTTCAAGAAGTCGTTGGCAGCCGGATTGGTATCTTCTAACACGAGTTCTCCCTTCCACGGATGTAAACCGTAGTTGAGGTAGAATGGGGTGTGCTTCGTTGCCTGGTGTTCTTTGTCATTGTACTGGAACTCTGCGATTGCGATCCATTCTGCCCAATCATCCTGTAGATGGTTGACAAAGTTTCGTAAGAATGCTTCTGTTTCCTGATGCGATCGCTCGGCCTGTCCATCAGTCTGTGGGTGGTATGCGGTGGACAGGTTCCTCTTGATCCCTAACATGCAGCAGAGTATCTCCATGAACTTCGCAGCGAACTGTGGTCCCCTATCGCTGATGATCTTCTTGGGGATCCCATGAAGCTTCCATATCTGATCCCGATAGATCTTGGCTAATCCTTCAGCCGATAGTTCCACGGTTGTCGGAATGAGGTGAAGCATCTTTGAATGTCTATCCGTGATGACCAGAATTGCGTTTTTTCCATCAGATTCTGGTATCGGTCCCACGACATCGATTCCTATGTCTTCCCATGGGTGACTTGGTGCTGCATGGGGATGTAGCGGAGCATGTCGCTTTTGTTGGTTAATCTTGTTGCGTTGACAAGTGTCGCAACCCTTCACGTACTTCTTCACATCATGCAGTATGGTAGGCCACCAGTAGGTGCGAGTGAGGAATTCATGTGTCCGGTACTGTCCTGGATGTCCAGCCACTGGTGCATCGTGTGATTCAAACATCAATTCTTGTCGCAATTGTGGATCTGGCGGGACATAGACTCGTTCGCCTGCATATGTGATGCCGTTTTCCTGTTGATACCAATGAGGATTCTTCTTTAGACCCTGGGCTACTTCTGTCTCCATGCGGTTTGAACCCTTGATGCGTGCAATCCACGGATTTTCGATGGTCGTGACGTTTCCAATTTTGATGGAATCAGATGTTTCACCCCCTTCAAAGAATTGTTCCTCCGTGAACATCTCCGTTTGTACCACATCTTCTGATTCCAATTGTTTCAACAATAGTCCCTCCTTGAGCATTTGGTCACTGTCCTGTGGTTCGAGTTCCGCTTCATACCAGGGTAAGCGTGACAGGATGTCCGCTTTCACATTGGTCTTGCCGGGCACATGCCGTAATTCGAAGTCATAGTCCTGTAACTTCATTTTCCAGCGTCGCTGTCGTTGATTCAGGTCCTGAGCACGACGGAAGTATTCCAGGTTCTTGTGATCGGTCAAGATTTCAAAACGTTCCTTGGCTTCGAGCAGATAGTGTCTCCAATCTTTCAATGCTTCCACGACTGCCAGAAGTTCCTTGTCGTATATCTCGTAATTCTGTTCGGCCGCGGACATGGTCCGCGACAAGAATGCGATGGGGTGCCATTTGTCGTCTTGCTTCTGAGAGAGTACTGCTCCAATTGCATAGCCCGATGCATCGGTTTCAACCCTGAACTGTCCCTCTGGTTTAGGTAATGCCAAGACCGGTGCCGATGTAATTGCCCGTATGAGACCTTCAAAGGCTTGCTGCTCTGTTGGTCCCCAAGTAAATGCCATACCGCCTGTGAGCGGTGAGAGGCTTTGCGATGTTTGAGTACCCTTCAATAAATCGTCGATAGAAGTTAGCAAATCCAAGGAACTTCTGAACTTCCTTTTTTGATGTGGGTGCTCGCCAGTTTCGAATTGTATCCACCTTCTCAGTTTCCATCTCAACACGTCCCTCACCAACCACATATCCCAATATAGGACATTTCGTTACTTCCCATAAACACTTCTTCTCCTTTAGGAACAAATCATTGTCCGATAGGATCTGTAGGATTTCTTCAGTGTTTCGCGCGAGTTCTTCCTTGGTTTTACCGATAACCACGATGTCATCCATGTAGATCACGCAGATACGTCGGCGGATCTGGTCCCGGAATAGACTAGCCATCATTCGAGAGAACGTTCCCGGGGAGTTGCAAAGACCAAAAAACATGACCAATGGTTCAAACAATCCTCAACTGGTGAGGAAGGCAGCTTTCCATTCATCGCCCTCCTTAATCCGGACGTTGTTATAGCCCCACATGATGTCCATTTTATTGAAGTAGACCGCATCTTTCAGTACGTCCAAGAGATCGGATATTCATGGGAGTGGGAACTTGTCTTTGACCGTGAATTTATTGACCATGCGGTAATCTTGTACCAATCGTTTGGAGCCATCCTTTTTGTTGATGAAGAAGCAAGGGGAGGCATAAGGGGATTTGGACGGGCGGATCTTTCCCGTTGCTAGACCCTCGTCAATGAATGCGTCCAATTCTTCTTGTTCCTTTTGCGTCATAGGATATGTATTTCCCCCTAGTTCCTTTGGTGCGTCCGGTGTAAGTTCGATACCATGGTCCCATTCCCTCTCCTTTGGGATCTTATCCAACTTCTCTTTCTCAAAGAGATGAGCAAATCGTTCAACATATGAGGGTCATTTGGTTGTGGGAGGTGGTGTGGGAGTGACAGCTTCCAAAATAGGGTCTCCAGGCTTCCATTTCTGATCCGACTTTTTGGGTGCATCTTTGTCGCGCACCTCGACCATGCGAACCCGGTGTTTGTGACCATTAAGGTTAATTCTAAAATCCAAGTGTTTGGTCCGACATGTTGTTGGGCACCGGTTAAATGTTACCGCGCCGGTTGTCCAATTGATTGTGGGGTTGTGGTGTACCAACCAGTCATGTCCCAAGAGCATGTCTGTTCTCCCAATGTCTAGTACCATTGCTTCCATGGTTTCCTGATGTGCTCCCAAATCCAGCTTGACTTCGGCAAGTTGGCTCGCTTTCTGTTGTCAATTTGGTGATCCATCCGCATTTAGAATTGCTATGGGTGGTATTCCTCGTGTGGGGAGGTTCTGTTCGCGTACTATTCTGGGATGAATGCATGTGCGTTCACATCCGCTGTCAACCTCAGGTCGGATAACCTTTGGTCCTCGTCGTGTTTTGAGCTGAGCTAACAGCCTGATTTCTTGTCTTTTCGGAGATTTATCTCCCTTCACAATCTTAGTCGACGCAGCGGCTCGCTTGGCAGGGATGACATAGGTTCTATTGTCTGCAGTCATACAAGACAAGCAAGTCCGTTTAATAGATAAGGGTTGCGACTTAGCGTCGTTTAATCTGACCCTTCGGGAAAATCCTTCTTGTCGGCTTCTAAGATTGTGGTTTCATCATTCTCGGCCTCTTCTTCGGACACCTTCCTAACCCTTCCGGAGTTCTTCTTCGGCTTGCGGCAGTTGCGCGTGATATGGCCTTCTTGGTCACAGTTGAAACACTTGCAACCATCTTTCTTCTTTGGAGTGCTACAGTCTTTAGCCAGATGACCGAAGCGTTGACAGTTGTAGCAACGGGCTACTCCTGCTTTGTCGATCTCCATGGCTTTGCCCTGACCACCATAAGTGGTACCCGATCTGGTGCGCATGTCGCCGCCACCTCGGATGACCAGTGCGTGTCCTTCCATCTGTCGTCCCTTGTTTCGGATCTCCTTTGCGTAATCGGTGTATGTCTTGCCATCGCTGGCCACTTGTTCAGAGATTCTGCGGTTGACGTTCTTCTCTAGGATGTATTTCCCAGTTTCTTCGCCAAGGTTTGACAGTTTCAAGAGTTCTTCAAATTCATCCAAGAATTCATCAACAGTGCGTTTCTCTTGTTTCAGGACTTCGAGTCTCGCTTTGGCAGCGACCGACTTGTTGGCGATGGAGAATCATGTGGCGATATCATCAGAAAAACCTAGCCAGGTGATGTTCTCATTGTCAACAGCAAGAGCGTCTAACTTGTTACTGGCCCAGTGTCTGCCGGACCCTTCCATCATGCAGGATAGCACCACAAGAATCTTCTGATCATCTGTGAGGCTCTTTTGGAACCTGATGTATAGTTTGGTGGCTTTCCACCACTCGTCAAAGGTGTGTCTGTCCTTGAACATCCCAGGATCCTTGATGATCTTGGATGTATCCATTGTTTGTACTGCCGGAGCTTCTGCCATGTCTAGAGTCTGCAGAGGAGAAGAGGGGTCGGGTTGTTGGGATGAAGATGGGGTTCGGGATACAGGTAAGGATTGAAAATAAGTCCCTGTTCTAGGCGTCTGTTCAATATCTGACTGCGCGGAGTCAAAAGTAAATTCGTCAGGGGACTCATTGGCGGAATTGGTGGCAAAACGTTCAGAGTATTTCCTCTGTAAATCTCTAAGGAATCTCTGTTCCTGCGCGTCTGTTGGTCGCGAGAAGGGGTCAAGTCTCTCGTTTCGTGCCCAGCAGTTGTACTCAGTCTGTTGTTCTTCGGTGGTGAAGTGGGCATAGATCTGCTGCTTCGAGTAAGACATGATGATGTGGCTCTGGGACGTCTCGATGTGAGCGTCCTAATCAATCTTCTGATAACGGTTGTCTGGACACCGATAAACTCTCTGATCTCTGTGATCCGACCTGTCTGAGGTCCTTCTTGAACGCGAAAGCTTTCGAGTTCGTTCTGTCGGGCGTTGTAACGCGCGATCTGGTGTTGCCGAGCAAGATGGATGCTCTCTGCTATCTCGCCATGGGGGCAATGCTCATCGTTGTCTAGTTCTTCGTCAAGCACCTGCTGTAGAATGTGATGGATCTCCGATTTGATGTACTGCTGGATGAGCGTAAAATCAATACTGTCTCGAGGACTTAGCTCCTCCTGTCGGGCTTCTGGCATGCTGAATGGGTTACTGGTGAAGTCTTCAAAGAAGCGCGACGTCTTGACTCGTCTGGTAGTTGCTCTCTTCGCTCTGTGGAAAGGCGAAGAGCAAAGTGATTGCTAAATCTAAGGAATGTAGCTATGGTACATGGGGTTTATATAGTACTGGCTACGAGCGGTAGCGAGTGAGTCAGTAGCTGCGGAAGGCAGTGCGGATGAGTCAGTAACTGCGGAAAGGCAGTGCGAAGTGAGTCAGACGACTGCGGACTGAGTAATCCCTACTGCGGAGTGCGAGTCAGCGCGGGAGCGAAGTATACTAAAGGAGAATGGTAGAGTAAAGGTAAATGAATAAGCGGTCCGATGAGTCAAAGAAATAACGAAGGTACAATGCAAGGGAAAAGTGCGTAACATACAAACCGGTAACTCCGTAACACTTCCCTACTGAGTCCACTATGACCATGATAGCATCGTAGCCATGGGCTTCTGGTAGTTCAGTAATGAAGTCAACACTGGTTACTTGCCATCGCTCCGTGGGGACCGGTAGCGGATTGAGCTCTCCGGAGGGCGGAGTGCGTCGGACCTCGGTGCGGAGGCAAGGGTCGCATGTCTTGCAATATTGACCTATTAAACGAGACATGTGTGGCCACCAGTAATTGCGCAACACCAGTTCCAAGGTTTTCCACCGTCCAGGATGTCCGGCCACCGGAGTGTCATGGTGTTGTGTGAGGATCTGATGACGCAGTTGGGGATTGTTAGGAACATAGATACGATCCCTGAAGTAGAGCAAACCTTCCGCTTGCCTCCACTCTGCACTACGGACGGACCCCGCTCCGACGGTCGGAAGGGATTTGACAACCTCCGCCACACTATCTTCCAGTAACCCCTCTCGGATTCCCTGTCGGACCTGGCGGAGGATGTCGTGTTCTTCCCCTTGAACAGTTACCCCCCGCATTGCTCGCACTGCAAACAATTCTGGTCGAAGAAGGATGATGTTTTCGTTGTCCCATGATCCGTCTCTGTGGTCCGCTCGTCGGGACAAAGCGTCGGACTTGCCCATTGACTTGCCAGGTCGATGGTGCATTTTGAAATCGAAACGAGCGAGGTATAAGGACCATCTAGCCTGTCGTCGATTTAGTTTTTGAGCTGTCATGAAATACTCAAGATTTTTGTGGTCCGTCCAAATCTCCACTGTCTTCTCCACTCCTTCAAGGAAGTGCCTCCACTCCTCCAATGCGCGGACCACTGCCAACATCTCCTTGTCGTAGATCTCGTAGTTGTGTTCCACCGGACTAAGGCTTTTGGAATAGAATGCGACAGGGTGCCACTTACCGTCCTCTGTTGGTTGGGACAGTACTGCTCCGGTTGCAAAGTCCGAGCTATCCGCTTCTATCCACCACTTCTTTCCATGATCAGCTAAGACCAGGATCGGAGCGGATGTAATCCTCTGCTTCAACTCCGCAAATGCGGACACTTCTCCCTCCTTCCAAGACCAGAGGTGCCCTTTCTTCGTGAGCTCGAAAAGAGGGTGCGCGATGTCCGAAAACCCTTCAATAAAACGGCGATAGAAGTTAGTGAATCCTAGAAAGGACTGTACTTCTCGGACGTTTGTCGGAGCAGGCCACTCCGCGACCCCCGCTACCTTCACCGGATCCATCTCTACGTGTCCTTGTTCAATAATAAGGCCTAGGTATTCAATGTGCGTTTGTTCAAACTCGCATTTCTCTGGTTTTAGATAGAGTTTGTGTTTGCGAAGTCGTTCCAGTACGATCTGTGTGACTCTCCGATGCTCTGCAAGGGTCTCCATGAAGATGAGTATATCGTCGAGGTAAACACAGACTACACCTTCAGTGATAAGGTCCTGAAAGATCTTGTTCATCATAGTCTGGAATGTGGATGGACTATTAGTGAGGCCGAAGAACATCACCAACGGTTCATAGAGTCCGCGATTGGTCCGAAAAGCAGCCTTCCATTCATCTCCGGGTTTTATCCGCACATTGTTGTAGCCCCAGCGGATGTCGAGCTTGGTGAAGTATTGGGCACGTTGAAGTTTATTGATCAGTTCGGATATGAGCGGAAGCGGATACTTGTTTTTGATAGTTTTGGAGTTGAGTGACTGGTAGTCTTGTACAAGACGAAGGGAGCCATCCTTCTTCTTGATGTAAAATACCGGAGATGCCATTGGAGACTTGGAAGGGCAGATTCGACCAGTTGCAAGGTTTTCCTCCAAAAACGCGTTGAGTTCCTTCTGTTTGTTCGGAGCAAGCGGATATACCTTACAACCCGCCGGAGAGGCGTCCGGAACAAGTTCTGAGAATATGTCTTCAAAGTCAAACAAGTGGTCCGGTACAGAGTTGCGGAAAGATTTAGGTTTTTG
Organism: Entoloma clypeatum; assembly: GCA_963565915.1. Taxonomy (NCBI): domain Eukaryota; kingdom Fungi; phylum Basidiomycota; class Agaricomycetes; order Agaricales; family Entolomataceae; genus Entoloma; species Entoloma clypeatum. Next base: position 544,643 of record OY751489.1, on the reverse strand, counting down.
GTTACTGAGGAATGCCTCCGATAGACGTTGCGAGATATTGGATGAAGCGTGGATGAACTCCGCCTCCGCGGGTACTGTTCCGACAAAAAGGCGATCTCCCTCCTCAAACTCATCCTCTTCCTCATCATCTTCCGCTAACTCCTCCGGTTCCTCTCCTTCTGTGACCACCGGCTCATCTTCACTTCCCCTGATGTCCAATCCACCTCGGGGTTGTGTTCTTTGAGCCAAGTGAAGCCCAACACGATTTCTTGTTTTCCCAAACTTGTGACTGCAAGCTGGGTCCGTTCCGAGTGATCCTGATAGCGGAGCACTACATTCAACACCTCCGTTATTGCTCTGGCCTCGTTTGGAGTTCCGTCGATGTTGTATACCGGAATTGCGCGTTGTAGTTTTCGAGTAGAGAGTCGATGTTTCTCAACCAGAGTGCGTTCAATAAACGACCCTGTTGCCCCGATGTCGAGTAAGGCCTTTTGTGATAGTGTGTCTTTGGTGTCGGTAGTTTCAAGCACTATGTCTAGTTCAATAGAATTGTTGGAGTGAGCGGAGGCGAGGACATATTGTTTTGGAAGCCGACGCTCCCATTTAGAGAGGCGGAGGCAGATGGGATTTGCGGAGTTGGGTGCGACTATGGGATCGTTTGCAGGCTTAGAGATGGAGGGTATAGGATCATATTGTTCCATAAATAAGGCAGCATAACGATTTTTAGCAGACAACGAGGGCGCACTGTTCACTCGCTGTGGGGAGGAAAATCCTCCTGTCCTTCCTCCAACTCCGCAGACTCCGTGGGCAGAACGGAGTTGCCTTCCGCTGCGTCCTTGACCACGAGTTGTTCCATAACAAACTCATCCTGCTCCTCCATTGTCATGAAGCGAACGTCGAAGCGAAGGGGGCATTCATGACTAAAGTGACCCGTTTTGTTACATCTGAAGCATGCATTGGCATTCTTGCCTTTGACGCGTGAAGTATCAATGTCCATTGCATTGGGGTCCCTTGTCGGCGGAGCAGATGCGGATGCGAGCGGAGTTGTACGCGGAGTGAATGGAATGTAGGGGCGAGGGAATACTGAGGTGCCAGGTACTCGTGGTCCAACAACGTTGCGGAAAGCGGAGGTGCGGGTCGGAGCAGTGGCTTTGAAGGCTTTGTTGGCAATCCTATTGTCGTCATTGACTCATGCTGCAGAGTACCACTCATCGGGGTTGTCATCCGCAGGCCGTCCGTGGGTCAGGGTGGCAATCTCGTTCTGAATGTCAGAACGGAGACCATGGCGGAATTTGAGTATGATGTTGGTATCCTCCTGATAGCCTGCTTTGTCAATGTAGTCTTTGAACTCGTCAATATAGGTCTTGACATCCCGTTGACCTTGATAATAGGATTCTCCTTCGAGGATCAGTCTCGCATCCTGTTCCTCATTCTTCGGAGTGAACTCCGCTGTAAAGACTGCATGGAAGTCCACCCAAGTCCGATAAGGTGAAGCACCGGTTCTCCGCTCCTGTCGGATAATGCGATCCACAAAGCGTGCTGCGCGTCCACTCTTCATGAAAGATAAGGCCCAATAAATTTTAGCGTGGTCGTCTGCGAACTGTTCCGGAGCCAGCCCCATAAACAATTCACAGGAGTTTAGAAAGGTCCAGCCATTTGCGCGTGATCCATCGAAGTCCGACGGATTGGCAGGTTTTGCTCAACGCACACCTGGATTGGCCAGAGCAAGCGGAGCGGGTATAATAGCGGGTGTGGGAGCAGGTGGGATAGGTGGCGGAGCTGGGGCAGGAATTGCATTGAAGGCGAGGAGGAGTTGGTCAAGTTGAGTCGAGATATCAGCGAGAGTTTGACGTTGTTCCTGGAACTCGTGCTCGAGCTGTTCAAGGCGATTGGGGTCGTCCATTACTATGCGCAGAGCAGAATCACCAGTTACGGAGAGGTAATTAGAAGAACTGGAAGGGGTGTGAGATGTATCGGAGTCAGACGCAGACGAAGCTGCTCCGAAGCGCGGAATCGTGACAACGATGCAATCGGACCCGGTCCAATTAGAAGAGAACTTTCTACTGTAAGGGCGACCTTACGATCCAAGACTCAAACTCAGATACTTGCAAGGGAGATCCGAAGTTTAGATTGAGCAGTCTGATAAGTAATACAACACACACCTTGCAAGGGAGATCTGAAGAGAAAGTTCTAAGGATTCCCCTGCAAGCTAGCGAGATAAATAGTAAAATGAGATATGAAATAAGAGATAAAACGAGATGCATGAATGATGAGCAATGATCGGGAGTAGCGATGAAGGATGAATGGAAACAAGATGAATGATAGTACCTGTTATATCCGTCTCCAAACCTCCGATCCACTCCGATCGTCCTCCGACATTCCGGACATCCGTTACCTCCGCGTCTCCGCACGTTGCCATCGTGCATTTCATATTCATAACTCCATGCCCTTATCCATTTCATATTCATATTCCCATTTACTCATGCATCGCCTTTTCCGCATGGTCCGTTGACCGACATCTCCGATGTTCGTTACAGTCGCTGGCAACTTACGCCACAACCCCGGACCTACTCCGACCATCTCCGTAAAGTAATATCATTTAGGTATTTAAGCTCGTACCATACCTGTAGTTCCTCAGTTCGAATATCAACAAAGTTCACTCCTACTCCCCGTTCATGCCAGAGATCCTCGCTGTGGTACAATACGCCGACGACATCCTCATCTACTGCTCTTCCTCCATCGTTACCCTTCGACGAGCTCAGTACTGTGTCTGAGTCACAACTCCGACGTCGTCCGACCATTTCCACGTCAACGTGTCTCTCACCGAGATCTTTCCGAGAACCTCTGCATCTCCGACCTCTCCTCCGACCTCCTGAAATTGGGACACCTTATCCAACAAACGGCGGCGCAACACATACGTTGAAGCCACGTCCCTCCCCTTCGTCTGTTATGGACTAACGACTACGGACGTATACGCTTACCTTTTCACTTTTACTCATCGGCCCCCGCTTACACATATCGTATTATACTTTATTCCCTTTAGTATACTTCGCTCCTGCGCTGACTCGCTTTCCGCAGCTGTCTGACTCATTCCGCAGTCAGCTTACTCATTAGTGCATAGCCTTCCGCAGTCGCCTTACTCATGCGCACTGCCTTCCGCAGTTACTGACTCATTTGCTACCGCTCATAGTCAGTACTATATAAACCTCATGTACCATAGCTACATTCCTTAGATTTAGCAATCACATTGCTCTTCGCCTTTCCATCTTCCTGCATACTCTGCCCGAACCTTGGAACGGTTTGTTACGCATAACAAGTTGCTAAATCTCGTTAGGTTCGCCCAGAGCGAAGAGAGCAACTACCAGACGAGTCAAGACGTCGCGCTTCTTTGAAGACTTCACCAGTAACCCATTCAGCACGCCAGAAGCCCGACAGGAGGAGCTAAGTCCTCGAGACAGTATCGATTTTACGCTTATTCAGCAGTACATCGAATCGGAGATCCATCGCATCCTACAGCAGGTGCTTGACGAAGAACTAGACAACGACGAGCATCGCCCCCACGGCGAGATAGCAGAGAGCATCCATCTTGCTCGGCAACACCAGATCGCGTGTTACAACGCCCGACAGAACGAACTCGAAAGCTTTTGCGTTCAAGAAGGACCTCAGACAGGTCGGATCACAGAGATCAGAGAGTTTATCGGTGTCCAGACAACCGTTATCAGAAGATTGATTAGGACGCTCACATCGAGACGTCCCAGAGCCACATCATCACGTCCTACTCGAAGCAGCAGATCTACGCCCACTTCACCATTGAAGAACAACAAACCGAGTACAACCGTTGGGCACGAAACGAGAGACTTGACCCCTTCTCGCGACCAACAGACGCGCAGGAACAGAGATTCCTTAGAGATCTACAGAGGAAATACCCCGAACGTTTTGCCACCGATTCCGCCGACGAGTCCCCTGACGAATTTACTTTTGACTCCGCGCAGTCAGATACCGAACAGACGCCTAGAACAGGGACTGATTTTCAACCCCTACCTATATCCCAAACCCCATCTTCATCCCAACAATCCGACACCTCTCCTACTCCACAGGTTCTAGACATGGCAGAAGCACCGACAGTACAAACAATGGATACATCCAAGATCATCAAAGATCCTGGGATGTTCAAAGACAGACACACCTTCGACGAGTGGTGGAAAGCCACCAAATTATACATCAGGTTCCAGAAGGGCCTGTCCGACGATCAGAAGATTCTTGCGGTGTTATCCCGCATGATGGAAGGATCCGGTAAACACTGGGCCAGCAACAAGTTAGACGACCTTGCCACCGATGGCAAGAACATCACCTGGTTAGGGTTCTCAGACGACATCGCTACGCGATTCTCTATTGCCAACAAGTCGGCAGCGGCCAAGGCGAGACTCGAAGTCCTGAAACAGGAGAAACGCACCATCGACGAATTCTTGGACGAATTCGAAGAGCTCTTGAAGCTGTCAAACCTTGGCGAAGAAACTGGGAAATACATCCTGGAAAAGAACGTCAACCGCAGAATTTCTGAACAAGTGGCTAGCGATGGCAAGACGTACACTGACTACGCAAAGGAGATCCGAAACAAGGGACGACAGATGGAGGGACATGCATTAGTCATCCGAGGGGGTGGCGACACACGCACCGGATCGGGTACCACTTATGGTGGTCAAGGCAAAGCCATGGAGATCGACAAAGCAGGAGTAGCCCGTTGCTACAACTGTCAGCGCTTTGGTCACCTTGCCAAAGACTGCAAAGCCCCAAAGAAGAAAGATGGTCGTAAGTGTTTCAACTGCGACCAAGAAGGACATATCGCGCGCAACTGCCGCAAGCCAAAGAAGAACTCTGGAAAGATTAGGAAGGTGTCTGATGGAGATACCGATGATGATGATGAAACCATCACCATAGAGACCGATGAGAAGGATTTTCCCGAAGGGTCCGATTAAACGACGCTAAGTCGCGACCCTTATCCATTAAACGAACTCGCTTGCCTGGTGCAACTACAGACAATATAACTTATGTTATCCCTGCAAAGCGAGCCGTTGCGTCAACTAAGATTGTCAAGGGAGATAAACCTCCGAAACGACGAGAGATCAAGCTGCAAGCTCAGATCAAAACACGACGAGGACCAAAGGCCATTCGACCCGAGGTTGATAGCGGATGTGAACGCACATGTATCCATCCCAGAATAGTACGCGAACAGAACCTTCCCACACGTGGAATAAAGCCCATATCAATCCTAAATGCGGACGGATCGCCGAACCGACAACAGAAAGCAGAAAAACTTGCCGAAGTCAAGCTGGACTTAGGAACACACCAGGAAACCATGGAAGCAATGGTATTGGACATTGGGAGAACGGACATGCTTTTGGGACATGACTGGTTGGTACACCACAACCCCACAATCAATTGGACGACCGGCGCTGTAACATTCAACCAATGCCCATCAACATGTCAAACCAAACACTCGGATTTCAGGGTTAACCTTAATGGTCGCAAACATCGGGTTCGCATGGTGGAAGTACGAGACAAGGACGCGCCCAAGAAATCGAATCAGAATTGGAAGCCCGGAGACCCCATATTGGAAGCAGTTACTCCCACACCACCTCCCACAACCAAACGACCCTCATACGTTGAACGTTTTGCCCATCTCTTTGAAAAAGAAAACTTCGACAAGATCCCAAAGGAAAGAGAATGGGACCACGGCATCGAACTTACACCGGACGCACCAAAGGAGCTAGGAGGAAACACGTACCCTATGACCCAAAAGGAGCAAGAAGAACTGGACGAATTCATCGATGAAGGCCTGGCAACCGGAAAGATCCGACCGTCCAAATCCCCTTATGCATCACCCTGCTTCTTCATTAACAAGAAAGACGGTTCCAAACGATTGGTACAGGACTATCGCACGGTCAATAAATTCACGGTTAAGGACAAATTCCCACTCCCACGCATCAACGACCTCTTGGATGTATTGAAGGACGCAGTCTACTTCAACAAAATGGACATCATGTGGGGATACAATAACGTGCGGATCAAGAAGGGTGACGAATGGAAAGCCGCCTTCCTGACCAGCCGAGGATTGTTTGAACCATTGGTCATGTTTTTCGGTCTCTGCAACTCCCCGGGAATGTTCTCTCGGATGATGGCCAGCCTATTCAGGGATCAGATCCGTCGGCGCATCTGTGTGATTTACATGGATGACATAGTGGTTATTGGTAAAACCAAGGAAGAACTCGCCCAGAACACCGAAGAGATCTTGCAGATTCTGTCAGACAATGACCTGTTCCTAAAAGAGAAGAAGTGTCTTTGGGAAGTAACGAAATGCCCCATATTGGGATATGTCATTGGAGAAGGACGTGTTGAGATGGAAACTGAAAAGGTGGACACAATCCGGAACTGGCGAGTACCCACATCAAAAAAGGAAGTCCAGAAGTTCCTGGGATTTGCCAATTTTTATCAACGCTTTATTGAAGGATACTCAAACATCGCAAAGCCACTCACAACACTTATGGGAAATACAGCATTCACGTGGGGACCAGCGGCGCAAGAAGCATTTGAAGGTCTCATACGGGCAATCACGACGGCACCAGTCTTGGCATTGCCCAAACCGGACGGACAGTTCAGGGTCGAAACCGATGCATCGGGTTATGCGATTGGAGCGGTACTTTCACAGAAACAAGACGACAAGTGGCATCCTATCGCGTTCTTGTCGCGGACCATGTCCGCGGCCGAACAGAATTACGAGATATATGACAAGGAACTCTTGGCAGTCATGGAAGCACTGAAGGACTGGCGACATTATCTACTTGAAGCCAAGGAACGTTTCGAGATCTTAACCGATCACAAAAACCTGGAGTATTTCCGGCGTCCTCAGGACCTAAACCAACGACAGAGGCGCTGGAAGATGAAGTTACAAGACTATGACTTCGAATTGCGACATGTACCTGGGAAGACAAACGCGAAAGCAGACATCCTGTCACGTTTACCCTGGTATGAGACAGAACTTGAGCCGCAGGACAGCGACCAAATGCTCAAGGAGGGGCTATTTTTGAAATGATTGGAATCAGAAGATGTGATACAAATGGAGATGTTCACGGAGGAACAATTCTTTGAAGGGGGTGAAACATCTGATTCCATCAAAATCGGAAACATCACAACCATCGAAAACCCATGGATCGCACGCATCAAGGCCTCGAATCGCATGGAGACAGAAGTAGCCCAGGGTCTGAAGAAGAATCCTCACTGGTACCAGCAGGAAAATGGCATCACCTACGCAGGAGAACGAGTCTATGTTCCACCAGACCCACAATTGCGCCAAGAACTGATGTTTGAAGCGCACGACGCACCAGTGGCAGGACACCCAGGACAATATTGAACACATGAACTCCTCACTCGCACCTACTGGTGGCCCACCATCTTACATGACGTAAAGAAGTATGTGAAAGGTTGTGACACCTGTCAACGTAACAAGATCAGCCGCCAAAGGAGACACGCCCCTCTACACCCTAACGCCGCGCCAAGTCAACCATGGGAAGAGATAGGGATTGACGTCGTGGGACCGATACCAGAATCTGATGGGAAGAACGCAATTCTGGTCATCACGGACAGACATTCAAAGATGCTTCATCTCATCCCGACAACCGTGGAACTATCGGCTGAAGGATTAGCCAAGATCTATCGGGACCAGATATGGAAGCTTCATGGGATCCCTAAGAAGATCATTAGCGACAGAGGACCACAGTTCGCCGCGAAGTTCATGGAGATACTTTGCCGCATGTTGGGAATCAAGAGAAACCTGTCCACTGCGTACCATCCACAAACTGATGGACAAGCCGAACGATTGCATCAGGAAACCGAGGTGTTCTTACGAAACTTTGTCAACCATCTACAAGATGATTGGGCGGAATGGATCGCAATCGCAGAATTCCAGTACAATGACAAAGAACATCAAGCGACAAAGTACACACCATTCTATCTCAACTACGGTCTGCATCCTTGGAAGGGAGAACTTGTGTTGGAAGACACCAATCCAGCGGCAAATGACTTCTTGAAAAAACTCAAACAGGCACGAGAAGAAGCCAACGCAGCACTGAAACAGGCCCAGGATCAGATGAAGAAGACAGTTGACACACGACGAAGCCTGTCTCGGAATTACCGCATCGGAGACAAGGTGTGGCTGGAAGGGACTAACATCAGGACTGATCGTCCCTCAAAGAAACTTGACGCCCTCCGACACGGACCGTTCAAAGTCCTAGAAAAGAAAGGAGCTAGCGCATACCGTCTTGATCTTCCCAAAACCTGGAAGATGATCCACCCTGTGTTCAACGAGACCCTGTTATCGCCATACGAAACCCCAAAGTATACCATTCAGAAAAAGAAGCCAGCCCCTGATCCGATCATCGTCGAAGGACGAGAAGAATACCATGTCTCCACGATCCTGGACTCTCGGAAATTCCGTGGAAAGATTCAGTACCTTGTCCAATGGGAAGGGTATAGCCCAGAAGAGAACACGTGGGAACCTCGGACTAATGTTCAGAACGCTCAAGACTTGATCTGAGATTATCATCGGCAAAATCCATCGCGTCCACGATAAAAGAACAAACTTTGAGAGCCATTTTCCACATCGACTTCTGTCACATCGAGTTCCCCGCTCCAACTCTTCTCGCCCAACACGCCGTTCTTCTTATATCTTTCAAACATCATTTCTGCCATGTCCAACATCACCGCCGCCTCCACCGATGCTTCCGATATCAACCCCACCATCACCACCCTCATCGGCGAAGCGCTCTCCATGCGCGACCAGATCCATGCGCTCGAAACCTCCGTCGCCAACATCCTCCACCGGCAGATGCATATCCGCCTTCATACCCTCTCCGATTTACCAACCGCCCCCACCGCTGAGGAGAAACTCATCCTCAAAAACTATACCAACACCCTTGCTGTCGAGAATCGATGCCTTTGCCTCGCCGTTCGAGGTTTAGAGTTTGCCACGGCGGTAAACGATGAACTGATAAAGGACTGGGGTAACCGAGTTGACCCTGCCTGGGCCGATCCAAATGGCAACGATGGATGGGAGTAGGTAGTCTGTGAGGACACAGACCTTGAGGAGGGGAACATGTTACGGACTAACGACTACGGACGTATACGCTTACCTTTTCACTTTTACTCATCGGCCCCCGCTTACACATATCATATTATACTTTATTCCCTTTAGTATACTTCGCTCCCGCGCTGACTCGCTTTCTGCAGCTGTCTGACTCATTCCGCAGCCAGCTTACTCATTAGTGCATAGCCTTCCGCAGTCACCTTACTCATGCGCACTGCCTTCCGCAGTTACTGACTCATTCGCTACCGCTCATAGTCAGTACTATATAAACCTCATGTACCATAACTACATTCCTTAGATTTAGCAATCACATTGCTCTTCGCCTTTCCATCTTCCTGCATACTCTGCCCGAACCTTGGAACGGTTTGTTACGCATAACAGGCTAAGAGGTTGGAGATGAGCGGAAGTGGGTATTGGTCCTTCTTTGTGATTTTGTTCAGGCCTTGGTAGTCGACGCATAGTCGGAGTGATCCATCTTTCTTTCGGACGAAGAGGATCGGAGCGCCGTGAGGTGAACTAGAAGGTTTGATGAAACCGATATTGAGATGCTCATCGATGAAGTCTCGGAGGGATCCAAGTTCAGATTGCGAGAGTGAGTACATCGGACCAATCGGAGGGGAAGTACCTTCCTCCAAATTGATCTTGAGGTCGTACGGTCGGTGGGGTGCAAGGGTGTCAGCTTTTTTCTTACTGAATACATCAGCAAAATCGTGGTATTCCTTGGGTATGCCAGAGAGGTCGGGAGTGTCGTTGGAGACAGACGCAGAATTGGCGGAGATGTCGGAGAGGTGAACACGGAAAGCATATGCCCCAGGAGCTTTACAAGCATGGAGATATGCGGCTGCATTGACCATGGTAATCTGTGGCAGGTCGGAGGTGTTCGGAGTGAGTGGATCGGAGGTGCCCATCGGAGAGGGTGGACACTGCAGAGGTGACGGAGCTGCCTCAGCAGTCGACATCGGACTCGGACTCGGAGTGTCGGGTAACGTAGAACGGAATAAGATACTGCCCAATACCCAGTCAATCAACGGATCGTAGTGGGTGAGCCACTTGTGTCCTAGAACCAAATTACAAGACGAATCGAGGGTTGTCACGTAAAATGCGACGGTCAGAAGTTCACCAAAAGGAAATCGGAGAGGAAGATTGATAGATTGCGTGATATAAGTATTTGAAGAACCGTCAAAAAGTTTCAAAACCATAGGTGAAGGAATCGGAGTCGGAGATAAGTTTAAAGAAGAAATAAATCTGGTATCTGCGAAGCAATGTGTAGAACCAGAATCAATAAGAGTCTTTATCGGAAGAGAATTGGAAAAAGTTGGAGATATCAAATCAATACATAGAGAGTTCGGATTTGAGAGAGCGGACGCATTGAGTCGGAGGGTTTCCAAAGGTGCACGAAAGGAGTCAATGCAATCCCCAGTACGTGCTGGAATCTGAGGACTGCTTACTATTTTTTTGACTCGGTCGTCTTCTCCAATTTGTCCTCAGCTTGGGCCACGCGGGCCTTTGCTTTGGCATTAGAAGACAACTTCTTTGAGCAGTCGGATGCCCGATGACCCACGTTGCCGCAAAACATGCATAAATTATTGTCAAATCGTCGTTGGCGTTCTTGGGGAGTTAATTTCCCATCTTTGCCAAGTTTGTCGGAGAGGGCGGATTTCGGAGAGGTGGATGTCGATTTTTGTTGTTGTTGCGAGTTGTGTTTAGACAATGAGGAGTTGTTGTTGGAGGATGATGAAGCAGGGGTCTGTTTTTTGTCGGATTTGTCGGATTTGTCGGACTTCGGAGTAGATTTGTCGGAGGAGCGCGATTTCTCACGTTGACGTTCCCAGTAGTGAGCATCAATGTTATGGGCCATTACTTTCAACTCGGCAAGAGTCTTTGGTTTGGAAAAAGTCCCCAAAACGTCCTTGATGCATTCCGCTAAACCGGTATAGTACCGATATCGGAGCGCGCCATCATCCCACTGCGTGCGAGCAGAAAGACGTTTGAAGTCCACGTTGTAACGTAGGATCTTCTGATTGTCGCGCATCCGAAGGTGATCCAGGCTATCCTCTGCTTCTCTGGTCGGATCGATAGGTCCGAATTCAGATCGGAGGATGTGCACAAAGGCGGACCAGTCGTCCAACCAGACAGAGTCGTCGTCGGACTCTCCCAAGAGGGTGGGCTCAAACCATTCGAGCGCGGTTCCTCGGAGGTACGACAGAGCGAAACTGACTTTGTTATCATCGTTGTCAAAGGCGGGGTTGTTTCGGAAATATAGTGTGCATTGTGCGAGGAAACTGGTGAGTTTCCGAGAGTCGGAACTGTCAAGTGTCGGGTTCCTTCGACTTCTTTTTCGGAGTTTTCGGAGTCTCTCTATGTCGGAGCTCCTGCGTCATAAGCATAATTGCTTCGGCGAGGTTTGGAGTTTGCTCACGACAGAAAGGATTGTTGTCATTGAAAGGAGAAGTCGGAGATTTGTGGGAATGATGGGATCCTTCAGGGATCGGAGGTCCCAATGTCTGAGGTGTTCGGGGACGTGGTGTCGGAGATATGGGGTCAGGTTTGGGTTCTGCGGAAAGATCTTGGAACGTATGTAGAAATGACGCCCTGGTGTCCTGCAGGTTTGAAGCTTCTGCCGCAGCTGCTGCTGTGCGGGAGTTCTGAGTGGTGCAGGCTGCCATAACTGGAATTTGAAATATGGATAAGCGAGTGGGAGTTTGAATATACTGTTAAGAACTGATCGACAAAAACGTCGGAGCTACGTCGGACGCGTCGGAGGGTCGGAGGATGGTCAGAGCGCGTGCGACGTAGGGGCAAGGACTTGGCTTCAACTTGTGTGTTGTGCCCTCGCTAATACATTGGTGTCCTTATTTTGGAGGATTGGAGGATTGGAGGATCGGAGGTCAGAGGTCGGACTCAAGTTAAGAGTCGGAAAGAGGACGGGAGGTAAGATGTCATCTAAGTTGATATTCAAACTGAAGCTAATACATGATTCTACATAAGTTTAAATACTATGTTGGAGGACGTGTGGCTTCGTCGGAGTCAGATAACAAGTGGCTGTTGGAGATGCTTAACATGGTTGGATGTAAGTAATGTACGTAGTAATGAGATTCATAACAGTAAGTATGCATAATAAGTATTAGTCAAAATGTCAGAGGTGTCGGAGGTGTCGGGATTGGTCGGAAATCGTCGGAATTGATCGGAATGTAACAGTATTTCCCCCTTAGGGCCTATTAGTCAAAATGTCAGAGGTGTCGGAGGTGTCAGGATTGGTCAGAAATCATCGGAATTGATCAGAATGTAACAAATATGTGCATGTGTTCGGGCAAACACAATTCGTACGTCCCTTGATACAGTTGATGCGGATGGGACATAATACTCAGGCCTTCCTGTCTTCATTAGTGAAAGAAAACCATGGTCTTCAACAATCGTGAATGGTCGAACACTCTCCAATACCCAACGAACAATCTCGGCCCTAAGATCAACTATTAGACTGGATCCAAAAAGGTATTTAAACGTCGACTCACTTTGTTTCGGTCTTCGTGTGTTGACGATGCCTATAGTTAACTTTACCCTTGCCTTTGCGGTCAAACACAGCCTTGATTGTTCCCATGGTCATCAAGGGCTTAACGGCGCTTGTGCGAGCATCGTTTGCATGTTGACAGTCTGTTGCGGTGGCATAAGCAACATCACCTCAGCATGACTTGGCGTGTTTGATAAGGTTGCCGGTGGATGAGCGGTCAGGACCATCAAGGAAGCGCCGACATTTGTATGAACAGGATTTCGCAGCACACTTGAAGACGTGTGCACACCGCCCATCAACATACTCAATGTCTGGGATGGGGTGGTAGAACGCGTACACCGGAGAGGTCCACCGTTTCATCATGTGTTCTAATTTAAAGTAAGTCTCATTCCTCATGACAAACAATAAAAGACTTACCAAGTTCAGCTTCGTCGTCTTCGGCAGTGCTCTCCAATGCGTCATCATTGTCGTCGACATCAATGATGGTGGCCTTTGGATTGGCTTTCTTTAGGGCAGCCTTCACCAGTGCCTTCAAACCAGCTATCAGGATTGTAATATATGGGAGTATGTTCATGTACCTGGGTCTCGGTGTCCACAGGGACACTAAAACCCTTTTTCCTTTTTGGGCTTAGTACCTCGGTAGCTTTGCGCTTTAAGGTTGCGAAGCTGGATTTTGCCTTTTTCGCGAGCGACGAGGCTGTAGTCTTCGTGCTTGACTTGCTTTTGGTGGATTTGGTAGACTGGCTATTGTCTTTCGACTTCGCCATTGTGGTTGAGTATAATGGTCATTTTTTTCCTTTTAGTTGGGACTCTCCTGCCATTTTTGGGTGGCTTATATAAACTGTACAGTTGAAGGTCTTGTGTACCAAACTCCCACCACCCAAATTAGATGTATGGGTACTCCGGGTATTACTGCCTGGAAAGTCCAACCCGTACCCTGACCCATTGATATTCCAACCCATAACCCGGGGGGGGTTACCCTGACCCATGCCATTGCCTACTCAAAAATAGGACCCCATCGGAGGAAAAAGGCTTTTACAGATTGTAAACAGACCTGACCCTACTGGGCAATGGTAGACACAGGCTTTCAATAAAATCTATAAATATATTGTAACCTTTTCAACATGTGTGCCCCTCATTGCAAGGTCAGTAATGGGTGGATGCATTGTTTCGACGTTGGATGACGTGTATCACGCATGCATCAAATGTGTCAAATACATGTAAACAAATCCCCAAAAACATCGCACATCTGCTTATTATGTCTACACAGGAACAAGTAAGGGTTTCTACTAGTGTTGCCGCAAGGTGAGGTCCAAGGTACCTTAAGGTAAATGAGATTCAAACTCAACCGACCTTAAGGTGCCTCAACCTCGACCTTGATGTCACCTCAAATCACTTGCATCATGGCTGATACTATAAGCAGCTGGGGCGCGATTGATTCTACTATAAGTAAGTACACATGTCGAATAATTGGCTAGGTGCTAGCTGGCTGCGGCCATGAATTCCATGACTCTTCAATCAACGCTGTGAGCTCCTTGATCTTCCCCTCAGCCATCAGGTGGGACATTAACTACCGAAAGCTCTTCCTCACTGCAGATCAAGTCCTCTGTAAAAGTTAGACGACCCTGCCGTAATCTATACTTGAGAATCTGCAGCCTCTCGAGCATGACAGGATCGAGGTTGGACCGCCGTTTTGAGTCTGTCTCTTTGCTTGACGAAAAAACATGCTCACATGGTACAGCTGAAGCCTGGACAGGTAAGACATCGAGGGCTGCAAGATAATGGAGTGGATGTTTTCCCTGCTTAGACTAGAAAAAATCAGCTAACATAATAGACCGTCAATTTGCCAGAACAACCTGCCACCATCTTATGAGATCAAAGTCAACAGATTCCGCATGCTTGCTATCAATGCGACCACTATTCTCATAACTCGCCATTTCTTCATCAACAATCCTTTCGTCCTCAATTCTCGCGAGACGCTCAACTTCTTCTTCATTGATGGCAGTTCCATCGGAAGCAGTGACAGGACGGAGGTCCGGCATTGATGCAGACCGCGACAAACTACTCTCCATTGCATGGAGAAGTGAGAGGCCCTTTTGCTGGGAAATGGCAGCAGCTGATGCTGATGCTGAACGAGCAAGACAAGAGGGTTGAGAGGGCAGGTTTACTTCAGGATTGGGAGGTGCTGAGGTGTTCTTGAGTCTGCGATCACGTTGATATTCAAGAAGCTAATATTGGATGAGTTTAAATTAATTGCAATCAAATTGAGGACTTACAGCAGCTCTGACAGCTTTCCGTGCATTCTCATAGTCCTGTGGTGCCCAGTGGGTTTTGAGCCACTTATATTTGATGGCTGGATTGAGAGCTATGTATTGGGGTAAGTGCAGAGAAGAGGTCCCGAAATGTGGCTTACTTACCCATCGCGAGAGCATATATTGGCGTCTTACGTGAGAGGGCAAGATACTCACAAAGTTTATCTAAAGATTCTGAGATTGCATGGGCGAGTTCTGGAAGTTCTACCTTCAGGCTTGAGAACATAACAATGAGCCGCTCGTAAAGTGGGAGAACAATGGAAAGAGTTGGTGTCTTCTCAGCTGACACTGTTACGGACTAACGACTACGGACGTATATGCTTACTTTTTCACTTTTACTCATCGGCCCCCGCTTACACATATCGTATTATACTTTATTTCCTTTAGTATACTTCGCTCCCGCGCTGACTCGCTTTCCGCAGCTGTCTGACTCATTCCGCAGTCGTCTTACTCAGACGCACTGCCTTCCGCAGTTATCTTACTCAGATACACTGCCTTGCGCAGCACTGACTCATATGCTATCGCCTATAGTCAGTACCTATATAAACCCTTTGTACTATAGCTAGATTCCTTAGATTTAGCAATCACATTGCTCTTCGCCTTTCCATCTTCCTGCATACTCTGCCCGAACCTTGGAACGGTTTGTTACGCATAACAAGTTGCTAAATCTCGTTAGGTTCGCCCAGAGCGAAGAGAGCAACTACCAGACGAGTCAAGACGTCGCGCTTCTTTGAAGACTTCACCAGTAACCCATTCAGCACGCCAGAAGCCCGACAGGAGGAGCTAAGTCCTCGAGACAGTATCGATTTTACGCTTATCCAGCAGTACATCGAATCGGAGATCCGTCGCATCCTACAGCAGGTGCTTGACGAAGAACTAGACAACGACGAGCATCGCCCCCACGGCGAGATAGCAGAGAGCATCCATCTTGCTCGGCAACACCAGATCGCGCGTTACAACGCCCGACAGAACGAACTCGAAAGCTTTCGCGTTCAAGAAGGACCTCAGACAGGTCGGATCACAGAGATCAGAGAGTTTATCGGTGTCCAGACAACCGTTATCAGAAGATTGATTAGGACGCTCACATCGAGACGTCCCAGAGCCACATCATCACGTCCTACTCGAAGCAGCAGATCTACGCCCACTTCACCATCGAAGAACAACAAACCGAGTACAACCGTTGGGCACGAAACGAGAGACTTGACCCCTTCTCGCGACCAACAGACGCGCAGGAACAGAGATTCCTTAGAGATCTACAGAGGAAATACCCCGAACGTTTTGCCACCGATTCCGCCGACGAGTCCCCTGACGAATTTACTTTTGACTCCGCGCAGTCAGATACCGAACAGACGCCTAGAACAGGGACTGATTTTCAACCCCTACCTATATCCCGAACCCCATCTTCATCCCAACAATCCGACACCTCTCCTACTCCGCAGGTTCTAGACATGGCAGAAGCACCGACAGTACAAACAATGGATACATCCAAGATCATCAAAGATCCTGGGATGTTCAAAGACAGACACACCTTCGACGAGTGGTGGAAAGCCACCAAATTATACATCAGGTTCCAGAAGGGACTGTCCGACGATCAGAAGATTCTTGCGGTGTTATCCCGCATGATGGAAGGGTCCGGTAAACACTGGGCCAGCAACAAATTAGACGACCTTGCCACTGATGGCGAGAACATCACCTGGTTAGGATTCTCAGATGACATCGCTACGCGATTCTCTATTGCCAACAAGTCGGCAGCGGCCAAGGCGAAACTCGAAGTCCTGAAACAGGAGAAACGCACCATCGACGAATTCTTGGACGAATTCGAAGAGATCTTGAAGCTGTCAAACCTTGGCGAAGAAACTGGGAAATACATCCTGGAAAAGAACGTCAACCGCAAAATTTCTGAACAAGTGGCTAGCGATGGCAAGACGTACACTGATTACGCAAAGGAGATCCGAAACAAGGGACGACAGATGGAGGGACATGCATTAGTCATCCGAGGGGGTGGCGACACACGCACCGGATCGGGTACCACTTATGGTGGTCAAGGCAAAGCCATGGAGATCGACAAAGCAGGAGTAGCCCGTTGCTACAACTGTCAGCGCTTTGGTCACCTTGCCAAAGACTGCAAAGCCCCAAAGAAGAAAGATGGTCGTAAGTGTTTCAACTGCGACCAAGAAGGACATATTGCGCGCAACTGCCGCAAGCCGAAGAAGAACTCTGGAAAGATTAGGAAGGTGTCTGATGGAGATACCGATGATGACGATGAAACCATCACCATAGAGACCGATGAGAAGGATTTTCCCGAAGGGTCCGATTAAACGACGCTAAGTCGCGACCCTTATCCATTAAACGAACTCGCTTGCCTGGTGCAGTTACAGACAATATAACTTATGTTATCCCTGCAAAGCGAGCCGTTGCGTCAACTAAGATTGTCAAGGGAGATAAACCTCCGAAACGACGAGAGATCAAGCTGCAAGCTCAGATCAAAACACGACGAGGACCAAAGGCCATTCGACCCGAGGTCGATAGCGGATGTGAACGCACATGTATCCATCCCAGAATAGTACGTGAACAGAACCTTCCCACACGTGGAATAAAGCCCATATCAATCCTAAATGCGGATGGATCACCGAACCGACAACAGAAAGCAGAAAAACTTGCCGAAGTCAAGCTGGACTTGGGAACACACCAGGAAACCATGGAGGCAATGGTATTGGACATTGGGAGAACGGATATGCTTTTGGGACATGATTGGTTGGTGCACCACAACCCTACAATCAATTGGACGACCGGCGCCGTAACATTCAACCGATGCCCATCAACGTGTCAAACCAAACACTCGGATTTCAGGGTTAACCTTAATGGTCGCAAACATCGGGTTCGCATGGTGGAAATACGAGACAAGGACGCACCCAAGAAATCAGATCAGAAATGGAAGCCCGGAGACCCCATATTGGAAGCAGTTACTCCCACACCACCTCCCACAACCAAACGACCCTCATATGTTGAACGTTTTGCCCATCTTTTTGAAAAAGAAAACTTTGACAAGATCCCAAAGGAAAGGGAATGGGACCACGGCATCGAACTTACACCGGACGCACCAAAGGAGCTAGGGGGAAACACGTACCCTATGACCCAAAAGGAGCAAGAAGAACTGGACGAATTCATCGACGAAGGCCTGGCAACCGGAAAGATCCGACCGTCCAAATCACCTTATGCATCACCCTGCTTCTTCATTAACAAGAAAGACGGTTCCAAACGATTGGTACAGGACTATCGCACGGTTAACAAATTCACGGTTAAGGACAAATTCCCACTCCCACGCATCAACGACCTCTTGGATGTATTGAAGGACGCAGTCTACTTCAACAAAATGGACATCATGTGGGGATACAATAATGTGCGGATCAAAAAGGGTGACGAATGGAAAGCCGCCTTCTTGACCAGCCGAGGATTGTTTGAACCATTGGTCATGTTTTTCGGTCTCTGCAATTCCCCGGGAACGTTCTCTCGGATGATGGCCAGCCTATTCAGGGATCAGATCCGTCGGCGCATCTGTGTGATTTACATGGATGACATAGTGGTTATTGGTAAAACCAAGGAAGAACTTGCCCGGAACACCGAAGAGATCTTGCAGATCCTGTCGGACAATGACTTGTTCCTAAAGGAGAAGAAGTGTCTTTGGGAAGTAACGAAATGCCCCATATTGGGATATGTCGTGGGTGAAGGACGTGTCGAGATGGAAACTGAAAAGGTGGACACAATCCGGAACTGGCGAGTACCCACATCAAAAAAGGAAGTCCAGAGGTTCCTGGGATTTGCCAATTTTTATCGACGCTTCATTGAAGGATACTCAAACATCGCAAAGCCACTCACGACACTTACGGGAAATACAGCATTCACATGGGGACCAGCGGCGCAAGAAGCATTTGAAGGTCTCATACGGGCAATCACGACAGCACCAGTCTTGGCATTGCCCAAACCGGACGGACAGTTCAGGGTTGAAACCGATGCATCGGGTTATGCAATTGGAGCGGTACTCTCACAGAAACAAGACGACAAGTGGCATCCTATCGCGTTCTTGTCGCGGACCATGTCCGCGGCCGAACAGAATTACGAGATCTATGACAAGGAACTCTTGGCAGTCATGGAAGCACTGAAGGACTGGCGACATTATCTACTTGAAGCCAAGGAACGTTTCGAGATCTTAACCGATCACAAAAACCTGGAGTATTTCCGGCGTCCTCAGGACCTAAACCAACGACAGAGGCGCTGGAAGATGAAGCTACAAGACTATGACTTCGAATTGCGACATGTACCTGGGAAGACAAACGCGAAAGCAGACATCCTGTCACGTTTACCCTGGTATGAGACGGAACTCGAGCCGCAGGACAGCGACCAAATGCTCAAGGAGGGGCTATTTTTGAAACGATTGGAATCAGAAGATGTGATACAAATGGAGATGTTCACGGAGGAACAATTCTTTGAAGGGGGTGAAACATCTGATTCCATCAAAATCGGAAACATCACAACCATCGAAAACCCATGGATCGTACGCATCAAGGCCTCGAATCGCATGGAAACAGAAGTAGCCCAGGGTCTGAAGAAGAATCCTCACTGGTACCAGCAGGAAAATGGCATCACCTACGCAGGAGAACGAGTCTATGTTCCACCAGACCCACAATTGCGCCAAGAACTGATGTTTGAAGCGCACGACGCACCAGTGGCAGGACATCCAGGACAGTATCGAACGCATGAACTTCTCACTCGCACCTACTGGTGGCCCACCATCCTACATGACGTAAAGAAGTATGTGAAAGGTTGTGACACCTGTCAACGCAACAAGATCAGCCGCCAAAGGAGACACGCCCCTCTGCACCCTAACGCCGCGCCAAGTCAACCATGGGAAGATATAGGGATTGACGTCGTAGGACCGATACCAGAATCTGATGGGAAGAACGCAATTCTGGTCATCATGGACAGACATTCAAAGATGCTTCATCTCATCCCGACAACCGTGGAACTATCGGCTGAAGGATTAGCCAAGATCTATCGGGACCAGATATGGAAACTTCATGGAATTCCCAAGAAGATCATCAGCGATAGGGGACCGCAGTTCGCCGCGAAGTTTATGGAGATACTTTGCCGCATGTTAGGGATCAAAAGAAATCTGTCCACTGCGTACCATCCACAGACTGATGGACAGGCCGAACGATCGCATCAGGAAACCGAGGTGTTCTTACGAAACTTTGTCAACCATCTACAAGATGATTGGGCGGAATGGATCGCAATCGCAGAATTCCAGTACAATGACAAAGAACATCAAGCGACAAAGTACACACCATTCTATCTCAACTACGGTCTGCATCCTTGGAAGGGAGAACTTGTGTTGGAAGACACCAATCCGGCAGCAAACGACTTCTTGAAAAAACTCAAACAGGCACGAGAAGAAGCCAACGCAGCACTAAAACAGGCACAGGATCAGATGAAGAAGACAGTTGACACACGACGAAGCCCGTCTCGGGATTACCGCATCGGAGACAAGGTGTGGCTGGAAGGGACTAACATCAGGACTGATCGTCCCTCAAAGAAACTTGACGCCCTCCGACACGGACCGTTCAAAGTCCTAGAGAAGAAAGGAGCTAGCGCATACCGTCTTGATCTTCCCAAAACCTGGAAAATGATCCACCCTGTGTTCAACGAAACCCTGTTATCGCCATACGAAACCCCGAAGTATGCCATTCAGAAAAAGAAGCCAGCCCCTGATCCGATCATCGTCGAAGGACGAGAAGAATACCATGTCTCCACGATCCTGGACTCTCGAAAATTCCGCGGAAAGATCCAGTACCTCGTCCAATGGGAAGGGTATGGCCCAGAAGAGAACACGTGGGAACCTCGGACTAATGTTCAGAACGCTCAAGACTTGATCCGAGACTTTCATCGGCAAAATCCATCGCGTCCACGATAAAAGAATAAACTTTGAGCCATTTTCCACATCGACTTCTGTCACATCGAGTTCCCCGCTCCAACTCTTCTCGCCCAACACGCCGTTCTTCTTATACCTTTCAAACATCATTTCTGCCATGTCCAACATCACCGCCGCCTCCACCGATGCTTCCGATATCAACCCCACCATCACCACCCTCATCGGCGAAGCGCTCTCCATGCGCGACCAGATCCATGCGCTCGAAACCTCCGTTGCCGACATCCTTCACCGGCAGATGCATATCCGCCTTCATACCCTTTCCGATTTGCCAACCGCCCCCACCGCTGAGGAGAAACTCATCCTCAAAAACTATACCAACACCCTTGCTGTCGAGAACCGACGCCTTCGCCTCGCCGTTCGAGGTTTAGAGTTTGCCACGGCGGTAAACGATGAACTGATAAAGGATTGGGGTAACCGAGTTGACCCTGCCTGGGCCGATCCAAATGGCAACGATGGATGGGAGTAGGTAGTCTGTGAGGACACAGACCTTGAGGAGGGGAACATGTTACGGACTAACGACTACGGACGTATATGCTTACTTTTTCACTTTTACTCATCGGCCCCCGCTTACACATATCGTATTATACTTTATTTCCTTTAGTATACTTCGCTCCCGCGCTGACTCGCTTTCCGCAGCTGTCTGACTCATTCCGCAGTCGTCTTACTCAGACGCACTGCCTTCCGCAGTTATCTTACTCAGATACACTGCCTTGCGCAGCACTGACTCATATGCTATCGCCTATAGTCAGTACCTATATAAACCCTTTGTACTATAGCTAGATTCCTTAGATTTAGCAATCACATTGCTCTTCGCCTTTCCATCTTCCTGCATACTCTGCCCGAACCTTGGAACGGTTTGTTACGCATAACAGACACAAGCTCTTGAACACCGTGGAAGAACCAGAGGAATTTCTGAACATCAGTAAGAACCTTCACTTGGAGATCATTGAGAAGAAGGTAATTGTCTTCCTCATACTTGGCCAGGTTTAGAAGAGAAACAATTGCCTGTTGGTGGAAAGCTGTCAGTTGCTTGTCGAGAGATTGAAAATGGTCCTCTGCATACCAAATAGAGTTCGAGAACTCGATCGATCATCAAGAATGTGGATGACCATCTCGTGTCCACATCCCTGAGTAGTCCGACAACATGTAGTGGTTCACATTTATCAGTTCCCCATCCACCTTTCAGATTTTCTTCATGAATCTCTGACTGAAAATCTGTTCAACATTGTTCTGACGCTCGAACATATGTAACAAGGCCACGCGCCAAAGAAATAACATCAGTTTTCAAAGTGTCATAGTAGGCAGTTTGACATGCAGTGACTTCTGAATCGGCAGTAGACAAGTCTAGCTTCCAATCTGGAGTGTGTATGAGGTTCTGAATCCCAGCCTTGACAGCAATATTAATTACGTGGGGAAAACATCTATGTATGATAGAATCAGTAGCAGATCAGATGTAGACAAATGAAATCCAGATACCTAATACGATTGCCAGCAACGTCGAAGGGAACACTATACTCCTTGAGTACATCAACCATCTCCACCATTATCGTATTGTTATTCGATGCATTGTCGCAAGTTATCATAGAAAGCTAGAAATTTAACTTTAAGGATCCAGATTTGATGAAGCCTCATTTGCAACTAACTTTATGAAGACAACCAATTTCTCAGATTATCTGCACAAATACCCGTCCAATATTCACCCCACTATGACTACCTTTAAGTTCTCGAAAGGCGACAAGGTGAGATTTTAGTGCAAGGTTGCCAGATGATGTCTTTGCCATGTGATGTGCTGTAACCGCCATGTATGATTCGAGGCCTTGACTTGACCAGATATCACTTGTGAATGAAACACAATCCAAGGAATTCTTGTTGGGCTCGAATCAGAATAATTGGACCCTTATAAATTAACGAATGACTTACTGCTATTTCATTAACCATTTCTTGATATTCAACTTTGAAGCGCTCTATAATTAATTTGGCCACTTTGGTATGATGCGGAAGGTCGCAATCATCAATTCTATCCTGACCAAGAAAAAGGAGGAGCTCGTGGAGCTCCTCAGAGTCGACAACAGCAAGTGACTACAAGTTTAAAAGTTAGCAAGTAATTGATTGGTAAATAAGAAGCCTTACCTGATCATCTACAGCAATCCATTTTACAAGCCGATCAAGAAAGCCTTTCACCGAAAATGGCTCAAGATGCTGGCCATTTCCAGCAGTGCATGTATGTCCAACCTTTTCCCAACCCTTAAGTTTCATCAGCACGACAATATCCTGCCATGTACGTTGGTGTTCCTTCCGCAGGTGGTTTCGTATCGTCTCCGTCATTCCATCAGCATTGGCCCAAGTATGACCTTTGTGTCTGAGAAAATTTCAATAAGAAAAAGTGTGACGAAAGATAAGAAATGACATACACTGGCACACATAGCCGACAACCAAGGTATGGATATTTTACCTTGTCGGGCCGCTTCATGCACATCTCTTCCTTCTTCAGGGCAGTCGCGGGTTGCGCATTGGAAACAAGAGGGTGGGTAAAGTACCAGACATCCGTTGCATTAGCGGTACGCATTGGATTCTTGCAGGGGTTAACGAGGCTGCCCAGAGGATTTGATGATGGACCTGGGCTCCATTGATAAATCGCGGGATGAAGTGTTGGCTGTATGGGAGGGGACATGCCAATGGGACCAATGCCGGGAATGGAGGGAGCTGGAATGGAGATTGCAGGTTGGGCACCTGTAGTAGTAGCAGGCCGTTGATCGGCGAGGGCATGCTGACGTTTCCGCGAGGTCGTCCCACCTGTCACCTTCTTTCGCCTCTTTGGATTCTGCGGGGGCATGTTAGGGGGGTGAGCCAATGGCATCTGGGAAGCAGCATGAAGCAGAGTAAAAGTTGTGAGGTGGGCGGCATTCGTGACAGCACCTGTGCAGTCAGAGAGTGCGATCCGAAAGGCTTCGGATTCTGGTACTGTTGACCACTGCGGGTACATATTCTGAGAGCTGTAGAGAGGGGCGGAAGGGCCAGTTTCCCATACAGGCTGTGTGGGCATATATGATTGGTACAGCGAAGTTGACGGTCCTTGCAGTGGGGTAAATGGGTGATAGACGGTGTAGGGTGGAAACTGGGAGGGAAAGCCAGTTCCAGAAGGCATGCCGCCGTGGTTAAATTGAGATCGAGAGCACGAGCAAGAAGAGGGATCTGGGCAGTTACAGAAGTTAATGGACATTGTCGGGAACACAAAGCAATCCAGCCACAAACCTAGCCTTCTTATACCTCTCTACCATTCCTAAAATAACCAGAGAACAAACAAACACAACTGCGACGCATAAACGATCGACGACACGACACGATGGATACAGGATCTCGTAGGACGCGTCACGAAACATGATATAGCAAGGAGTAAGGGGTGCAAGGGGCGCATCAGTGGAGTGGGAAGGTCTTCCAGGGGTCTCCGGGCTGCTGGTCATGGTCTTGAACTATTGATTGGAGGGAGCGGAGAAAGCAATGTTGAACAACGTTGAATTAGCTAGAGACCAACGAGCGAGAACCAACAAACGTGACATAATGATTAGTAAGTTAGCTTCCCAAAAGAGAATTGATGAGAAGTGATCTCGTTGATTGAAGGTGGAGGTGAACCTCGCCTTTATGGCAACCGGCTCAAGGCGAGATCACCTTACCTTCAAGGCACCTCACCTTGCGGCAACACTAGTTTCTACTATATCAATTATGTAGGAGTGGAGTATATCTCACTCGATATGTATTGCTTTTCTGAACTTTCCCCACGGATTTTAAGTTATAGAGGTGCCATGCTCTACAACGAATAATAGTAAACAATGCTTATTTTAAGCAGAAGATGCCATAAGCTGAACGTGCCTTTTTCCTGATGCAGGCCTCCAGCACCGAGGCTACGACCTGTGGAGGGTGAGGGTGCTTTCACCCCTGCTGCTGCATCTGGTCCAGAGGAACTGCGAAGCTTGCTGGCATGGGCGGGATGCACATCGGCATGCTGCCCCTTGGCGGGGGTGCACGCCGTCCACACACATCGCATATACTCACGGAACAACAACAACCTGTGCCTGTCCCTCCTTCACCTTCTGTACGCACCGTCCCGCCTCCGCGCCCCCCGCTGCCCCCGCAGCACCAGGACAGCGACCTGGATATTGACAACAGCCTCTCTGCGAGTATCTCCGCGTCTGAGGATGGCGTCAAGGTCGAGGCTGAGGAGAGCGAGATAGAGATCGAGGAAGTGCCGCCGCCGCCTCCTCCTGGGAGACACTCTGTGCGCCTGCTCACGAGGACAGTCTGTCGTCGGGAGCTGCCTTCCATCTCGTCTACTTCCCTCGAGTTCAGCGACGGGCCTGATCTGTCCCTCTCGCGGACGGACGCCGCATCTGCCATTCAAACGTCGCCTCTTCCACACCCTCCTCCCTCTCCACGGCCCTCCATTCCCCCGCCCCAGCCCATTCCTGTCCCTGTCCCCGCCGCGGAGCGGCAGCTCTCCTCGGACGAGCTCATGGCCGTGTGGGGCCGCGTCGGCGTGCAGATCTGCGAGGTCGCGACGACGCTGCATGACAAGTCCAAGCGGGCACTCGTCGGTGAGGGGACATACGAGGGGTCCGTCAACGCCGTCCTGGCTGAGGTGCCGAACGCCGCGTTGTTGCCTCTTGTGTCGTCGTCGTCTGAATCGGAGTATGGGTATCTGAAGTGGGTGAGCGAGATTCTGCCTGGGGATGTGGTGGAGCTGCGGGATGCGAGGTTGAAGGGGCATAAGGGGCTGCAGGCGTATAATTAGAGTGTGGAGCATGCGGTGGGGGTGGTGAGTGAGTTTGAACCGAAGACGTCAAAGGCGAGGGCGTTTCAGGCGAATTTGCATGTCGGGCAGCAGGTTCGTGCGCTTTTTTTTTCATTCATTATCAAGGCTTATGTCGTTTCTGATCAGACTGTGGAAGCCGTTAGCTATCGCCTTGAAGACCTGAAAAGTGGAACCGTCAAGGTGAGGGTTCCATGATGTGTTTCGGTGTTGCTTGCATCCCTGGCTGATTGCACATATCGCTAGATATACCGTGTTCTTGAAAATTAGTCCCCTTGTTCACTCTCCCAAAAAGCTGGACATTCACGTATCCATTGGACGTTCTTCGCACCCCCCTTCTCATCGGAATCGTTCTTTCTGGCTGTATCGTATCATCGCAATTCCGTTCACCTGGAGCTTATCCCAAATATCAAAAAAAAAAAAACGTCACGACTCAGTTTCAGTTTCAGTTTTCCGTAGGATCTGGATGAACAAAGTTTTGAATCATATTGAATGCCGTTTACTATACATTTTTCTTCAAGAACAACAGTGTACGACTGCTGGTATAATTTTGGCAGTGTCAGCAAAGGCGAAAACATCAGAAAATGGAAACAATCAGAGTTGGCTTGCTCTATCTAGTCTTTGGCTGCTCATGTCTATAACGAAAATGAAGGCACGAACCTCTCGAACCCAAACCTCATGTTCAGATTCATGTTCGACGACACCGCGCACCGAACCGAACCGCGGCCAGAAAGGGTTCAAACCTCAACTTCAGGAGGCGCTTTGATGGCGCGGGAGGATATAGTAGCTGAGCATTGTTGATGGTCGTCACACTCAGGTCAATGCATCACAATGTTTTCCCGGGAAAATACTCCTTCAACTCCCAAGCTTCAAGGCCCTGACTGTTTCCCCAACGTTTCTTCTCCTCCCTTTTCACGTTTGAGAAATATCATCAGTGTGAGGAGCGGACTGTTTGCTGGTTGCGATCGTACGTTAGGCTTCTCCCAACTTGAAGGACTTACGGCTGCTGTGAAATCGAGGGCCGGTGGAGTGTGTACACGCAGGTCTGTACTGGTATAACTTAAAATCCAGGATTGCTGTTAATGCTCTCCTCATCGCACTCATAATGGTCATTGCCATTCAATCTGTGGCCTACCCCGGACAGGTCCTCACCCTCGCTGGCACACCCGGGAACCCTGGTGAAATATCCTTCTACTCTCCTTCGACCGTCACCTAACCAATTCTTTACCTGGTATAGTTGTTAGTTCGCATCAGATTCAAGTTGGAATGCCGGCGCCGCATCATGATAATAAACAGAGAGTATGTGCTCTCCTTCAGCTCTCCTTGTAATAGTAGGTGGCTGATGATAAAATGCTTTTCGTCACGTAGTGGATATCCGAGTTCTGGGATGACAATTTAGGACACAAGATGTATGCCTTCAAAAACATCGCAAATAATCAATACCTTGCCTTGGCTGCCGACCACAAAACAATTATCACAAGCCCAGGACGCTTCGGTTGGACCTTGGGCTCGGGCGACGCCAGGCGGTACCGGAACGTGTATGTCTTGCGGTACTCTTCTGGGACTTCTCGCTTATGCATTTTCTGCATGTCACAGGCTGTACACCGAACATTACACGCATAATGTTCTTGAATTGTCTGGACGTTCTGACGGTACTAAACCAAACATCGGCATCTTCAACAGCCTTCCGAGACAGGAGTGGGACTTCATGCCGGGTGAGTATATGCATCAGGAAAAATCTACTTTGAGCTCAGCCATGTTCCATAGCATTTGTAGCTGTTTGTAGCCATCAGTGCTAGTCAGTAGCTGTTTGTCACATTGAATGTGGTCAAAATTATAATTCATCCTCACCAAAATGCTACAAACAAATGAAACTTTGAATATCTAAGGAGGTCCGTTACTTTCCGCTGATTTCAGATTTTTTGAACCAGTCTTCCCACTGATTAAGGGGGGTCCTGTCTTGATGCTGACGCAACAAAAAGTCATTTCGGACTCCGCCTGATTTAAGGTTTCTGTTGCACAGCACAGGATTCAAAATTTAGCCTTTGCAAATGAGATTGATAAAGGGTTTGCGAAGTAATAATTTGTAGAGGGGACTTTGGGGGTGAAGAATGAAAATGTTTGACAGATGTGAAACACATGGCAATATCAGGAAAAAGCCTTGGGCTACAGACACTGCAGCCAGGATACGGTAGCTACGGTAGCTGTGGCCATCAGTCTGTAGATCAGAATAGTGCTTGATAGTATCCTGTAGCATGTGGTGCAAGCTCCATAGCTTTTAGTAGCACATGATACAAGTTCCATATCTTTTAGTAGAAAAGTATTCCTAGCAAGATCACTCAACATCAGAGGATGAGATGTAGGTTTATTCTATATGGTACACATGAAGAAATTGAACAGCAGCTAACCAATTACTTTGGGCTCGAAACGAGCAAAAATTGTCGAAGTCATTTCAACCTCCGCCAGAATCCACTGAGTTGAAGTTTGTCGTTCAGGTTTCTGCGGTTACAGAATTGATCTTGCTCTCACCCCACTCTGTCCCTCCCATCCCTCCCTCAACACGACCTCGACTCACACACAACGGCCACCTCTGCCCAACGGCATCCTCTTGTGCGCAACGGCCTCTTCTCGTGCCCCCACTGGTGCCCAACTGCCATTTCTCGTGACCTGCGGTCATTGTTAACGCCCAACGGCATCTCTTCTGCCCAATGGCATCCCTTCATGCCCAGCGGCATCCTCATTCCCAACGGCGTCCTCTCATCACCACTTTTGCCCAACGGCCGCCCCTAGTGCCCAACAGCCTTCACTCGTGCCCAACGGCCGTCCCTCGTGCCAAACGGCCCCCACTCATACCAATGGCCATCCCTTCACCCCCAACGCCCTCAGCTCGCGCCCAACAGCGGTCCCTCGTGCCCAACGGCCCCCACTAGTGCCCAACAGCCCTCACTCGCGCCCAACAGCAGTCCCTTGTGCCAAACGGGCCCCACTCGCACCCAATGACCACCCGTCATATTGAACGGCGCCCAACGCCGTCTCCTGGTGCCCAATGAGGTCCTGAGGGGCCCAACGGCCCTCACCTGTGCCCAACGGCCGTCCCTCGGTCCCAGCGGCCCCTACTTTTATCATTCCCAATGATCGCCCCTCATGCACAATGGTGTCCCTTCTGCCCGACGGCCTCTTCTCACCCCCAACGGCCTTCCTCTGCCCCCAATGGCATCCTCTCGTCACCACTTCTGCCCAGTGGCCCTCTCGTGCCCAATGGTCCTCACTCACGCCCAACAGCATTCTCTCTTTCCCAATGGCCCTCTCTCATACCCTCCTCGTGCCCAATGGTGTCCACTTGTGCCCAACGGCCTCCCCCATGATCCACGCTTCCTTAGCTTCTCAGTATACAGTATAGTAGCCATTGTATGTAAATAATTTTGCAGCAATATATTTGATTTCGAGCATCCATTCCTTGTATTGATAAGTATCCAAAATATGAATTGATATGTTGCACTGGTAGCTCTTGTAGACTCCTACTATGATGAGCTATGGTAGCTTGACAGACAGGTATGGGCAGCTATGGACAGCTATGGAGAGCTACAGTAGCTTGGCTGTGAGCTACTGATCACTATGTAATGGGGACTTGTATATGAAGCTACACTTGGCTACCATGTTTATGTAGGGCTATATACTCAAGTGGCTTTTCCCTGATGAAAATATTGACTTTGTCGAGGCATTTCTCATCAACTGTGATACTTGAGGAACAAAAAAATTTGACAATGCAAATATTGATCATTCTCACCAGAGAAAGTTGATGGAGAATGAAGTCCTGAAAAAAATCCTTTTCTGTCTAGCTTTGCTGTTTTGAAATTTTTACTTCTTTGCAAGGGGGGTGCGGGACGGAAATCCCGCACCCGAGGTGGGGGGGTAGGGGGGGGGGGGGGGCCGAGGCCATGAAAAAAAAAGTTTGACACCCTGGAGCAATGACATCATAGAGATTAAAATGGCAATCCCAGAGCCATCATCAAAGCAGGAACAAGAGCGGAAGAAGGCTGAGGATCCCTCTGGCGTCGTCTGACATCCTTGACGATGTCTGACAGATGGATAATGAGTAGAATATTCAAGATATTGTGCAAATTTGATTCCTTTCCTACAGTGCCAACAGCAACCACATTGCCGATAATTATCCCTGTCCAGGGTGGTTTCCTGAATGAAGGGGTCAGCAGATGGACATGCCAAGTAAGAAAAGCGCACCTTCTGAACCTCAATGCATGTATCTGCGGGGTAACAATCACGGAAACCGAAATCCAAGAGCGCGAAAAAGTAATGCAATGTCGAGTGGCGGGGTGCGAGACTGTTTGGGCAAGTGGTGTCTTTTTTCATGCATTTGAATTTGTGGTTGACGAATTCTTCCTAGTTCCACATGGATTGTATAGGTTATAGCTTTGTGCCGAAGCAGTGGACTTGCAAGAGCTGTGGGGGAGGAAATAGCCATCGTCGCCATTGCTGAGTGTAGAGTCTGATGTCACTCTATATTAGGAAGGTGGGGGTAGGGCGGGGGGGGTTCACTTGGCGGGAAAAAAAAAAGTTCGACCCCCAGTCTCTTAGTCCTGTCCCGCACCCCCCTTGCTTCTTTGTTCACCAAATTCTTTGTAAAAGTTGTGTTTTCTTGAGTGGCTTCAAAAACTCTTTCAGGCTTGCTATTCTCACAGTGAAGGAATATTTTTGGCAAAAAGAATAAGCATTGCAATAGTTTAATTTTGGCATTGGAAAAGTGCATCCCAAAAGGAGAACTTTTGTGATCACTTTTGTGCCTGCGAAAGGGTCATTTCTCATCAACTTTCGCAGACTTGTTGTTTCTCATAAACTTTCGCAGAAACGACCCTTTTCGCAGGCATGAAAGTGATCGCAAAAGTTCTCCTTTTGGGATGCACTTTTCCAATGCCAAAATTAAACTATTGCAATGCTTATTCTTTTTGCCAAAAATATTCCTTCGCTGTGAGAATAGCAAGCCTGAAAGAGTTTTTGAAGCCACTCAAGAAAACATAACTTTTACAAAGAATTTGGTGAACAAAGAAGTAAAAATTTCAAAACAGCAAAGCTAGACAGAAAAGGATTTTTTTCAGGACTTCATTCTCCATCAACTTTCTCTGGTGAGAATGATCAATATTTGCATTGTCGAATTTTTTTGTTCCTCAAGTATCACAGTTGATGAGAAATGCCTCGACAAAGTCGATGTTTTGCCATGTGTTTCACATCTGTCAAACATTTTCATTCTTCGCCCCCAAAGTCCCCTCTACAAATTATTACTTCGCAAACCCTTTATCAATCTCATTTGCAAAGGCTAAATTTTGAATCCTGTCCTGTGTTGTCAACTGTAAGTTTTTCGTTCCTGACCGCCATCATCCCTGCTCTCTACCCCCTCACCCCTTCCACTTTCATGCCCCCCATTGTCAATTCTCGTGCTGTGGTGTCCTCGTCTGCCAAATGGCTTTCTCTCGTGCCTAACAGCCTTCACTCACACCCAACGGCGTCCTTTCTTGCCTAACTGTGTCCTTTCTGCCCAACAGCTTTCTCGCATGCCCAACGGCCTCCTCATGCACTCAACGACCACCTCTCATCCCAAACAGCTCCCCCCGTGCCCTACAAATGGCTCCCTGCTCCCCTGGTCCTATGGCTCCCTCACATGCCCAATGGTCTCCTCGCGTGCTCAACAACCGCCTCTCGTCCCAAACGGCTCCCCCACGCCCCCAAACAGCTTCCCCCGGCCCTATGGCTGCCTCTCACCCCCAACGGCTCCTTCGCATGCCCAATGACTGCCTCTTGTCCCCAATGCCTCCCTTCCGTGCCCAACAGCCTCCTCGCATGCTCAACAACCACCTCCCCAAATGGTCATCAATCGTCTCTTGCCCCAAACGGCTGCCTCTCATCCCCTATGGCTTCCTCGCGCGCCCAGCAGCTGCCTCTCGCACCCAGCGACCGTCTCCCGTTCCCAATGGCCATCTCTCGTCTCCAATGGCTCCCACTCATCCCCTGCGGTCTCCTCACATGCCCAACGGCCTCCTCTCACCCTCCAATGGCTGCCTCCCTCCCCCAATGGCTGCCTGTCATCCCCTATGGCTTCCTCGCGTTCGCGTGCCCAACGACTGTCTCTGGTCTCCCATGGCTGTCTCTTGCCTCCAACGGCTCCCTGCCACCCCCAATGGCCACCTCTCATCTCCAACGGCTGCCTCCCTCCCCCAATGGCTGCCTGTCATCCCCTACGGCTTCCTCGCATGCCCAACGACTGTCTCTGGTCTCCCATGGCCGTCTCTCACCTCCAACGGCTCCCTGCCGCCCCCAACGGCCTCCTCTTGCCTCCAATGGCTGCCTCTTGTCTCCAACGGCTGCCCCTCGTCCCCTACGGCTTCCCTGCATGCCCAACGGCCATCTCTTGCCCCCAACTGCCTCCTCTCAGCCTCAACAGCCACCTCTCCTCCCCTACGGCCTTCCCACATGCCCAATGACTTCCTCACGCCCCAACAACTGCCTCACACCCTAAAACGGCTCCCCCTGTGCCCTACGGCACCAACCGAGGATGGCGGCAGCGAGGCCCCCACCACAACACCCCCTCTCACTCGCAAACGCGAGGGGGGGTAGTACAATTAAGTAATTATGATACTCACGGTAATACCTGTATTCATAGTTGGTCGCATTTTTGTAAGTGTTTGTAGTCCTCGTAGCTGCTCTCTACCAAGAGGTCCAGAGAGCTATGGTATCTAAGCACATGGCTATGTAGAACTACAGTACATAAGCACATTGGAGTAGGGCCTCTGGCCCGACTCCACACGATCACGTGACGTAGACTATGTAGCACGTTCCAGCTGTTGTAGACACAGGACTTGCTATCATACTGCGACTTGCCCTGCCCTCGTCGAGCCCTGCTCCGAGCCTGCCTGACCGCTCCCACCTCTCCACGTGGTGATGACAGTGCGATTCGTACTCTAACGCACCTTTCGTGACCTTGGCCAACCACCTGCAGTCGACCTTTGCACCGTTTGCCGCGCCGTTTTATTTTTTAGAATTTTATCCCCGCGCACAGAGACACGGAAAACTGGAGAAGTAGAGAACCCGAAACCTAGAGAAGAATAGACAGCGTTACAGCGACAGTTACCGTTTTTGCACCCGAGAACCCACTACTCCCTGACACGTCACAAGCCGCGACGCCGTTATGCCACCCCGAACAAATAAGAAGAAAGCCAACAAAAAGAATACCTCGACCCCATCTACAGAACCGACAGCCCCTGCCATTACCCTCTCCGAGCCGCCGAGTAACGAACCCATTCCGACAGCACAGCCACCCACGTCAACGTCACCACGAACTCGCATCACGATTCCGCCACACCTCGTCCAGTGCTACATCGACAGAATACCACCGCCGACACCCGGACTAGAGCCCTCCCACGCCCTATACCTCGATAACTACCAGCTCGAGGAGATGGTTATGAGGCAGTACGACGCGGCCTTTGAAGAGGGCAGAAAGGCAGGATATGAGGAAGGAAGGGCAACTGCCCTCGACGAAACGAGACCCGCCGCATCACCCACGTCCCCGCCTGTACTCACATCAACGCCCGTGTCTGCCGACAGGCCCCCGTCGCCTTCTCTGTCTCTGTTACCCTCCGCGTCGCCGCTGTCCACGTCACCGTCTCTGTCCACGTCTGCGGCCCCTGCAGCCATGCCGCCATTGACGCCCACGTCCGCGTCCGTGTCCATGTCCCCATCGCCATCGCCGTCCTCGTTCCCAGGTCCACCGAACCCCACGTCCGCACCTGCGAGCCCCCTGTCACGCCCCTCTTTCCCCCTACCCGTCCGAGTACCAGAAGCGGTACTGGCCCCGGAACTGTTTGCCGTCGTCGAACGGCTATCGCACGACCACCCCGTCCTTTACGACTACATACCGATGGTGTGGCGCCTCGCGTTCGAGGAAGGACAGCAAACAGGATACATAGGAGGGTACAACGAAGGAAGCAAGGCAGCCCCTCCACCTTCCACCACAACCATGGCACCTCCGTCGTCCCCGTCCCCACCTGTATCTGTGCCCGCACCTATGACCACATCCCCATCTCTGCCGGAACCTCTCGATTGGGCGACAGACGCCACATCACTTCCAACCACGTCACGACTACCTCCACGCGATCTCTCCGTGCTCCGTTCCCCCTCGTCCGAGCCATTCGCAACACTTCGACATCGCTCTCGGAGATGCCAGGCTCAGCCCCGCCGATCTCGTCACAACCAACCGAACGACACACCTACCCTACCTCAACCCTCGCGCCGTCGTACTCGGCACCACCATACCACCTCTTCCCCTCGACGAAACATCCAGTATCAGGCCCACGACCCCACCCTTGGACAAGCTCTCAAGACCTTAGGGGATGGACTTCAGCGTCTCACCGCATTTCTTGAAGCAAGTGTTCCTAGAGGCGACGAGGACGTCGCCATATAGAAAAGGGCCACCTGGAGTAGGGCCTCTGGCCCGACTCCACACGATCACGTGACGTAGACTATGTAGCACGTTCCAGCTGTTGTAGACACAGGACTTGCTATCATACTGCGACTTGCCCTGCCCTCGTCGAGCCCTGCTCCGAGCCTGCCTGACCGCTCCCACCTCTCCAACATGACTACAGAGAGCTACGGAACACTACATAAAGGGGACTTGTGTACCTGGGTACGTCTTATTGCATGCTGTGGAGATGAGTCATTGACTTTGTGATTGTTCTTGATGACCAGCCTGGGTTTACTGATTATGGGTCCTTGGCGTGATTTATATACTACTGTACTTTTGGTTCATCCAATCCAGTTGCATTTGCTTTTGGTTGGTCAATGCAGCTGCCATTCACCCCATCTGAGACAGGCCTTTACGAGAATATCCAACCTTTGCCACGAATTTCCAGGTTGTGCAAGGCAATGCACTCCGTCAACAAAATCAGGGCATCCAGTGGAAAGTTTCTGTGATAATATAAGCACGGACATGAGATTTAACCTGTGATGACAGGCCAGCGGAGTCAGCCCACAAACAGGTGACACTTGATCTGACAGCTGGGCTGATGTGTTGGCATAATATTACTTTTGGCTTATTGGGGTGCTCGGGCTGTGGGTACAGATACTAGACTGGCCACGGTCCGGTCCGGTCCAGGTTTGACCCCTCTGAGGCTGAACCTGGACCTGGACCTTGGTTTGACCCCTCTGAGGCTGAACCTGGACCTGGACCTTAGGTTCAGTCCAGACAGATTGTGAACCTGGACCTGGACCCGGGGTTCAGGTTCACCAGGTGACCTGGTCCAGGTCCAGTTTGGGTGTGAACCGGGTTCAAGAGCCAAAAATTCAATTTTTCATCATACAACCACAAAAATCACTCCTCACCTATATCTTGCATATCCATATCTTTGTCCTCAGCATCCCAATCAAAATCAGGCTTGATTTCCATCCATGCCTCCTCCACAGCCTCCAGATGGCCATCATGATATGCCAATCACAACCTCTGAAGTTCTCCGAACTTTTCAGCACCCATCTGCCGCCTCCAAGCATCATCTGTACATGCAGACATTGAGAAAGAACATGTTACGGACTCTACAGTATGAGGACCATGTCATATCTTTTACTTATCGGCCCGACTCAGCGCCCTCTTACGAACTTACTATGTCTAATGTTTACTTTAGCAACCTTCGATTCCCAGTCTGACTCATTACATTACTTCGTCATCCCCTTTAGTATACTTCGCTCCCATGCTGACTCGCTTTCCGTAGTCAGCTTACTCACTGTACATAGCCTTCCGCAGTCACCTTACTCATGCGCACTGCCTTCCGCAGTACTGACTTATCCGCTACCGCCTATAGTCAGTACCTATATAAATCTCTTGTACTATAGTAGATTCCTTAGATTTAGCAATCACTTTGCTCTTCGCCTTTCCACTTTCCTGCATACTCTGCCCAAACCTTGGAATGGTTTGTTAAGCATAACAGAACATTCAGCCAGGCATGTCGAACCCAGAACCACCAAATAGTCATGAGCCATCAGATGGATAACAGGAAATGCTTTTTTGGTGAATTTTACGCTATAGATGTGAGATTTTGTTCACATCTGAGCAAGAAGCCAGGGACTTACACCAAACCAGGAAACAATATCAGGACATTCATCCTGCGGGATGCAGTCCCATTTGAAGAAGCGATCAAACTCAGAGAATGGATCACTCTTACTCATGTCAGGTTGCTGGGTCCCTATAGCCTTTTTGAGTTTTTGTTGTACCATTCAATCCATCCAGTCATCTGTTGCTGATTTATCTTGACAGTAGTATCAGTTTACGAATTGAGAATAAAATAAAATAGTAAGGCTTACATTGTCCTGCCATCAACAGCTTGTCTACATGTGTAGTTTTTATCGCACATTTATTTCTGGCTTGGAACGCAGCATAGTATTTTAGATACTGTAACTGACATGAGAATGGCTTTGGGGTGGGGGAATTCAACTCACAATTTTGCAAAGCCAGGCAATAGCATCTTGAAAATACTCAGAATCCCAAGCAGCCTCCATGTATGTGAGCTTGCACATGGGGTCAAGTACTAATAATTCAATTGTTAGATTGGAGTGAAACGTACAGAGGGGAGAAACCTTGCCGTGGCTGATGAAATAAATTGAGGTGTCATCCGTTTTGCAATACCACTTCTGCATATTCTTTAGACCAGCCTTGAGAGCATGATGAACAGGTTCATGTTTGAAGTTCTTGAGAAGATTCTCCCAGTCTGATTGAAGCCTCTCCAAGATTGGATATACCTTGTGGCATATTGCAGTCTTATGCATGGAGAGATCACCATGGGCACCTGTGAGGATCTATTAAGAGAATCAATTCTAACATCTACATGAATATAGAAGGGAGGCTCACGTTGAGGGAGTCGTGTGCAAGCATAATTATCTCCCATTCAGCAGTGGAAAGGCTATAGTCCATCTTTCTTATTCATGAGTGGTGGAAAGTCGGGATCATCATCAGCAATGCGGCAGAAGTGGTCGATAGCCTATTCAATAGTTTGTCAGTTGCATGTAATGGTATTGAATACCATGCGACACCATACCTTCTGCTGAGCAAGAACGACATGGAAACAGTCACTTAGACTTCCCCAACATGTTCAAATCCAGAGCTTAATGTCCCAGGATGGGCAGCCCATGGAAGCTGACAACTGTTTAAGATGGTCACGTACATTGTCGCCACATGATCGCAGCTGACTGACAAATGCCATGAGCTTTCCAACAACATCACCAGCATCAAAGTCAGTGACCAATAGTGCCCGAAGAGCATCAACATCCTCAGCGGAAGGCTCCACCTCCATACTGGTGTCAACATTGAGCTCTTCATCATATTCATCAAGCAGCTCATCTCCACCATCTTTGCCAGGATCTGTATCTTTGCCAGGATCTGCATCTTTGCCAGAATCCACAATGATATCCTCTGTTGCCATCCCGCCATGAATCTGCACTTTTGATACATGAAGTGCTGGAATTCCCAGTGCCTTCACAAAGTGACATGCCATGAGGTGGACTGTATGCTCAATGCATCTGGCATTAACTTTGTTAGATAGAGCTCACCAGGATAAGTAAGAATAAATGACAAATCTTCCTCATATCTTCTTTGCTTTTAGGTCCTTCCCTCGGGGATCAAGAGTCTTGCAGACATACCGGGTCGCAACATTGTTGACCAGCACATTATCGCCCACAAGCCAACCAAGCTACAAATTGCTCGTCAGACTGGACCAGTTACACTGATGTCAATTGCCTTTTTCTCGAACTTGAATTTTTGAGCAACAGCCACTAATTCTTTTCCGATCGTTTTGCCAGTATATCGACCCCTTGTGTGAGTGAAAGCGAGGAGATGGCTCTTGAGGTTCCAGTCGCAAGAATCATTTGGGGGTGAGTAGATGTATTGGATGCTGATAGATGAGTACAGACGGCGCCGTTTTGTTGTCCACCCATCATAGATGACTGAAATCTGGGAGGGCACACTCTGCTTAGGTTAGTGATGAAAGAATCACAAGAAAATGGGAACTCACCTCCACAAGATTTCTGTTGATCACGTCGAGCTTTTCAACTTTCTCTGAGACAGCATTCCCAATGCATGGTTTTTTGGGAATATCGCTCTCTTTAAGCTTCGGACAGAGGTAAGAACAAAAGTGCCGAAATGATGCATGTTCAATGATTTGGAAAGACTAACAGCAGGAGCTTGAGTTGCACCAAAATTTGAAGGGGAAAAAGAAAAGACCTACAAGGTCGCCATCAACAACTAACTTGAGCATATATTTCTTGAGCCCGGTCTTCATAACAGGAGGTGGAGGCTTCACTTTAGCCACAATAAAAGTGTCCATTGTTGTTTGACCCCTTCATGGATGGAAACATGTGTCAGATTGCCCCGATGGAGTCAATATGATTATTACTTACATTTTCTTCTCCCAGTCATTGGGATGAGCCTTTGCCATAACATTCTTGGCTTTGCAGCGGTGAAACGATGGAAGTGAGTCTGGGGATGAGCGCGAGCAATATCTCTATCACACACACAAACACCAAACACAACAATGAAGACCAAACAAGTCTTGCGATGCGTACTTCTTGATCAATATAGTTTGGGGTGATGAGTGGGATCACTCAGGATGTGACTCTTCCAAACAACAATTGAATAACTCGTTTAGCGATGGCTCAATAAGTCTTGAACAAGACTTAGAGATAGTTCTCAATAGATAATGAACCGAGGTTTGTGATTTCCAAACCAACAAGACTTCACAAACACGATCTCGACCGAATACAAACACGACAATGACCAATACGACCGATAGATAACACGATTTGATGATTGACAAGTTCTCAAACACACAAAACACAATTGCGACTGACTTCCAATGCAAACCAAATGATCTCGAGGCTTCAATGATACTCGCGAACGACGACAGATGCACAAGACAAATGCTATCAATTCTGGGGCACAATCTAACCTAACCTATCTACCACGAAACTACGAGATTTTATACATGAGCAGCAATAAATATAGAAAAAGGTTGCATGTGGTATTGATAAATGGTATCCAGTCAAGTGACCTTCGATAAAGTCATTTTGATGTGCCCATGTGGTAGACAATGCCACAGGTATGCCCATTTTCCATATCCGAACCTCTGCTGCACTGGAGAGGCCACTATTTCAATATCTTGGTTTTGCAATGTACCCGGGACGATGCCAACTAGTTACTGTGAGGTATCAGCTGCATCAATTAAGGGTCGCCTCGGTAAGCCACCCATCAGATTCGATCTCTATCAATGTTCGCAGACGATCCCATAGCTCTCGAGTATCATAGCTAAGCCCATAGTGGTGACCAGCGCTATGTCCTACATTGCCAGGGTTGCTGGTCTCTCTCTAACGTCGCCACTAAGTCCTCAGAATCGGAGCTCATCTAGAATCTCTATATCCCTTAGAGATAGTGTGAAAGGGTGCAAAATGCGCAGATTTTAGGCCTAGACGCATCACGGCCTTATCATCTCCCCCACACTAAATCCTGACTGTCCCAGTCAATCCTATCTAACGACAGCAATATGACCAGTCCACTCTAGCACCGCTTTCCATATATTCGAGTTCCACCCCAAAACATGTTCTCGCAAGATGGCCCCACTTGACACGCCGCACTGTGGACACACAAAGTCCGCACTCGGCCCCCACTGGCCTCATGTTTGCCTATACCAAGTAATATCAAAGGTTTGCTGTTCTCACGACCTAACTCCACGCTGATGGATCTTGACAGATAACTTTCTCCACAGTAGCCTCGCGAGACTTCCAATTCCCATAAAGGCTGGGGCATTCTGCCTCATTCTCCAGTTCTCACTTTTCCTCTCTTTCAACATGTCCACTTCTCCGAACAAGCTCTACACTTGCCTTTCTAAGTTTGAGGTCAAACTCAATATCCTCACCGATCTCAACCGACTCTGCAAGTCCAGAGAAGCATGGGTTCATGAAATCCTATCAGAACTTCATGATACACTGGTAAGTGATGCTTGCAAGACCCTGTTTTCTACTAAAACATTTCTTCTTTCAGGTCGTGGCTGCAGGTTGTGTGGATGACTATGCCGAGCGGCTCTTAAACAACATCGCGTACAACTTATACCACACCGACTACATGATGGACCACCGCTGGTGGAAATGGTGGCCCGACCTTCATGGGCAAACCTTCAAGACCTCCCCAAGGTGAGTCGTTTGCTTATTTGCTTTGCTAATTTCCACATTATATTCTTCTTATGCAGGATCGCCTACTGGAAGAGGACGAGGCCATCCCCGTCCCCGTCCCCGAACTGTCCATCTCTAGCAGGAAACGACCTGCAAAGCTCATCGCGAAGGCCATGGAGTACATGACGGCCAGTCCAGCTTCACCCAACATCGAGGACAAGGGCAAGTCAACCTCTCGCACTGCACGATTGAAGCCTGTGACCCATGCTAGCGGTAAGCGTGCAGCTCCTCATTTACCTCCCAGTCAGGGAGCTCTCAAGGTGAACTTCCTGATCATTTCTTTACTTCTTACTAAATTTCCTTCCAGAAATGTCGCTTCGACATCAGTCGTCAAGCTTCGCAAGCAGACAGCAAGGACAATGTCATTGAGATGGTCGACGCACACACCCCCACCAGACCTCAACCTGTTGCTAAAAGGCCCCATGTCATAACAGCGCCCACGGCCACTGAGAAAGTGCCCGCGAGGCCCCCTACTCAACCCCAACCAAAACCCGCCACGGTTGCGAAAGAACCGCGGGTCGACGCGAAAGAGGGTACTGCCCTCAAGGCAGATGAGTTGCGACAACTCCGTGTTGCATTGCCCATTATGGTATATTTTCTTTCTTCCTGACTCATTCTATAGCTAACTATGCCTTTTCTTAGCCCAGCCTTCCCTGCCTCGTTTGCGCTGGTGGACCAAGTGCGGCTCGCTGCCGTTTCCAAGGTTGGGGCAAGAAGTGCTCCAACTGCCAGAGCAGCAGCCGGGTAGGGTGCTCTTTCAAGGTGAGTAGTGAACGTGCAGAGCTACTCGCGACCATGGCCCATGCCTTAGGTCAGTCGAGTACTACTGGTGCGTCCTACCATGGTCTCTTTTCTTCTAGCCACTGAGAATTTATTTTATTTTATTTTTCCAGCCATCTGCGAGACCGTTGTTGACATCCATGCCTCAACTGCTCTCCACTTCCACCTCTCAGAAGCCTTGTCAGCCATCGCCGCTCATCGCAAGCGGTCCATTACCCTCTTTCTTCACCAGCTGGCTCAGCTGTATTGTCACGAGGGCAACTTTCCTCAGGGCTTGGTAGCTGATGAGGCAACTTGCCAGGAGCTCTTCGAAGTCTTCAGCCTCGCTCGATTCGACCCTCCCACTGGTCAACAGTCCTCCCGCGAGCACCCCATCTTCATCAAGAAGGTTGCGCCTGTCCAGGAATTGGACTCAGCTTCTGATGAGGACTCTCCTGTGGAGGAAGATGCCGATGAAGTCACGAAGGATCTGTTCGTTCAGGGGTCGTCTCGCGATGTTGCCTAGGTACTGCGGGCCTTCTTTCTTTTTTATTTATTTTTTAAGAAGGAAAAAATAGAGAAGGGGTTGAGGGACGATGGTTATGCATGATTTTGAGAAAGGTGATAAGATAAAAGGGCAGCAAGGAGATAAGGATGGCGACATATATAAATTTGGAAAGCGTCGGATGACCATCTGCCTATGGCTTGTATGAGGTGTGGCAGTATGCCAGCTTCAGCTAGTGCGGTAGCACCACCAGCCTGAAGGGAATGACCACCAACATTGATGGTGAAATGTGAGTGGTAGCTACCACTTTTATGATAAAAACATGGCAGTTGCCACTACTCAATTATTTATCCTGCCAGTGTTTTTTATGATAATCCATTATCATTATTTATCATATCATTAAATATCATTAGAGCAACATTTTCATGTAATATATTATCATTTCTGATCATTTCTTTATGATTTGTTATCATTACTTATCATTACTGTATGATCTATTATCATTACTAGCCCATTAATATCATTTCTTGTAATATATTATCATTTCTGATCATTTTTTTATGATTTGTTATCATTACTTATCATTACTAGCCCATAAATATCATTTCTGAT
Source organism: Entoloma clypeatum (assembly GCA_963565915.1). Classification (NCBI taxonomy): domain Eukaryota; kingdom Fungi; phylum Basidiomycota; class Agaricomycetes; order Agaricales; family Entolomataceae; genus Entoloma; species Entoloma clypeatum. The sequence goes on along the minus strand of OY751489.1, from coordinate 502,771 downwards.
CATTTTTTTATGATTTGTTATCATTACTTATCATTACTAGCCCATGAATATCATTCCTTTATGATTTATTATCATTACTAGCCCATGAATATCATTCCTAATCATTTCTTTATAATTTATTATTATTACTAGCCCATGAATATCATTCCTTGATCATTCCTTATAATTTATTATCATTACTAGCCAATAAATATCATTTCTGATCATTTATATTATCATTACTGGTCAATGATTTCTTACAATCATCACTTGCCAGAAAATATCATTCCTCATCTTTAAAACAATTATAATATCTACTCATCTAAGTCAAAAAAATCTAAAATACTCTTCACCCTCCACTTCCTCAAAGTCATGTCCATCATCATCAATAGCCTCGTCATCATTTATATCACCCTCCTCCTCACTTTCAGAATTTTGCATCTCCGTCTCACCGTGCCCCACAGTTGGCACTGATGTTGCTTGTGTAGTAACACACGAAGCTGAATAGCGACATCCCCATAATGGGAGAAGCCCTCAGCCACGTAACATAGGGAGCCAATGAGCAGCACAGCTTTCAGCCATCCTCTCACAAAAGTAAGCTTGCTTTTCAGCATAAGCTTGGATGCCATGAAGAATATCTGCCTGAAGACCTGTACGACGAGAACCTTGCTCACGCCACCATCCAGCCTTCCACTCAAAGTATACAACCACCTGACGCATCTCCTCTTTGATTAGCTGCACCTCTTCCTCCCATCGTCGTTTATGTGCCCTCGACTTTACCCATTCAACATGCATATTGTCATCGAAAACCTCTTCTGTCCCTCCCATGTCCGGAGCAGTCGGTACACGCGGAACAAGCCAAATCCACAATATCTCATAGTGACCATTACTTTTATAGGTTTTCTTCTTCTTCTTGCGATTGTCCTGGTTATTCTGGTCCTCGTCATCATCAAGCCCATCATTGTCTTTGCTAGGGCCACGGACATCCTTCATGTTCAAAGGCTGTAGCCGTTCTCGCCATGAGCCTTGCGGATCAAGAATGACAAGTGCTGCATGAGCAGCCTGATATCGTAAGATGCAACACCGACTTTGGAGTTGGATACAATTCTAAAGAGAGAGCATCTGTGTGTTCGGTTTGTTTCCTGTTCCTGTGACCTTCATTTGTTTGAACTGCCACAGTCCCGATATGATCCGCTGCTGTTTCCGAACACCAGCGAGGGCATCATCTGCTTGTGCGATATGCAACCGAATTTCCTTCCTGACAATGGAGGCCATATTTGATAGCTGACAGGATTCAGCAGGGAGAGAGGATGAAAGATGGAGGGGTATGGCCTCAGCCAGGTCGGGGATGCTGGCTTCCGGATCACAGATAATCGTTGCAGCAAGAAGGCTAGCCACACAGGGCATATATCTCAGTTGGACCTCCCACCAGCATTGGATGTGTCACATCAGGACAGTGCATTTATCTTCCAGATCGGCACGTTGTTTCAATGTGAGAGATTTTCTGAGTTCGGCCACCTTGAGGCTAAGTAGTCGTCTATGATTTTAATGAGTTGGGCTACAGGAAACAGCAGCGAAAACTGGTCCTCAAGTTCCAGACCCATTACCAAGAATGATGTCGATGTCATCTTGTGGGTGGCGGGAACACCACAAGTAGCCTTGTCTGCATCTTCCCTCGCAAGCTCAAGTCGGACATCCTGTAAGGTTGTACCTACCAAAAACTTTATAAGAAAGAAATTAATTAACCAATGTGTAAGTCAAAATCACACCAGACTCAGGCTCCTCATAAGGATTGGGCTTTGACTTGTCTTCATCCCAATCCAAGACCATGCGCTCCCATTTCTCAATGGTCTTGATGTTGAAGGTACCCGTGAACTTTGAAAAGACATCGCAATGTTTATCCCGCATCTTATATGCCCCCACAAGCCGTTTGAGAAAGGCTGAGCCTGTGCTCAGCTGTTTCAGGTCTAACATTGCATAAGGAAAAGGAAAGACCTATGAAATCCCGTGATTTTCCGAAAATTCAACCCCCCCACTGGTCATTCAATGTTTCATGATGCGCCCCAGGGCCCATCTCGCGAGTACTTGTGCCAAGTGAGTTTGTTTGCACCCATGATGTTTCAACCTCCTCTCCGCATGTCCAACCAACACCTTCCATATATCCAAGGCAGAAAGTAGACCGACAGGCAGCACCATGCCCATTGATATGCCAGCTAGGGATTCCGACCTCAATCTTGGTGTCCTCGCTGATCTGCATGGAAGTAGGGAAATCCTTGATGCAACGATGGAGGTACTTGTAATACTGGCACACAATGTCATATGTGAGGACAATTCGCAGGAGAATGTTGCCAATAAGTGAAGACAAGACAGTATAATCAATACTGCAATATCTCTCTCCTTTCTGAAGATCCCCGACTCTATTCTTCCGCAAAAGACAATGGCGTGCACAGAGCACAAGAGCTGTACCTGTGATGCTGTAGCCAGGCATGCACCGGGTAGCTGCACGAACCAAGGCATCATGCTCTGATTGACAAGTATTTATCTATTCCAATTAGATTATTGCCAAAAAATAAATGAACAGTCTTACCTCAGGCTGATCAACATAATCTTTGAGAAAGGCTTGATAACAGGTTTCCTCCATGAAATATGCCCATCCTGGCGTGAGTTCTGGATCTGATATGCCATGATTCTTCAATTTGAGCTTGAAATTCACATCACATGCAAGAAAGAGAGTGTATAAAAATCTTCGTACTAGTTTTAGTCACTCTCTTGATAAAGAAAAGCCATTACACTTACGATAGGACAGTTGTGGTTTTCCACCCCTCAGGGAGGTTACGGCCGGGTTGTGGACACACAGGGCACTCGACGGCGAGCTCACCCTCAGAGGTAGCATCTACACCTGCAGGATCCTGCCCTCTTGCACCTCGCTTAAGCATCATTAACCCACGTCATATACGCATGACATGATGAAACTCAGGATACCGATGCTACAAAGAGGAATGAACGGAGGACCTGTGCAAAACATTTGAAATACATACCATAACCTTATTCAAGGATAAGTTGTCGGTCTTGTGCAAAATCGTATGATAGTAGTTTTATAGTGTAATCTTGCTTTGTAAGGTAAGCTCGTAGAACGTGTCGAGACAGTCAAATGTAAAAACTGTCTTCAGGCGGTTGAACATAGCCGGAAACCAGCCCACACGCAAGATTTGGACATGGCTGGAACTGAGATTATTCGTCCCACAATCACAGAAATCGACCAAAACATGATGAATGCCAGAGGTGTCGACAATACAAAAACCGACAGGACCACGGCACAGATGCAGACATGACGCCCCCCCATGACCTAGCTGAATGCGGAGACCAAGCACTTGTAGGGTCATCTTTTTAAAAAAGGAGCCGCTCCATTGCTGAACGCTCATCAGGGCATGAAAAGGTGGAAAAAAGTATAGTATTCACCTCAACGCAATGGAAAGGATGAATGCGATTAGGCAATAGTGTGGGTGCGGGTAACCCGCGTGGGTCACAGGTATGGGTATCCACGGGTCCAGGTACGGGTTGTGTTTTCACAACCCACGACCCCTGGCAGTACCTGTCACATGTCACGCTCTGACGTGGCACTGCCTTGGGACTCTTCGCCAACGCCCACACCTAGTGCCCAAGGCTGGCTCTTGCCCAAACACCCAACGGCCATCTGCCGCTCTCAACGGTCACGTCTTGCCCCCACTGCCGCCCAACAGCCGTCTCTCACCACCCAACGGGCACCTCTTGTGCCCAACGGTCCCCACATGCGCCCAATGGCCGCCACTTGTGCCCACCGCCCTGAATGGCTGTGTCTTGCCCACCAACGCCGCCTAATGGCCGTCTAGCACCCCAATGAACACCTCTAGCGCCCAACCACCCCCCCACATGCCCAACCACCCCCACACATGACCAACTGCCGCCACTCGCCCCCACCGGCCCCCACACATGCCCAACCGCCCCCACACCCCACTCGCACCTGGAGGAGAAGAGTGGGGCTGGGAGGATGGGGCTGGGGACAACAAGTCCCCAGCAGGGTGTAGTATGACCTGTGCATCCCGCACGTGTCTCATAGTTTTTTTTTTGGTAGTTTAAATACATGTTTTTTCTACTGTGAACACCTGCGCGGGAACCCAAACCCATCAGTGACACTGAGGCCCTCGTCCGATCCCAATTTCTCACTACTATTTTTTCTCTTGATTACAACTTGAAGTATGCACAATACCTTAAGCAGCGACACAACCTTCTCCTTTCCGAATTGAAGGAGCAGTATGAGTAGACTGCCCTTCATCTTTCCTGCTGCAGCAAAAGCCACATGTCCCCTTGTAGAGGTTTTTACTGTATAGTCCATAATACAGGTCTTCCTCTGCTGGCACATAGGTGTTCAATATGATTGCTAAGTCATTCCAACATGGCCCTAGGCCTCACGAGATTATATCAGTGGTGATTTCCTTCAAAGTAAGTCCCGCGAGCCCAGTCATTCATGATCCGAGCTGGAATCCTTGTCTGAGACTGCCCCCGCGTCATCCACGGTAGCCTCGCAAGGCATATCATCAAACCTGTCATTCTTATCTAAGTCCAGCCTCGTTCCGTCGAACCACAGGTCCTCACCGCTGTCCTTAGCAGCCTCGGTCGAATTTTTCAATCCTTCCAATGTCACTTTTGTAATATTGATGAAGTCTAACACCCCTTTGTTGAAACTTTTCCACACATAGATTAGATTAGATTAGATTACATCACATGACCATTTACATATCTTTGATTACATACTTATTTGGTTGGTACAAACAGTAGTACGGTATATAAGACCAGGAAACTGTCAATATCAATAAGTTGTCTCTTGACTCTTAACCAGCTCCATCGCTCTTATCAGCCTCAACCGCTCTCACCAGCCTCACCCTCCCAAACCATGTAAGTGGCTAGAACGGTTAAGTAGAGTACTTCCACACTGTAGCTGTGTTGCTCAGTACGCCTGTGGCTAGCGCTCAGGTGGAACTTCAACACCCTTTAGGGACTGCAATGGCACGTCTCGCATGGTAGGGAACGAGTCTAAATGCTGCAACCTTCTCATGCCATACCGACCCATCCAGTTCCATGATGATGTATGCTCCACCTTTATTCCTCGTGATGACCACCATAGGACCGAAGTACCTGGGCTTCATTTTCTTGTTGAGACTATTTTCAACCGCTGTATTGTGTACTAACACTAGATCTCTCTCCCTAAAGTCATAATCTCTGATTTTATGCCAGTGCTCTTGCTCATAATGAAGTACCACCATCATCTTGGCATGTGTAACCCACTTACACATCTCATCGACGTGCACTTTGTGCTTCGTGAGCGCATGAGCCCTAAATCCGATCAGGTCCACCGTTGACAGCGGCCCATCTGGAAGTTTCACTAGCCACGTCACCTCGACAATATCTAGGGGAAGGATGGGATGCGCCCCCGTACACACAAAATATGGCAAGCATCCCAAACCCTTCTGAATTGTGATCCTATCTGCCCACATCATATGGTGGAAGAACCAGAACCACTTGCCAATATCACTGCCTGTGGCCTTAAACAAAGCCTGACGAACGTCCCAATGTGGCCTCTCGATCCGTCCATTTGCTCTAGAATTATAAGCTGATATCATAATCCCCTTAATTCCATACTTCTGTTCTATCCAGGCCAAAGCTTTCTTGAATGGCCCCACGTTATCGGTCACAATCATGACCATACCGCCCCACCTACATAGTATGTCTTCGAAGAGCAGTGCCCAACAGTCCGACCCGTTTCTTGCCTTAGCAGCCGCCCTTCCATCCATGTCGATAGTGCACAGCGGCCGTGAACAATGTATTTACAACCGTTCAATGCCGGCGTCATGTGTAGCGTATCGGTATGCAGGACCTGAAACAGACCCGGCGTATGGGTTACCATAGGAGGAATGCGAACCAATGTCTTCTGTCTCAGCTGACATATATGACAAGTCTGGACATAGAGGCAAACATCGCGTTCATATTCCGGCCACCAGAATCTTTGCGCAATAAGCTCCTTTGTTGCATAGAAGCCGCGGTGCGCAAGGCTATCATGGGACGCCCTCATCATGTACATGTGATGCCCCTTCTCAACCACTAGTTTGTGCTTTCCCTCGCTACCTTTTCAATAGAGCCGGCCATCATCAGCGACAAAGAATTGTCTTGCCCACTGCATGAACTGTTTATACTGTCGGTCATTCAGGCCATTTGGTCTCACAAAAGGATCCTTGAGCCAAATCTTGATGTCAGGAATGCGGTCATCCTGCAACTTCACGGTCATCATGCGATGATCCTCATCATAAGGTTCTCGCATTGATTCATCCCATTTCAAAGAGTCGTTGGGCAACGCCAGTTCCCCCACGAATTGCGAGAGCAGCCCGGCCTTACACACTCGCTCAAGATATAATCGTTCAATATTCAATCTCTCGCAAGCATCAGCAAGCTCTCCCTGGAAGTCTTTAACCAACGTAGCCCAAAGATAACCACCACGTGTGTCTATCTTTGTTTTAAACTCATCGAACTCTAACGGGTCATTCTTTTCCGCATTAGGGATTAGTGTTTGAAAGTCCAGTCCAGTCCGGTTTTTTGCCCAAAAAATTAAGGACCTAGAACCAAGACTGGTCGAGTGGTTTCTTCAAAAAACTGAAACCAGGACTGGACTGGTCAAAGACTGGTGGACCAGTCTTTCCTTTCTCAAACAAGTAAACCAGGACTGGTTCGAACTGGTTTAAACTGGTAATCTTCCAATTCATTAAAACTGTTTCAAAATATCATTTATGACACATTTCAAAACATTTTATAGAAGCTTTGATGAACAAATCTATGTGAACCCACAAGAACCTGTGTGAACCTACATATGACCAGTTTACATTTTTTGAGTCTAAAATCAAGACTGGTGTTAAATCAGTCTTCTTTTTTTCCAAAATTTGAAGAACCTGAGACTGGTCAATCCTCAAAATTCTGAAACTTGAGACTGCAGTCCAGTCTTTCACCAGTCTTTACCAGTCTGGTTCTGGTTCAGTTCTAGGTCTTTGAGACTGGACTTCAAAACACTATTAGGGATACCATTTTCCTTATCGGGATACTCGTACTGTGGCGGTCCATCTGGTTCATCCACCCAGTCCTTCTTGATATGGGAGGTTTCATCCCCCGGTTGCGCTTACCGGACCAGTCCAAACTGGTCTAGACTGGTCATAACTATGGTAATACACTAATAATGTAAAACATGTGTTGGGCGCGAGATGACGCCGTTGGGCATGAGTTGAGGCCATGGGGCATGAGTGAGGGGCCGTTGGTCATGAGAGGAGGCCGCTGGATGTGAGAGTGGGCCGTTGCGCACGAGTGGGGAGTGTTGGGCATGAGAAGGTGACGTTGGGCATTAGAGAGGGCCATTGCGCACTAGTATGGGCCATTGGGCACGAGGCCCCTCTAATGCCCCTTCACGCCCAACGGCCCCTACTAGTGCCCAATGGCCCCCTCTAATGCCCAACGGCCTCCCTGCATGCCCAATGGCTGCTCCTCGTGCCCAATGGCCTCCCTTTGCGCCAATGGACCCTTCACACACCCAATGGCCGCCCATCATGCCTAGTGTTTCAAGGTCCAGTTTACTTTTGTTGGTTTCAGACCAAGACCAGACGGAACCGAACCGGTGAAAGACCGGACCGCCGGTCTCGGTTCACTCAAAACTTTAGAGTTTGAAAGACTGGCCAAAGACCAGTTCGGATCGGTTTAAACCAGTATTTTCCATGGAACGATCCAAGGATCTGAAATCAATGTCCCGAAACGGCAAGTACAAAGAAAGACTTGAACTCTGAACTTCTATAGTATAAAGGATTCTTTTAACACCACTTAACCAACTGAGCCACAAGACCATTATATTTCATTGCTCACAATCACTCTACATACATCCCATTTTCCCACTTACTAAATAAGCACATGCCAGTTGTTTTTGACAAACACCTTCCTCTTCCTCTAACCACCACCATCGTGATTAGGTGCCCGCATCTTTTTCATTGATTGCTGTTGGTTGTAGTAGATCGTAGCTCAACATGTCTTTCCATGATGAACCCCCCTCTTCCTCTGGCAGTGATCGAGCCCTTAAAGCTCTATCGCTTGCTAGATCAACCAGGATTGACACCCAATCTGTTGCCAAACCCCCTGTCTCCCTTGATTGGCCGGATTCTCCAGCCCATCGCACTCAATCGCCATCCTCTCCTGCACCATCTGGTAAGGCTGAGGAATCCATCTCAGGCAGAAGGCTCGCAAGTCTGCCCTTGGATCTGTCAGCCCTGTGGAAGGTAATCCCGCTGGTAACTGGTCAGAAGAACCGATCAATGTTGACACTCTTCCTGATGTCGACCAGCTTGTTTCTGTGGGGCCTCTTGTTATGGTTGACAAACCCATGCGATGCTTAGGCAGAGAGGCTTAAGTAGCAAAGGCGGATACCAAGGTGATTGCTAGATCTGGGGAATACATGCAATGTATGTACCCTATATATACTAGAAGGTCGAGTCATCTAGATGACTCTAGAGCGGTTCCGGTCTGACTCCAGAAGCGGACCTGGAGTAGGTGTCTATGGTAACTGCTGCCGCTTCTTGACTTGTTACCACGACGTGCACAGCCACATCCTGGTCGCAGTCTCCCTCGTTGTTGAGCCCCCCCGCTCCATCGTACCATCCGATCCTCTTGCTATCGCTATCCTAGGCGAAACACTCGACTCACTGCAACATGGCTCCAAAGCTGATCCCCAGATCGGCTGCGATCCCCTCCGACAACCCGAGACCTCCTCCTCAAACGAGGTTGTCCACATCTCAAAAAGCCGACTGGTCTGCAATCCCCACTGTTCCTGTGGGAGCGTCTGCAACGACAGGTCCCTACTCCACAGCGTCTACGGTAGCCGCTATGGCTGCTGCCGCACCGACACCCGCCCTTGCTCCTGTCGGCCCCCCTGGCGGCCGATACAAGAAAAAGGCTCCCTCTGCTCGCCCCTCCTCACCCCAGGACAGCAACATATCTATGGGATCCGCTGGGTCTGTCACCCCTCGCCCTGCATCCCCCACTTCAGACGACTCCGATAGCTCGGAACGCCCTCCCCCCCCTGCCCCTGCCGCTCGCATTGATGATCCCATGACCGTCGATGCCCCCAGCATGCCGGGTACCCTAGGCTACAACAGCGAACTTGCAGGCCCCTGCATGTTGCAAGGCTCCGCGGACACGTTGTCGTCTGACTTCAACGCCGCCCTCGCTTCCATCGCCTCCGTACGAGACCTGGTCACCTGGACCGCATCTCAACGCCGGTCAATTGACCAATCCACCGCAGACCAGCTCTGCACCGCTACAGCCTCCCTCATCCACACCCTTGCGGATGTCGGAGCTCTCACCGAATATGCCGAAGGGGATGACCCCTCCGGTGTTTGTCTCACTGGACTGGGCGTCTTAATTGATCGCCTCGTCAAGATCCCCGGGGTGTCGGCATTCACGTCTGCCCCCAAAAACATCGTCGCGGCGAAGGACCCCAAACCTCCGCCGCCCAAGAAGAAGCTACCTTCCTTCCCGAAGACAGCTAAACCCACACCCCGCATGTCTGCGTCAGCTGGAGCCTCCGGCCGCCTCGCTCGCGAGAAGGCCAAGCTCTTATCCCGCCCTGTCCCTACGCCCCCGGCGAAGCGACAACCCTCCGGCCTTGCAGGCTCAGCGTGGGCTCCCCCGCCTGCTGTTGTAGCTGCAGCCCAACCCTGGTCCACTGCGTCGAAAAAACGCAAATCCGCTGCAGAGTCGCAGCAGGAAACCTTGGTCGCCATGGCCAAGACGTTCCCTGCCACTACCACCATTGCCCTACAGCAAGCCACGGCTGCTATTAGGCCTACCTCCCCTTCCGCTTCCCAGGCCCGCCGAAAGAAGCAGAAGCGGTTCACCACGTCAGGACGGTCTCGCAAATCCGTCTCTGTTTACACCTCCCCCCCCTTCCCCTGGGCGGTGGAGACTATCTTCACCCAGATCAACGGTCATCTGGGCAACGCAAAGAGGACGATCCGCGTCACTTCTGTTGAGTCAAACCGGGGGGGCCTCTCCCTGGCGACCGACGAAGTCCCCGACGAGGATGACCTCAAAGTCTTCAAAGCCCTTTTCGAGTCCAAGCTTGCCGCTAGCGCTCATTCGGCCCCCGACACTGACCTTCGAGTTGAGGTACCCACCTCTAAATTGAGTCTCAAAATCTGCGACTTTCCGTACTACGGACTCACCCCACAACGCGACCCGAAGTCCGGCCGCCTCGTTCCCCTCTCGGAGAGCCAGGTCGTCGACATAATGGCGTCTGCCCCCTTTGCCCGCGAGTTTTCTTACTACGAGAACTCGAAGCCCCGCCTCGCCAGGAACTCCCCGTCGTCTAGCACTGGGACCATCTGGTTCGACATCGAAGACTCCAAAGGGGGTCTTGTTCTCAAGAACTTAGCCGGAAAGGCCTTCATGTATGGCCCTTACCGACTCGTCCTGAACCCTGCCGAGAAGCACATTGGAGTGCCTCAATGCAACCGCTGCTGGCGATTCGGCCATCCGTCCAACGCTCGGATCTGCCCGCTCAAAAGCAAACTCTGCCCCATCTGCGGCGAACCCCACACCGTAGAATTCCATCGAGCCCTCGCCTCCTGCTGCCGCGGGAACGCCAAGGCAAACCCCCCAGTCCTCCCCACCCCCGACGGCAAGGACTGCGAACATGCAGGACGCTGCATCAACTGCAAAGGTAGCCACCGCGCAGATGATCGCGTATGCAAATACTGGAAAAGCCGATTCAACCCTGATTGGATCTGGCGCCGATACCAAGAAGCAAACGTAAGTGCGGACTTCACCCACTTCTTTGAATCTAATCCCCCGCCTCGTCCAGCTGACCGAGACAATAGCCGCATTCAATCAAACATAGTCATATGTTAGGTACAACTATGAATAAATTTGAGGGTTTGCGAATTCGCTCCCAGAACGTCTACCGAAAGAGCGTTCTCCTGTCAACTATGTTAGAGAGTCAGAAGGATAATCTCGACATAATCTTCGTGCAAGAGCCCCCCTGGGCTACCATTCGACATATCGCGTCCATGACGAGAAAGGACGGTGAGCCCCTTGTGGGTCCGCCGAACCACCCTGACTGGATGTGCCTCCACCACTCGGAGCCTGTCCTTGATCCAGACAACCTGGATGAGGACCTTTGCCCCCGCGCCATAGTTTATGTTCATAGGCGGCGTACCGCTATGAAACCTAAACTTCGTTCAGACATCGTTCGTCACCGTGATGTCAATCTTCTTACGTTGTCTGTCCCCGAGGGCCAGATCAACCTAATTAATGCCTACTCAGATACGCAGGGCACTGCTATACGTATCCTTGCCACCCTTGGTACATCCCTTCCTCCTATTCGGTACATAGGTGGTGATTTTAATTGCCCCTCACCGCTATGGGACCCCGAAGTGACGCGCCACAACCATAATGCGTCTCTCCTCTCAGACTTCGCATTCGCTCATGGTCTTGTTCATCATAGGACTGGGTTCACCCACTTCCCTAAGAATAACAATGCCCCATCCATCATCGACCTGGTCTTCCTCCCTAACACGGACAAGGACTCGATCATCAAACTTGGGAGCCCTGATGAGTCGGACCACCGCTCGATCATCACCCTCCTCAGATCCCCCCTCATTAACGCGAAGGAACGCTACCGTATAGTGCCGGACTCGGAAGAGGAATCTAACTTCCTGTCCGCACTCACGGAGTCCATCTCCTCCATCCCTATTCCGGCCACGGATCAATTCGGGGGGGTTCGACAGAACTCCACCGAAGACGCCGGACAATTCCTTACCCACCTCATCCGTGCAGGATGGTTGAGGAAACTCAAGACAAGTGTTGTCGCCATCGACTTGGCCCAATACTTTCCCTCTCTTAACCACTTGGTTATATCGCTCATACTAGATAGGATGGGATTCCCCGACACTGTCGTGGACTTCTTCTCAAATTACCTAGTAGGGAGACAGACTCAATACGCCTGGGAGGACGACCTCTCAGACCTTTTCTCTGTTGACATTGGCATAGGTCAGGGCTCTGCCCTTTCCCCTGTGCTATCGTCCATCTATCTCGCCCCGCTGATGTACGCATTTCAAGCCGAACAATCGCAGGCTAGCCTCATCTCATACGTCGACGACGGGACCATCATAGTTCAATCTGAGACGTGGAAGGAAAACCTTGCCAAATTAAAAAAGGCATACAAATGTCTGTTTGAGCTGACCACAGCCCTCGGGCTTGTCCTCGAACACTCTAAATTGGAGGCGTTCCATTTTTCCAGGAAGAATGGCGACGATAACCCCCCGGTTGACCTCGGGTTTGCGCCCTTCACCGGCGACTCCCCCCTCGTCCCCAAGACCTTCTGGAGGTACTTGGGCTTCTTCTTCGACCGCAAGCTACTCTTTACTGAGCACGCGAAATGGTATGCCACTAAGGCCTTCTCAGCAACGGGAGCCCTACTATCCCTGGGAAACTCAGTCCGTGGACTCACTCCCAAACACAAACGCACCCTGTACCGATCGTGTATTTTGCCGATCGCGCTATACGGTGCTAATCTCTGGAACTTCAACGGCGCCCGTAACAAGGGTGTCGTCAAGTCTATCTCCAAAGTCCAAAGACGCGCAGCGTTATGGATATTGGGAGCCTTCCGCACCACCCCCACAGGGGCGGTCGAAGCACTTGCCGGCCTGCCTCCGGTGCACTTGCACCTCAAGAAGCTCTCCTGCAGAAACCGTGTCCGCATGCACTCCCTTGCACCCAGACACATGACCGTCATGGTTTGCGACGAGGATGACCCCTCCAAGCGCCCGTGGTACTCCCCGGAATTTATGTACAACCTTAAATCCCCCCTCGTTGATATCTGGGCATACCGTGCAAATGTGACTGTCCCCCTATCGCCCTTTAATAACTACAACGAACCAGGAAAACGCGTCCTCGACCGATTCCCTGAACGCGTAATTCACGACATTACCCTTATCCGCGGCAAGACTGCTAAGGACCGTGCCGAAGCCAGAAAGGCGCGCCTCATCACCCTTAACAAGGTGTTTGATGCCAACATCTGCTCCAACAAAGCCGCCGTCATTGTCACTGACGCGGCAGTTCCCTCCCTTATGTCGGGCCACCAAGCTGTTGCAGCCTGGGAAACCTGGCACAAGGGGCACTCCATCGACAAAGACTGGGCGGCCGGTGGCCTCGCAGTCTCTGATGACACTGAAACCTTAGCTATCGGACACGGGTTCTCGAACCTGGTCAGTCTGCTAGGGGGTCTCTCTCAACTGGAAGTAATCCATATTTTCACCGACTCTGTCAACGCCATTCGGCGCGCCACAGACCCGGATCTCCACTCCTCGCAGGCAACTGCGCTCGCTATCATCAGTAACCTGATTCCTTGGTTTGAGAAACCCGGTCTGAATTCCAAGATCATCTTTCACCATGTCCCCGACTGTTCGGACCATGGCTTCGAACCTCACCGTGCAGTGCACGACTTCGCCTCCTCGATTCGCATTGAGTGTGGTGAGTCGGCCGCCAGATCCCTCGACTTCAATACAAAGCAGTTCACGGACGACATGCTCGGTGACTGGAACAACCTGTACCAGTCCCCCAAGTATGTTGGCCGATTCTACCAATTCCCGAGATCGTGCGTCAGACGCCAAGACCACGCTCGGGCCAAACGTATGAAGCCGTCCCACCTCAAGGGCGGTACATGGCTTAAGGATGTGGGTCACTCCCAATCCCTCACGGCTCAAATGGTCCGCGGCCGCACCAGCCACGCCCCAATTGGCCACTATAGACATAGGTTCAACATTGGGGACAAAGTTGAACAATGCGACTGTGGTCAGAGGTCCGCCGAGGACTTCGCCCACGTTTTCTACAAATGTCTGCATCACCCCACCAGACCACCAGACATGCCCACCTTCTTGAGGAACTCTCCCATCTGGGACGTCTTCGGGAAATTTATCATGGATAACCCAGGGGCATTTGCCTTCCGGGATCGTCCAACGCCCAACACAACCGTTGGCGGTAGTCGCGTGGTAGCGCGCTGGGTTCAAAGGGGTGCAGCCCCCTCTGGCAAGCGAACGCGATCGAAGGGTAAGAACCGCACAGGCGCTTCTTTGGTGGGTAGGGCGCAGACACCCACCAGCGCCGCCAACGGCCAACCTCGCAAGGTTGGAGTGCTCTTGTATCGCGCGACCGAATACTCGGGTGCGCATACTAACGCGTTTGTTTATGACAGACTCCCCCGTCCTGGCGCGAGGACTTTTCAGCTCGACGGAGCTCTGCGCCGCTTGTTCTTCCTGCGTACGTAGGTCCTCGGACCGATGTAGTTTACTCTATGTCAAGCGGACTGTACCCCTAGTATACCGCTATATAAATTGTTGAAAAAAAAAAAAAAAAAAAAAAAAAATATGGTAACTGCTGCGGCATGAGTCAGAGTATCTAAGTATAGTCCAATAAGTAACACGATGTCAAGGATGTGTGAGAGTAACCATCTAGATATGGTAACGATGACCATACTGTAGTGAGTAAGCGGAGGCCGGGGCCCGAATGATGTAAAAGTGAATAGTAAGCCTGAAACCAATAGATAAGATGAAACTGGCCATTAATCAGATAAGGCCTCTATGTCTTGTATCTTGTCTGAGCGATCAATGCCATGGATAGTGAATCCATAACATTACCCCCTTCTCAAAGGTTTTCGTCCCGAAAACAATCTTGAAAAAACAATCTTGATGTACCATTTTGCAACCAAGGTTTTCAAAAATTGCGCTTGAGATCATTCGTCGATTTCTTCTTCCAACTCCGTAGTGTCTCTCCATTGTTGTTCATCTTCCTCCTCCCATGCTCTCGTCGTTCGTCTTCATCCTCCAATCTCCATCATCGTCCGACTCCATCATCCAACTCTGTCGTTGTTCCTCTTCATCCTCCATCTTCGACCATTGTCGTCTTCATCTTCCAACTCTGTCGTTCCTCTCCTTCGTTGGCTCTCCCATCCTCTACCCCCTTCTCAAGATTTGGTGTCCCGACAAATATACATCTCCCCCAGGTGTCGAGAGTCCCGAAGAGATCCAAAGGCTCCGTTGGAGCGAAAAAAATTCTGTGTTTTGCACTGTTGTGACTTGTGGTGTGTCTTGCTGACCAATCTCTGGTGTGATGGTGCAATGCGCCAAGCGCCTTACTTGCTGATGTGTCTTGGACCAATGCTCCCTGAGCCTGACATGGCCTCCAAGAGAAAATGATATGCTGTCCAATACTGATGGACTCTGATGCGTGATGTGATGGTGTGATGTGCTGTTGCGTCTGTGATCCGTTGCTGATGTGATGATGCAATGCGCCAAGTGCCTTACTTGCTGATGTGCCTTGCGCCTTATATGGCAATCCTGGACCAATGCTCCCTGAGCCTGACATGGTTCCCAAGGAAAACGATGCGCCGTCCAATAGTGATGGACCCTGATGTGTGTCTCTGATGAGCCATGATAAGCTCCTGATGTGTTTGATGGTGTCTCCCAGTGTGGGAATGATTCTCTCCGTATGTTGTGGCAGTGTAGCTTCCCAATCATGTGGCTGTGCGATGATGTTGATATGTGGCTGTGTCCAATGATGCAGCTCTGTGGCTGTGCGATGATATACTTCTTGTGGCTGTGCGATGATGTCGATGTGTGGCTGTGCAGTGATGCCAAGATGTGGCTGTGCAGTGATGTACTTCTTGTGGCTGTGCACTGATGCTCTTCTGTGGCTGTGCAGCTGAGGTAATCGGTGGCTGTGTAGCTTCTTTGATGCGCTCCTAATAGCATAGAGCTTCGGCAGATGTCGGCAAGAGGTGGTAGCTCGTCATGAGCAATAGCAATGAGGAGTGTAAGTCTTCTGACAGCTGTTCTCAAAATTCGAGGCGTTTCAGGTCTTCGCCACGACGTGAGCCACCACCAGGGATGTCCCAAATAGGGAGGATATGAATCTGAGGCTGTGCCCTCGTGAACAATAGTGGCAGTGATGTGCCCGGAGCTTCTTTTATGTTCGACTCTCAGCTTTGGCGACGAGCCCTCCTTTACCCTCCACCGCTAGTCTTTGATCATGGGTAACTACCGTTTTATCCATCCTGAGCAGAAGAAACTCCTCATACATATGTCTTCCCACATGACCACCCACAAGCTTTCTGTGTTGACCGACATAAGCCAGCGAGCCATCCAGCGAGCCAAAAAGAAATGGCGAGATGACGGGGGTTGCTTTAAGAAGCCATTGCAGGGGGGAGGGCGGCCTCGTAAATTAACATCCATCGAGGTTACAGTAAGTTATTCCCCCCAGCAAATGATTTGTTGCTCATGCTCCTCCAGTATCTGGAAGGCCTTATTGAACACACTCCCGACCTTTATTTACACGAGCTTCGACATGCCCTCACCAAAGTATTCGACTTGGATGTAGGTGAGGACACCATCCGACGTGCGTTGTTGCGCCGTGGTTATACGAGGAAAGCGGTGAGCCCCAACATATGAACATCGCGGTACTTTCGCTCAGCACATATGTAGGTGACTCGTATCAGTCGTGAAGCAAGCGAAGAAGCTCGGACAGCATACCAAGCAGATGTCGGGGAATTCTATTCTCCTGAAACACTCGTATTCGTGGACGAATCAGCATGTAACCGACATACCTGCAAGAGACGGAGTGCATGGGCTCCTAAGGGTGATAGGGCAAGGCGGCATGACTTTTTTGTTCGCGGAACCAGGTATGCGTCACCGTTAATCGTCATATGCACTCTGGTCTATGATTCCAACAGGTATTCCATTCTTCCAGCAATCTCACTGTCGGGTGTCTTGCATCTCGATATCATGACACGATCCTGGACAAGTACTGAGTTCCGAACATATATCACAGTTCTCCTCGACTCCATGAACCCATATCCTCAGCCAAACTCTGTCCTTGTGATGGACAACGCCAGTACGCATCATTTTGAGGGTATTCATGACATCATTGAAACTCGGTACCTCTCTCGCGCTTAAGAATGAGTTCATGCTTGGCTTATGTCGTAACACAGAGGGATGCGTCTACGATATCTTCCGGCATACTCACCAGATCTGAATCCTATTGAGGAGGGTTTCTCGGCGATGAAGGCCTGGATTCGTCGTAACCGAGACTTCGTTCTTGGGGAACTTTCAGGTGAAGTGGCTTGTGACCCATTCGCAATGCTCTGGGAGGCGGTCTTCACGACTATGACACCTAATTCCATCTGCGGGTGGTTTCGTGATTCAGGTTATATTGCATAGCTTCGTCGTTTGACATCGTGGTGGCATGTAAGACTAAATCGGATTATAAATGCTCCATATACACAGATTATCGTTAGTTGTCACTGTGACTATACAAAATGGCCTACAATTATGTACGAATATAAAAGTACAGATATCGAAGTACAAGTTAAATGTCGTATGGATCTCGGGATGGCGTTAAAAGTACAATTTGATAACTCTTACCAGAGCTTATAACCCAGAGTTCTCTTTGTCGTTGTCCACACCACGACGAGCCCTCTTTCCTCTCTTTAAAGCTGCCTTCTCCTTTCCAATCATTGAGACGACATTACGAAGGAAGTCTCCAACAGCTCCTGCAGGCATGCCAATCTCCTCCGTAAAGAAGTCCTTTGAGAAATCTTGAATGGCCGTGGCATAATAGATGTGCCGACTGCGCAACATTGCTTCATACTTCGAGTACTTGGCATCTGGATACTTCTCGTCGAGTCTGGCAAAAACTTTGCTCAGAGGAAGGATAACATCTGAGTCATCAACATCATCGCCAGCGTCGTTGCCATCGCCGAACGAGTCACGCCATCTCCGTTTACTATTGTTCATCTCTGGGAGGATCTGAGCGCTGCCTTCAACATTGGACTGAGCTGGAGCCAAAACCTGGCCAAGAGGTGTGTCGGCAAGATGGAAGTGGATAGAAGGCGGAGTGGTCAGCGATCTAGTGCGCGAAGCTCGCTCGGCACGTTCATGGGATTTCAGAAGTAGCTCGTCCAGTTTGATACAGTTGGGCGGTGTGATACAATCAGCATCTGCTTCTCCGTCGTGCTATCCAGTATGTGAGCAATCAGTTGAAAGAACAGGAAAGAAATAACCTACAATTTTCCGAGCCCATAGTGTCACCAGCTCCACATTTAACTCTACATGCTTCCCATTCGGCTGCACAAAGCACCACCGGTTGGTACCAGGGTGAGTCGCACACCTGAGCTTGTCTTTGATCATAAGAAGCTCGGCTGAGTATGCACATTCAGTCAACTTCGGAGGTTTTTCGATGGGAGCACTTGGTTTCTTCTGGCGAGCAAGGAATTCTAAGCAGTCGGAAGAAAGACCAAGAATCCGACTTACCAAACTGACAACCTCAATCCACACAGGCCTTTTCCGACGAGGGTTCTTTCGCAAAGCCTCCATCTCTCGAAAGATATACTTCACATCATCGGCTCCCTGCAATTGACGTGGCGCTGATGTTTTACCATCATCGCATGATCTCCATCCTAATTCTGCTGGTGGTTCGAGATCCATTTTTGCGGTGACACGTGAAAGGAAGTCAGCAGGCGGAATGTCGAGAGGAAAGCGCTCAGTTGCTATGGTTGACTGGCTCTGATTGTCATTTGCTGGCACGAGCATACGAACCTCCAATCTCATGTCCAAGTCAGAGTCAGCCGTGTTGGGGATCACTGCTGCTATGTCATACAGTCATAGTCCTTCAATGATAGCGTTGCATAGGATATATTTCTCAAACTTACCAGCATCATCATAGACTGGGTTGTGTGCATCGAAGGCACCCCTATTGAGGCCAGCATTGAGATATGCAACTGCATGTTCTTGTGGGCGAATCGGGGGCATTGGACCTAATCCAAGAAGATAGGATGCGTATACATGACGAGAAGATCCAGGGGTTTGTAAAGCTGGAGGCCCATGATAGTATTCTTCTGAGTATGGATCCATAGGGTACAATATTCGGTAGACAGTCACAGTGGGTTATCGATGGGGGGAGGAAAATATCGACATCCAACACTGACCTACACAATTTCTAGAACGATTTACCATCAACATCGCTACCCTACCACACAATAAGCACAATAAGCACAATAAGACAACATAGCGTTGGAATGGACGGCGGCAGAAGGGGTGCTTGTCTCGCAAAATGTTTTCCTATAATAGGCATTCATATCTTCCCTATTTGGGACATCCCTGGTGGCGGCTCACGTCGTGGCGAAGACCTGAAACGCCTCAAATTTTGAGAACAGCTGGAACCGAGCAATGGCTCCAGGTCCCTTCCTGCTGTCATTGATGACCTCCACAGGGTAATCCATTCCTGAACTGAGCAACATGCTCCAGGTTCCTTCCTGCAGTCGTCGATGACCTGCACAGGGTAGTCCATCCCTGAACCGAGCAACGTGCTCAAGGTTCTCTTCGTCCAGCTGGTCGTTGCTGGCCCTGACTCCAAGCGTTGAGCTTGAGTCGTCCTGCCCTGGAAAGGTCATCCAAGGGCTGAGCGTTGTGCGTGCGTTCTTGACCTCGGTAGGTAGCTCGTTCCTCTCCGAGTAAGCCTGGTGAGATCTAGCAATATGTTATGGTTGACAAACCCATGCGATGCTTAGGCAGAGAGGCTTAAGTAGCAAAGGCGGATACCAAGGTGATTGCTAGATCTGGGGAATACATGCAATGTATGTACCCTATATATACTAGAAGGTCGAGTCATCTAGATGACTCTAGAGCAGTTCCGGTCTGACTCCAGAAGCGGACCCGGAGTAGGTGTCTATGGTAACTGCTGCGGCATGAGTCAGAGTATCTAAGTATAGTCCAATAAGTAACACGATGTCAAGGATGTGTGAGAGTAACCATCTAGATATGGTAACGATGACCATACTGTAGTGAGTAAGTGGAGGCCGGGGCCCGAATGATGTAAAAGTGAATAGTAAGCCTGAAACCAATAGATAAGATGAAACTGGCCATTAATCAGATAAGGCCTCTATGTCTTGTATCTTGTCTGAGCGATCAATGCCATGGATAGTGAATCCATAACACCTCTAGCTCCCACTCAGACTGTTTACCGCAGCGACACCCCCTTCAGTGGGCAGGCCAAAGCGGCGAGGCACTCTTCCATCGCACTTCCCGCTAACGCCAGACTTGTGACATTTGAGATGCCCCCAGATTACATAACCCTTGATCCGGTGAACAATCTCGTCCCTTGCGAGTTACAGATTAACATGGCAGGTGACAGCGAGGACAACCTCGTTGCAATGTGCTCTGCTCTCAAAACTGTCGGCAAGGCTATCGACTTTGGTCTGGCCTCCGGCGGCACCCTCACTCGGCTCAACACAGCCACCCTCTCTGCTGCCGTCATCTCATTGGCACAGCGGGTCATCATTCGAGGCATCACACGTGATGCCGTCGCTTCTGATGGAGTCCTCAAAGATGAGTTCTTCATGGTCTTCGCTCTTATGGGCGACAAACTCGGCTTTAGCCTTAACAGCGATGGCAACCTCATTCACAAGGACTATGTCCCCCCCCCTCCGCCCCCGACACCCGCCTCCCAGGGCAAAGGTAAGTCTAAGGCCCCTCCTCCTCCCAACCCCCCCACCACCTCAGGGCTTCCTTGGTCTACAGCCGCAGTTTCTTGTTGGATTTGGGACCCAGGGCCAATTTGCCCTTCGACCCAGACCCTTTCTGTATGGGGAAAATTAGAAGAGATTGTCAGGAGCAGTATGTCGACGTACTGTGCCAGATGATGATACCTCTGTCGAAGAAGCTGTAATGGACTTCTTGGCAGACCCATTGTCCGCAGTTATGGGATGGAGGGTCTCGGGGGCGACGTCCATCTTCTTGCACAGTAGCGAGAAGCGGCTTCAATACCATTGGAAGTTGGAAGGTAGTATAAGAGTAATGACAGATCTCATGATCAGATTCATCATCTTGTGGTCGCTTACAGGGTTCGACGGGGCGCTCAGCGTTTCCGTCGCTGTTGTTGCTGTCCCCAACTGGGTTAGTTTGGGTTCGGCGGTGGCAGACGGGCTGTTTGCATCCGGGATATTAGAGACATTGAGATTGAGATCGGCATCGGGATCAGTTACCTTGACCTGGTTGAGCCATTCAATTAGTGTGGGGGACGGACTCCAGCTCTCGCGTCGACTCACTTCAGGTTTCTCGCTGTTGGCCAGATGCTCACTTACAGGTGGAGGCGTGGTCTCCTCGGTGGATGTAGGTCCTTGACACAGGTATTGTATGTACACGACCATGTCCTTGAGGGTGAAGAACATGGGTGGGAGTCTCCAAGACTTGTTCTTGTCATGGAACGCCTGTAGGCCATTCCTAGCTACAAAAATGTGGTCTGCAAGTTGTGCGTCCTTGAGGTACTTGTTGGAAATATGTGCATGGTGGAGATTTAAAGGCTGATGGAACAGTTAGAATTGTTACGGACTTACCGGTTTGTATGTTACGCACTTTTCCCTTGCATTGTACCTTTGTTGTTTCTTTGACTCATCGGGCCGCTTATTCATTTACCTTTACTCTACCATTCTCCTTTAGTATACTTCGCTCCCGCGCTGACTCGCACTCCGCAGTAGGGATTACTCAGTCCGCAGTCGTCTGACTCACTTCGCACTGCCTTTCCGCAGTTACTGACTCATCCGCACTGCCTTCCGCAGCTACTGACTCACTCGCTACCGCTCGTAGCCAGTACTATATAAACCCCATGTACCATAGTTACATTCCTTAGATTTAGCAATCACTTTGCTCTTTGCCTTTCCACGTCCTGCATACTCTGCCCGAACCTTGGAACAGTTTGTTAAGCATAACAAGTTGCTAAATCTTGTTAGGTTCGCCCAGAGCGAAGAGAGCAACTACCAGACGAGTCAAGATGTCGCGCTTCTTTGAAGACTTCACCAGTAACCCATTCAGCACGCCAGAAGCCCGACAGGAGGAGCTAAGTCCTCGAGACAGTATCGATTTTACGCTTATCCAGCAGTACATCGAATCGGAGATCCGTCGCATCCTACAGCAGGTGCTTGACGAAGAACTAGACAACGACGAGCATCGCCCCCACGGCGAGATAGCAGAGAGCATCCATCTTGCTCGGCAACACCAGATCGCGCGTTACAACGCCCGACAGAACGAACTCGAAAGCTTTCGCGTTCAAGAAGGACCTCAGACAGGTCGGATCACAGAGATCAGAGAGTTTATTGGTGTCCAGACAACCGTTATCAGAAGATTGATTAGGACGCTCACATCGAGACGTCCCAGAGCCACATCATCACATCTTACTTGAAGCAGCAGATCTACACCCACTTCACCACCGAAGAACAACAGACTGAGTACAACCGCTGGGCACGAAACGAGAGACTTGACCCCTTCTCGAGACCAACAGACACGCAGGAACAGAGATTCCTTAGAGATTTACAGAGGAAATACTCTGAACGTTTTGCCACCGATTCCGCCGATGAGTCCCCTGACGAATTTACTTTTGACTCCGCGCAGTCAGATATCGAACAGACGCCTAGAACAGGGACTCATTTTCAATCCTTACCTGTATCCCGAACCCCATCTTCATCCCAACAACCCGACTCCTCTTCTCCTCCGCAGACTCTAAACATGGCAGAAGCTCCGGCTGTACAAACAATGGATACATCCAAGATCATCAAGGATCCTGGGATGTTCAAGGACAGATACACCTTCGACGAGTGGTGGAAAGCCACCAAACTATACATCAGGTTCCAAAAGAGCCTCACAGACAATCAGAAGATTCTTGCGGTGCTATCCCGCATGATGGAAGGGTCCGGCAGACACTGGGCCAGTAACAAGTTAGACGCCCTTACCGCTGACAACGAGAACATCACCTGGCTAGGTTTTTCCGATGATATCACCACACGATTCTCCATCGCCAACAAATCCGTCGCTGCCAAAGCGAGACTCGAAGTCCTGAAACAAGAGAAACGCACTGTTGATGAGTTCTTGGATGAATTTGAAGAACTCTTGGGACTGTCAAACCTTGGCGAAGAAACTGGGAAATACATCCTAGAGAAAAACGTCAACCGCAGAATCTCTGAACAAGTGGCTAGTGATGGCAAGACGTACACCGATTACGCAAAGGAGATCCGAAACAAGGGACGACAGATGGAAGGACACGCACTGGTCATCCGAGGTGGCGGCGACATGCGCACCAGATCGGGTACCACTTATGGTGGTCAGGGCAAAGCCATGGAGATCGACAAAGCAGGAGTAGCCCGTTGCTACAACTGTCAACGCTTCGGTCATCTGGCTAAAGACTGTAGCGCTCCAAAGAAGAAAGATGGTCGCAAGTGTTTCAACTGTGACCAAGAAGGCCATATCACGCGCAACTGCCGCAAGCCGAAGAAGAACTCCGGAAGGGTTAGGAAGGTGTCCGAAGAAGAGGCCGAGAATGATGAAACCACAATCTTAGAAGCCGACAAGAAGGATTTTCCCGAAGGGTCAGATTAAACGACGCTAAGTCGCAACCCTTATCTATTAAACGGACTTGCTTGCCTTGTATGACTGCAGACAATAGAACCTATGTCATCCCTGCCAAGCGAGCCGCTGCGTCGACTAAGATTGTGAAGGGAGATAAATCTCCGAAAAGACAAGAAATCAGGCTGTTAGCTCAGCTCAAAACACGACGAGGACCAAAGGTTATCCGACCTGAGGTTGACAGCGGATGTGAACGCACATGCATTCATCCCAGAATAGTACGCGAACAGAACCTCCCCACACGAGGAATACCACCCATAGCAATTCTAAATGCGGATGGATCACCAAATTGACAACAGAAAGCGAGCCAACTTGCCGAAGTCAAGCTGGATTTGGGAGCACATCAGGAAACCATGGAAGCAATGGTACTAGACATTGGGAGAACGGACATGCTCTTGGGACATGACTGGTTGGTACACCACAACCCCACAATCAATTGGACAACCGGCGCGGTAACATTTAACTGGTGCCCAACAACATGTCGGACCAAACACTCGGATTTTAGAATTAACCTTAATGGTCGCAAACACCGGGTTCGCATGGTCGAGGTGCGCGACAAAGATGCACCCAAAAAGTCGGATCAGAAATGGAAGCCTGGAGACCCTATTTTGGAAGCTGTCACTCCCACACCACCTCCCACAACCAAACGACCCTCATATGTTGAACGATTTGCTCATCTTTTCCAGAAAGAGAACTTTGACAAGATCCCAAAGGAGAGGGAATGGGACCATGGTATCGAACTTACACCGGACGCACCAAAGGAACTAGGGGGAAATACATATCCTATGACGCAAAAGGAACAAGAAGAATTGGACGCATTCATTGACGAGGGTCTAGCAACGGGAAAGATCTGCCCGTCCAAATCCCCTTATGCCTCCCCTTGCTTCTTCATCAACAAAAAGGATGGCTCCAAACGATTGGTACAAGATTACCGCATGGTCAATAAATTCACGGTCAAAGACAAGTTCCCACTCCCATGAATATCCGATCTCTTGGACATACTGAAAGATGCGGTCTACTTCAATAAAATGGACATCATGTGGGGCTATAACAATGTCCGGATTAAGGAGGGCGATGAATGGAAAGCCGCCTTCCTCACCAGTCGAGGATTGTTCGAACCGTTGGTCATGTTTTTCGGTCTTTGCAACTCCCTGGGAATGTTCTCTCGAATGATGGCTAGTCTATTTCGGGACCAGATCCGCCGACGTATCTGCGTGATCTACATGGATGACATCGTGGTTATCGGTAAAACCAAGGAAGAACTCGCGCGAAACACTGAAGAAATCCTACAGATCCTATCGGACAATGATTTGTTCCTAAAGGAGAAGAAGTGTTTATGGGAAGTAACGAAATGTCCTATATTGGGATATGTGGTTGGTGAGGGACGTGTTGAGATGGAAACTGAGAAGGTGGATACAATTCGAAACTGGCGAGCACCCACATCAAAAAAGGAAGTTCAGAAGTTCCTTGGATTTGCTAACTTCTATCGACGATTTATTGAAGGGTACTCAAACATCGCAAAGCCTCTCACCGCTCACAGGCGGTATGGCATTTACTTGGGGACCAACAGAGCAGCAAGCCTTTGAAGGTCTCATATGGGCAATTACATCGGCACCGGTCTTGGCATTACCTAAACCAGAGGGACAGTTCAGGGTTGAAACCGATGCATCGGGCTATGCAATTGGAGCAGTACTCTCTCAGAAGCAAGACGACAAATGGCACCCCATCGCATTCTTGTCGCGGACCATGTCCGCGGCCGAACAGAATTACGAGATATACGACAAGGAACTTCTGGCAGTCATGGAAGCATTGAAAGATTGGAGACACTATCTGCTCGAAGCCAAGGAACGTTTTGAAATCTTGACCGATCACAAGAACCTGGAATACTTCCGTCGTCCTCAGGACCTGAATCAACGACAGCGACGCTGGAAAATGAAGTTACAGGACTATGACTTCGAATTACGGCATGTGCCCGGCAAGACCAATGCGAAAGCAGACATCCTGTCACGCTTACCCTGGTATGAAGCGGAACTCGAACCACAGGACAGTGACCAAATGCTCAAGGAGGGACTATTCTTGAAACGATTGGAATCAGAAGATGTGGTACAAATGGAGATGTTCACGGAGGAACAATTCTTTGAAGGGGGTGAAACATCTGATTCCATCAAAATTGGAAACATCACGACCATCGAAAATCCGTGGATTGCACGCATCAAGGGTTCAAACCGCATGGAGACAGAAGTAGCCCAGGGTCTAAAGAAGAATCCTCATTGGTATCAACAGGAAAACGGCATCACATATGCAGGCGAACGAGTCTATGTCCCGCCAGATCCACAATTGCGACAAGAATTGATGTTTGAATCACACGATGCACCAGTGGCTGGACATCCAGGACAGTACCGGACACATGAATTCCTCACTCGCACCTACTGGTGGCCTACCATACTGCATGATGTGAAGAAGTACGTGAAGGGTTGCGACACTTGTCAACGCAACAAGATTAACCGACAAAAGCGACATGCTCCGCTACATCCCCATGCAGCACCAAGTCACCCATGGGAAGACATAGGAATCGACGTCGTGGGACCGATACCAGAATCTAATGGAAAAAACGCAATTCTGGTCATCACGGATAGACATTCAAAGATGCTTCACCTCATTCCGACAACCGTGGAACTATCGGCTGAAGGATTAGCCAAGATCTATTGGGACCAGATATGGAAGCTTCATGGGATCCCCAAGAAGATCATCAGCGATAGGGGACCACAGTTCGCTGCGAAGTTCATGGAGATACTCTGCCGCATGTTAGGGATCAAGAGGAACCTGTCCACCGCGTACCACCCACAGACTGATGGACAGGCCGAGCGATCGCATCAGGAAACAGAAGCATTCTTATGAAACTTTGTCAACCATCTACAGGATGATTGGGCGGAATGGATCGCAATCGCAGAGTTCCAGTACAATGACAAAGAGCACCAGGCAACGAAGCACACCCCATTCTACCTCAACTACGGTTTACATCTGTGGAAGGGAGAACTCGTGTTAGAGGATACCAATCCGGCTGCCAACGACTTCTTGAAAAAACTCAAACAGGCACGAGAAGAAGCCAATGCTGCGCTGAAACAAGCACAGGATCAGATGAAGAAGACAGTTGACACACGGCGAAGTCCGTCTTGGGACTACCGCATCGGAGACAAGGTGTGGCTGGAAGGAACTAACATCAGGACTGATCGACCCTCAAAGAAACTTGATGCACTCCGACATGGACCATTCAAAGTCCTAGAGAAGAAAGGAGCTAGCGCGTACCTTCTTGATCTTCCGAAGACTTGGAAGATGATTCACCCTGTGTTCAACGAGACCCTGTTGTCACCATATGAAACTCCGAAGTACGCCATCCAGAAAAAGAAACCAGCCCCTGATCCGATCATCGTCGAAGGACGAGAAGAGTACCATGTGTCTACGATCCTGGACTCTCAAAAGTTCCGCGGAAAAATCCAGTACCTCGTCCAGTGGGAAGGATATGGCCCAGAAGAGAACACATGGGAACCGCGAGCTAATGTTCAGAATGCTCAAGATTTGATCCGTGATTTCCATCGGCAGAACCCGTCACGTCCACGA
Organism: Entoloma clypeatum; assembly: GCA_963565915.1. NCBI lineage: Eukaryota > Fungi > Basidiomycota > Agaricomycetes > Agaricales > Entolomataceae > Entoloma > Entoloma clypeatum. The sequence goes on along the minus strand of OY751489.1, from coordinate 475,616 downwards.
TAAAAGACACCCGTTGAAATCAGCAACAGCATCGACCTCATCAGTCAAAAACCCACTGAGTTCTCCGCTCCGTCTTCAATATAGCTACTCCATTCTTCCTCTATCTCTCCAACATCTTCCGCACCATGTCCACCGCCACCACCACATCCACTGAAACCAACCCCGCCATCACTGCCCTCATGGGTGAAGCCCTCTCCATGAGAGACCAGATCCACGCGCTAGAAGCCTCGCTCGCCGACATCCTGCATCGACAGATGCACATCCACCTCCATTCTTTATCCGACCTCCCCGTCGCACCAACCCCCGAAGAGAAACAAATCCTCGGGAACTACACCCATACGCTGGTCGTTGAAAACCGGCGCATCCAACTAGCCGTCCGGAGTCTCGAGCTCGCCGTCGCCATCAACGAAGAGCTAATAGACGATTGGAGCCTCAAGGAGAATGGCTCCTGGACAAACAACAACAATGCTGGAGGATGGGGACAATGACTCTGTGAGGACACAGAGCTTGAGGAGGGGAACATGTTACGGACTTACCGGTTTGTATGTTACGCACTTTTCCCTTGCATTGTACCTTCATTATTTCTTTGACTCATCGGACCGCTTATTCATTTACCTTTACTCTACCATTCTCCTTTAGTATACTTCGCTCCCGCGCTGACTCGCACTCCGCAGTAGGGATTACTCAGTCCGCAGTCGTCTGACTCACTTCGCACTGCCTTTCCGCAGTTACTGACTCATCCGCACTGCCTTCCGCAGCTACTGACTCACTTGCTACCGCTCGTAGCCAGTACTATATAAACCCCATGTACCATAGCTACATTCCTTAGATTTAGCAATCACTTTGCTCTTCGCCTTTCCACTTCCTGCATACTCTGCCTGAACCTTGGAACGGTTTGTTAAGCATAACACTTGTGGGTCACCTGAGGGACTGTAGTTATGAGTTAACAGGGACGGTGGGGGCTTGGGTGGGCTTACCTGGAGAGCGGTGTCGTCCCTTATGGCGGGGGGCCTGCTAGGGAGCGGGGATGTGGTGCAGCTCCGCCCCTATGTCTGCACGGTGTCGGATGTCGTCGGCCGCACCTGTATCTGCTGAAGTTGTTGTGGGGCTTGCTAGAAGCAGGCGGTGTGGGTGGGGAATGGTGTTGGTTCCCTTTTCCGCTCCGCATTGGCACAGGTGCTGTCCATCACCCATTGTTTCCGTCTCTGCCGGGAGGCATCGTCGTCGTCCCTTACCAGAGGGGCCTGCTGGTTAGCGGAGCATGGGTTTACATCCGGCACATTGTCAACTGGGACCTGGGGGTTTGCAGAAGCCGTTAGTGGGGTGGAAATGGTGGGAGTTGGGACTTACTGATGTGGGTGCTCATCATCAATGGGGGTGACATGGCACAGGTGGGTGAAAGGCGGAGAGAGAAAGGCCAAGTTCACTTTTGGTAAACAAACCAAATCATGTGACATGTCATTGATACAGTGACATGTGACTGACTGTTGGACTTAGCATTTCTCGTCCCACTTTCACCCCCCCCCGCTGTCACATCGCCCCCAATGATGACAAGCACCCATCCAGGTAGTGTTTTGAAGTCCAGTCTCAAAGACCTAGAACTGGACCAGAACCAGACTGGTAAAGACTGGTGAAAGACTGGACTGCAGTCTCAAGTTTCAGATTTTTAAGAATTGACCAGTCTCAGGTTCTTCAAATTTTGGAAAAAAAGAAGACTGGCTTAACACCAGTCTTGATTTGAGACTCAAAAAATGTAAACTGGTCATAGGTTCACACAGGTTCATATAGGTTCACATAGATTTTGTTTATCAAAGCTTCTATAAAATGTTTTGAAATGTGTCATAAATGATATTCTGAAACAGTTTTAATAAATTGGAAAATAACCAGTTTAAACCAGTTTGAACCAGTCCTGGTTTACTTTTTTCAGAAAGGAAAGACTGGTTTACCAGTCTTTGACCAGTCCAGTCCTGGTTTCAGTTTTTTGGAGAAACCACTCAACCAGTCTTGGTTCTAGGTTCTTAATTTTTTGGGCAAAAAACCGGACTGGACTGGACTTTCAAACACCACATCCAGGTAAGGCCCAATTCCCGCATTCCATTTTCTCCCACCTCACTGATTTCGTCTGCAATCCCCAGGTCCCGGTTGACGTGTTGACGGTGTGCCGCCATGCCATTGCCGAGTGAGCGAGATGCCAGCCCACGTGGGTAAGACACGACGATACGATGACGATGGTTCCCAGTTGATGGCGCGCCCCATTGTTGCTGAGTGTTATGCGTAACAAACCGTTCCAAGGTTCTGGCAGAGTATGCAGGAAGATGGAAAGGCGAAGAGCAATGTGATTGCTAAATCTAAGGAATGTAGCTATGGTACATGAGGTTTATATAGTACTGACTATGAGCGGTAGCGAATGAGTCAGTAACTGCGGAAGGCAGTGCGCATGAGTAAGGCGACTGCGGAAGGCTATGCACTAATGAGTAAGCTGGCTGCGGAATGAGTCAGACAGCTGCAGAAAGCGAGTCAGCGCAGGAGCAAAGTATACTAAAGGGAATAAAGTATAATACGATATGTGTAAGCGGGGGCCGATGAGTAAAAGTGAAAAGGTAAGCGTATACGTCCGTAGTCGTTAGTCCGTAACATGTTCCCCTCCTCAAGGTCTGTGTCCTCACAGACTACCTACTCCCATCCATCGTTGCCATTTGGATCGGCCCAGGCAGGGTCAACTCGGTTACCCCAATCCTTTATCAGTTCATCGTTTACCGCCGTGGCAAACTCTAAACCTCGAACGGCGAGGCGAAGGCATCGATTCTCGACAGCAAGGGTGTTGGTATAGTTTTTGAGGATGAGTTTCTCCTCAGCGGTGGGGGCGGTTGGTAAATCGGAGAGGGTATGAAGGCGGATGTGCATCTGCCGGTGGAGGATGTCGGCGACGGAGGTTTCGAGCGCATGGATCTGGTCGCGCATGGAGAGTGCTTCGCCGATGAGGGTGGTGATGGTGGGGTTGATATCGGAAGCATCGGTGGAGGCGGCGGTGATGTTGGACATGGTGCGGAGGATGTTGGAGAGATAGAGGAAGAATGGAGTAGCTATATTGAAGACGGAGCGGAGAACTCGGTGGGTTTTTGACTGATGAGGTCAATGTTGTTGGCTGATTTCAACGGGTGTCTTTTATCGTGGATGCGACGGGTTCTGCCGATGGAAATCACGGATCAAATCTTGAGCATTCTGAACATTAGCTCGCGGTTCCCATGTGTTCTCTTCTGGGCCATATCCTTCCCACTGGACGAGGTACTGGATTTTTCCGCGGAACTTTTGAGAGTCCAGGATCGTAGACACATGGTACTCTTCTCGTCCTTCGACGATGATCGGATCAGGGGCTGGTTTCTTTTTCTGGATGGCGTACTTCGGAGTTTCATATGGTGACAACAGGGTCTCGTTGAACACAGGGTGAATCATCTTCCAAGTCTTCGGAAGATCAAGAAGGTACGCGCTAGCTCCTTTCTTCTCTAGGACTTTGAATGGTCCATGTCGGAGTGCATCAAGTTTCTTTGAGGGTCGATCAGTCCTGATGTTAGTTCCTTCCAGCCACACCTTGTCTCCGATGCGGTAGTCCCAAGACGGACTTCGCCGTGTGTCAACTGTCTTCTTCATCTGATCCTGTGCTTGTTTCAGCGCAGCATTGGCTTCTTCTCGTGCCTGTTTGAGTTTTTTCAAGAAGTCGTTGGCAGCCGGATTGGTATCCTCTAACACGAGTTCTCCCTTCCACAGATGTAAACCATAGTTGAGGTAGAATGGGGTGTGCTTCGTTGCCTGGTGCTCTTTGTCATTGTACTGGAACTCTGCGATTGCGATCCATTCCGCCCAATCATCCTGTAGATGGTTGACAAAGTTTCATAAGAATGCTTCTGTTTCCTGATGCGATCGCTCGGCCTGTCCATCAGTCTGTGGGTGGTACGCGGTGGACAGGTTCCTCTTGATCCCTAACATGCGGCAGAGTATCTCCATGAACTTCGCAGCGAACTGTGGTCCCCTATCGCTGATGATCTTCTTGGGGATCCCATGAAGCTTCCATATCTGGTCCCAATAGATCTTGGCTAATCCTTCAGCCGATAGTTCCACGGTTGTCGGGATGAGATGAAGCATCTTTGAATGTCTGTCCGTGATGACCAGAATTGCGTTCTTCCCATCAGATTCTGGTATCGGTCCCACGACGTCAATCCCTATCTCTTCCCATGGTTGACTTGGCGCGGCGTTAGGGTGTAGAGGGGCGTGTCTCCTTTGGCGGCTGATCTTGTTACGTTGACAGGTGTCACAACCTTTCACATACTTCTTTACGTCATGTAAGATGGTGGGCCACCAGTAGGTGCGAGTGAGGAGTTCATGTGTTCAATATTGTCCTGGGTGTCCTGCCACTGGTGCGTCGTGCGCTTCAAACATCAGTTCTTGGCGCAATTGTGGGTCTGGTGGAACATAGACTCGTTCTCCTGCGTAGGTGATGCCATTTTCCTGCTGGTACCAGTGAGGATTCTTCTTCAGACCCTGGGCTACTTCTGTCTCCATGCGATTCGAGGCCTTGATGCGTGCGATCCATGGGTTTTCAATGGTTGTGATGTTTCCGATTTTGATGGAATCAGATGTTTCACCCCCTTCAAAGAATTGTTCCTCCGTGAACATCTCCATTTGTATCACATCTTCTGATTCCAATCATTTCAAAAATAGCCCCTCCTTGAGCATTTGGTCGCTGTCCTGCGGCTCAAGTTCTGTCTCATACCAGGGTAAACGTGACAGGATGTCTGCTTTCGCGTTTGTCTTCCCAGGTACATGTCGCAATTCGAAGTCATAGTCTTGTAACTTCATCTTCCAGCGCCTCTGTCGTTGGTTTAGGTCCTGAGGACGCCGGAAATACTCCAGGTTTTTGTGATCGGTTAAGATCTCGAAACGTTCCTTGGCTTCAAGTAGATAATGTCGCCAGTCCTTCAGTGCTTCCATGACTGCCAAGAGTTCCTTGTCATATATCTCGTAATTCTGTTCGGCCGCGGACATGGTCCGCGACAAGAACGCGATAGGATGCCACTTGTCGTCTTGTTTCTGTGAAAGTACCGCTCCAATCGCATAACCCGATGCATCGGTTTCGACCCTGAACTGTCCGTCCGGTTTGGGCAATGCCAAGACTGGTGCCGTCGTGATTGCCCGTATGAGACCTTCAAATGCTTCTTGCGCCGCTGGTCCCCACGTGAATGCTGTATTTCCCGTAAGTGTTGTGAGTGGCTTTGCGATGTTTGAGTATCCTTCAATAAAGCGTCGATAAAAATTGGCAAATCCCAGGAACTTCTGGACTTCCTTTTTTGATGTGGGTACTCGCCAGTTCCGGATTGTGTCCACCTTTTCAGTTTCCATCTCAACACATCCTTCTCCAACGACATATCCCAATATGGGGCATTTCGTTACTTCCCAAAGACACTTCTTCTCCTTTAGGAACAGGTCATTGTCTGACAGAATCTGCAAGATCTCTTCGGTGTTCCGGGTGAGTTCTTCCTTGGTTTTACCAATAACCACTATGTCATCCATGTAAATCACACAGATGCGCCGACGGATCTGATCCCTGAATAGGCTGGCCATCATCCGAGAGAACGTTCCCGGGGAGTTGCAGAGACCAAAAAACATGACCAATGGTTCAAACAATCCTCGGCTGGTCAGGAAGGCGGCTTTCCATTCATCACCCTTCTTGATCCGCACATTATTGTATCCCCACATGATGTCCATTTTGTTGAAGTAGACTGCGTCCTTCAATACATCCAAGAGGTCGTTGATGCGTGGGAGTGGGAATTTGTCCTTAACCGTGAATTTATTGACCGTGCGATGGTCCTGTACCAATCGTTTGGAACCGTCTTTCTTGTTAATGAAGAAGCAGGGTGATGCATAAGGGGATTTGGACGGTCGGATCTTTCCGGTTGCCAGGTCTTCATCGATGAATTCGTCCAGTTCTTCTTGCTCCTTTTGGGTCATAGGGTACGTGTTTCCTCCTAGCTCCTTTGGTGCGTCCGGTGTAAGTTCGATGCCGTGGTCCCATTCTCTTTCCTTTGGGATCTTGTTGAAGTTTTCTTTTTCAAAGAGATGGGCAAAACGTTCAACGTATGAGGGTCGTTTGGTTGTGGGAGGTGGTGTGGGAGTAACTGCTTCCAATATGGGGTCTCCGGGCTTCCAATTCTGATCTGATTTCTTGGGCGTGTCCTTGTCTCGTACTTCCACCATGCGAACCCGATGTTTGCGACCATTAAGGTTAACCCTGAAATCCGAGTGTTTGGTTTGACATGTTGATGGGCACCGGTTGAATGTTACAGCGCCAGTCGTCCAATTGATTGTGGGGTTGTGGTGCACCAACCAGTCATGTCCCAAAAGCATGTCCATTCTCCCAATGTCCAATACCATTGCTTCCATGGTTTCCTGGTGTGTTCCTAAGTCCAGCTTGACTTCGGCAAGTTTTTCTGCTTTCTGTTGTCGGTTCGGCGATCCATCCGCATTTAGGATCGATATGGGCTTTATTCCACATGTGGGAAGGTTCTGTTCGCGTACTATTCTGGGATGGATACATGTGTGTTCACATCCGCTATCAACCTCGGGTCGAATGGCCTTTGGTCCTCGTCGTGTTTTGATCTGAGCTTGCAGCTTGATCTCTCGTCGTTTCGGAGGTTTATCTCCCTTGACAATCTTAGTTGACGCAATGGCTCGCTTTGCAGGGATAACATAAGTTATATTGTCTGTAGCTGCACCAGGCAAGCGAGTTCGTTTAATGGATAAGGGTCGCGACTTAGCATCGTTTAATCGGACCCTTCGGGAAAATCCTTCTCATTGGTCTCTATGGTGATGGTTTCATCATCATCATCGGTATCTCCATCAGACACCTTCCTAATCTTTCCAGAGTTCTTCTTCGGCTTGCGGCAGTTGCGCGCGATATGTCCTTCTTGGTCGCAGTTGAAACACTTACGACCATCTTTCTTCTTTGGGGCTTTGCAGTCTTTGGCAAGGTGACCAAAGCGCTGACAGTTGTAGCAACGGGCTACTCCTGCTTTGTCGATCTCCATGGCTTTGCCTTGACCACCATAAGTGGTACCCGATCCGGTGCGTGTGTCGCCACCCCCTCGGATGACTAATGCATGTCCCTCCATCTGTCGTCCCTTGTTTCGGATCTCCTTTGCGTAATCAGTGTATGTCTTGCCATCGCTAGCCACTTGTTCAGAAATTCTGCGGTTGACGTTCTTTTCCAGGATGTATTTCCCAGTTTCTTCGCCAAGATTTGACAGCTTCAAGAGCTCTTCGAATTCATCCAAGAATTCGTCGATGGTGCGTTTCTCCTGTTTCAGGACTTCGAGTCTCGCCTTGGCCGCTGCCGACTTGTTGGCAATAGAGAATCGCGTAGCGATGTCGTCTGAGAACCCTAACCAGGTGATGTTCTCACCATCGGTGGCAAGGTCGTCTAACTTGTTGCTGGCCCAGTGTTTACCGGACCCTTCCATCATGCGGGATAACACTGCAAGAATCTTCTGATCGTCGGACAGGCCCTTCTGGAACCTGATGTATAATTTGGTGGCTTTCCACCACTCGTCGAAGGTGTGTCTGTCTTTGAACATCCCAGGATCTTTGATGATCTTGGATGTATCCATTGTTTGTACTGTCGGTGCTTCTGCCATGTCTAGAACCTGTGGAGTAGGAGAGGTGTCAGATTGTTGGGATGAAGATGGGGTTTGGGATATAGGTAGGGGTTGAAAATCAGTCCCTGTTCTAGGCGTCTGTTCGGTATCTGACTGCGCGGAGTCAAAAGTAAATTCGTCAGGGGACTCGTCGGCGGAATCGGTGGCAAAACGTTCGGGGTATTTCCTCTGTAGATCTCTAAGGAATCTCTGTTCCTGCGCGTCTGTTGGTCGCGAGAAGGGGTCAAGTCTCTCGTTTCGTGCCCAACGGTTGTACTCGGTTTGTTGTTCTTCAATGGTGAAGTGGGCGTAGGTCTGCTGCTTCGAGTAGGACGTGATGATGTGGCTCTGGGACGTCTCGATGTGAGCGTCCTAATCAATCTTCTGATAACGGTTGTCTGGACACCGATAAACTCTCTGATCTCTGTGATCCGACCTGTCTGAGGTCCTTCTTGAACGCGAAAGCTTTCGAGTTCGTTCTGTCGGGCGTTGTAACGCGCGATCTGGTGTTGCCGAGCAAGATGGATGCTCTCTGCTATCTCGCCGTGGGGGCGATGCTCGTCGTTGTCTAGTTCTTCGTCAAGCACCTGCTGTAGGATGCGACGGATCTCCGATTCGATGTACTGCTGGATAAGCGTAAAATCGATACTGTCTCGAGGACTTAGCTCCTCCTGTCGGGCTTCTGGCGTGCTGAATGGGTTACTGGTGAAGTCTTCAAAGAAGCGCGACGTCTTGACTCGTCTGGTAGTTGCTCTCTTCGCTCTGGGCGAACCTAACGAGATTTAGCAACTTGTTATGCGTAACAAACCGTTCCAAGGTTTGGGCAGAGTATGCAGGAAGATGGAAAGGCGAAGAGCAATGTGATTGCTAAATCTAAGGAATGTAGCTATGGTACATGAGGTTTATATAGTACTGACTATGAGCGGTAGCGAATGAGTCAGTAACTGCGGAAGGCAGTGCGCATGAGTAAGGCGACTGCGGAAGGCTATGCACTAATGAGTAAGCTGACTGCGGAATGAGTCAGACAGCTGCGGAAAGCGAGTCAGCGCGGGAGCGAAGTATACTAAAGGGAATAAAGTATAATACGATATGTGTAAGCGGGGGCCGATGAGTAAAAGTGAAAAGGTAAGCGTATACGTCTGTAGTCGTTAGTCCATAACACTGAGGGAGTGAGAGGCGATCCCATGCCGCTGCTTGCTAGCAGCCCCTGCTGGCATAAGGGACAACAACCACAACTCTTGGCAGATACGGAATGACCAATGACCCACAACACCAGTGCACACGCGGACAACAGACACCATGTCGCACCCGCGCCCTCGCTCACTAGCAGGCCCCTGTGGTAAGGGACGACGACCTCAACTCCGGTGGATACAGGAATGACCGATGCCGCACAACACCCATGCAGAACGTGGGTGGACAGGGGATGACCAATGCCGCACCGCACCCACCCACTAGTTGCCTCTCGCGGTAATGTGCAGCGACTACGGCGACGACTTCCGGCAGATACAGGAATGACCGATAATGTACAGGGGAAGGTGGTGGCGAGCATGACTGCTGATGGGGATTTGTACCACCCAGTACCCACAATGCAGACACCCCATTCCTTCTCCCCTCTTTAAATATATGTACCTTTGTATTAACTTCAATAGTACTTGAAATTTAATTAAGTGTCTTGAATGTTACTTGGTGTGCTTTCAAACCTTAAGAACCATTTTCGAAGGCAAGATCAGGTCAAGTCAGCCAAGTCATGCCATTTGCCATGTTTTCATTAGTGCTTGACTTTGTTGAACGAGTTCCGCTTCCATTAGACGTGCCATGTGCTCAACCCCATGATGTACAAATAGTGTACAAATAAGTAGACTAGTATATAAGACTGTCCTTATTCTCTGTGCAATATAACGCTCTTAACAAGTAACCCCCACCTGCAAACACCTCTCAAGGTTAGTAGTAGGTTCTCTCTCTATCATAGATACATGATCCGTAGCGCGTAGCATAGAGTACACTAGGACTGCAAGATGACGCATCCGCTGTGATCACCTCCAGCGTTGATGTGATCGTATGCTGTTCCAACAGGTTATGAGCCCTGAGACTCGCCATTGCGCTCATCGCTGGCAGTCTTAGTAGACTCGATGCCGCTACATCGCGAACACGATAGATCAAGTGCACCTCGATCTGTACATACAACATTAATGATTATGTGGATGTTTAATCCCACATCATCGTGTAGCATGATGAGCTAATACCCCGATGATTGTGATGCCCATCCACGTGTCTACCAGTTAACTCTGTGTACGACGTTAAACATGGAATAGGGGTCTGATGGACCCTAGTGGAGTAAAACACATGTTGCTGTGTCCCTGTTTCATCTAAGATCCAGCGATTTGACATGTGACTGACGCATTCTATTTCCAGTCTTTTGCGCTCTCACCCTTCACATCAAATCATGTCTTCTTTTGATTACAAATCCGCTGTCGTCAAAATGACCAGCTCTAACTGGAAGGAGTGGAGCGATAAGATGACAGGGTTTTTACAGTTTGAAGGGACCTGGATGCTCATATCCGGGGACTGGTTACAGCCAACCTCCCTGACAGCCGCTTCGACGTCTGAACAATGAAAGAAGTTCCGCAAGTGGAAGGAGAAAGACTTGAAAGCGCGCGGCGCAATCGTCTTATCTCTGGTGGAGTCTGTAAAACATGAGGTTACAGCGTTCCAGACTTTGAAAGAGGTTTGGGATCAGCTAAAAACTCTCTTTGAGAACAAAGGCCCCGACGAGATGTTCAAGGATTTTGCCTTGACTCTCGATTGGCACCTGACTGGTGGTGACCCCCGTCCAGAATTCTCTAAATTCCATGATCTCTTGGCATGCCTCAATGGGCACAAGATCCCCTTCGCTCCTAAATTGCAAGGGATGCTTGCTGTGCACCGTCTACCTCCCAAATGGAAACATCTTGGTTCGCATCTGGCCAAAGAATGGAAGTTAGACACTTTCAAACTTACAGATGTTGAAGAGATTGTAACTGCAGAGCATATGCGCATACAAGCCGAAGCACAACTTCCGGCTGCCAACAAGATCTCCGCTGTCAAGCGGAAAGGACAGGAACCCCGCTGGCGCAATGGTCTGGGACCTGCTGATGCTTCTGGATCAAACCAGAATTCCGGCAAACCTCATCAACAGAACAAAGGAAAAGGCAAGGCAAAGGAGACACCGTCGAACAACTCCGGTGATCAGAATAAGAAGCAGCCATTTGTACCTAAAAAGGAAGGGTCGCGGAGTTGGAAAAAGGCCCAGCGCGCCCAAGAGGCCGCTGCAGATGACACCGCCGGCTGCTCTCATGTTGCCTCATCGGCAATGTCTATGAATCTGCCGACACCTCCCTTCACCACTGTCACAGGCTCGGGACACGTCATTCCCCCCCAACAATCTTCTACTCCGACGACTGACCCCTGTTGTCGTCCTCCTCTCAAATCACGGTTGACATCTAGTCCTGCTGAACATATCATGACTGCTGGTGCGAGAGAACTCCTTGATCGCATGACAAACATGTCTGCGCAGCGCTTCACAGGTGCTCCGGTTAATCAACCGTTGATGTACCCTGAAATGCAGGCAGCGTGCGACATTGTCACATCTCTTGGCATTGTGGGAACGTCCCAGACCCTCCAAAACGTCAATAACGTCATATACCCCGAAGACATTCTGGGGATATATTCGACTCCTGACGATGATGTAATGGACGAGGCTTCCCTGTTCCTGATGGAACACCAAGATTATGATGCCGATACCATGATGGACTTCGATGAGGAATATGAGTATGACAAAGATGAACCTGGACCGTCCAAGCAGACGTGTTTCAGTTGGGCAGATGAAGTCGACAATGAGCTTTTCAGAGGTTCGTCATGTGATGACCCGAGGTACGTTCTTTCACAAATTTCACATGAGCACACAATGACAGAAGAACACACCCAGATTCGTGATGAGTCACTAGAACCGGGTTGTTGTTATTTAAATTCACCTGTCATTGCTGCCTCCTTCATGGAGGAAATATATGATCATTTTGCCTCATGTTTGAAATGTAAGAACAAATCCAAAGATACTAATGACGCCGAGTGGATCATGGATTCTGGCGCTAGTATGCACTTCACTGCAGAGATGAGTGACTTTGCAATGTACGAAGAAGAGAAATCTGTCCGTACTGCCCAAACTGCGGGCAAAGCAAAGATCTCTATAAAAGGAAGAGGGACCGTGTTTATCACTCACACGATACCATTGCGTCAAGGAAAGCCAAGAAGTCTAACGACTCAGCTTTATCCGGTTCTACACATCCCAGAGCTTTCCACTCGCCTCATGTTGATGGGCGAAATTCTTCAAGAATCTGGATTAAATGTCGCTGGCTCAGCTGACAATCTTAGTTTCTTCAAAGATGGAAAGTGTGTACTAAGATGTGAACCTCATTTTCCCGGTTCAACAATATACTGGGTAAATACATGTGTTGAACAAATCACGCAGCTAAATGCTAGAAATATCGATGTCTATAGAGCCGATTACAGCATTTGGCATCAGCGGTTTGCATACCCTGGTAAAGATGTCCTGAAAAAGGCACCCGACGCATGTGATGGATTCCCAAGGGACGTCCAATTTCCCCTTAAGGATAAGCCATGCCGTCCCTGCGCAGAAGCGAAGTTGAGGTTGAAAAGCTTCCCTCCTTCATCTTCACGTGCTTCCAGACCCTTTGAGTTGCTCCATTCAGACCTCAAAGAGTTTCCTGTCGCCTCCTATCACAAATTTAAATACTACGTCAGCTTCTTGGATGACTATTCTGGGCATGCTTGGACGGTATTGTTGAAACTCAAATCCGATACCTCTGATGCATTCAAAAAGTGGACAACACTTATGAAAACCCAGTTTAATGCCCAATTTTGCCGATGGCATTTTGATGGAGGGGGAGAGTTCAAAAAGGAAACTGGGGTAGTAAAATACCTCGAGGATCTTGGAATTGCCATGGAAATTTCAGCTCCTAATACACCCCAACAAAACGGTCGAGCCGAAAGGATTAACCGCACCATTGTAGAAAAAGCACAGGCGATGTGATTTGCCGCCTGCTTACCACAATCATGGTGGGAGTTTTGCGTTTTACACGCCGTGCATGTCTATAATCGCACGCCAATTAAACAACTTTATTGGAAAACACCTTTTGAATCTTTAAAAGGGGAAAAACCGGATGTATCAAATCTCCATGTTTTAGGCTGCGCTGCCTATGTTTATATTCCTGAAGAACGCCATGTGAATAAATTAAATCCACATGCGGAGCTTATGACCCTTATGGGTTTTAAACCAGGAATGAAAGCATATCAGTTTATGACTGATAAAAACAGTATCTTTATTGGTACTACCGCGGTATTCGATGAAACACTCTTTCCAAGGTGTCCGGATACCAAAGTGCCACAACACACACCCATGGAAAATGAGCCTTCCCATGATGAGTCTCAGGATGACGGAAACCCTGATGACGATGTTGATCACCACTTCGGAGACAGAGATGTTCATTATCACTCCCGCCAGCGTAATCAGCCGAGCGGAGATGAATCCCCCGATCCCCCTTCTGCTCCAAATGGAAACCAGCGCGACGGCGCTGATGTACCACCTTCAAATCAGGATGATCCTGAGGTCCAGAACCAGCCAGCAAATCCTCCGCCTGCTGATGTCCCTCGACCACGAAGGAATGCTAACCCACCTCGATGGGAAGGCAACATCTACGGGGAGCAACGGCACCCCGCGCAACAACAACGCGACATCAATCGCACACGCTCTTTGCGTGAAGCCGTGAATCGAGAGAAACAGCAGCGTGAGCCTTCCCAGCTCCGCAATATTCCCCGATCATGACAGGAAGAAGTGGAACCTAGTTCCCCCTTAGCCCCGCCTGACGCAGGGCCTAGTGGATCTTCCGGTACTCCTCCCGATGACCCCAAAGTTCCTGATGACAAACTTTTGCAAGATACGGATGCGGAGAGCTTACTGCGCGAAATGATGAATGATGTGGAGCTAGGTCCAAAAGCATTTAACTTGTACCTAGAACGATTAGTTCGGAAACGAGGGAGAGACACAAAACAGATCGCTGAGTTGAACGCGCTACTTGCATCAGCCGTTCCTCACTCTGTATCTAATCTCTCACAGTTCCGTGATATCCGGGAGATGAAGTTTCGCGACATTGCAAAAATGCCGAAAAACCTCCAGGATGAGTGGTTAGACGCATGCCGTAAGGAACTTGATAGCATCAAGCGGCGTGATGTCTATGATCTAACACCTTTACCAACCGGACGGAAGGCCATCGGATCACGATGGGTCTTCGACATAAAGACCGACGGCCATAAAAAGGCTCGGCTTGTTGCTCAAGGGTTCTCGCAAATCGAGGGAATCAATTTCGACAAGGTATTCTCTCCCGTAGTTCGATTCGAGACAGTACATCTCATGCTTGCTACCGCCGCGCTTGAGAGTTGGGTCATTCTTGCGCTTGACATAACTGCTGCTTTCCTTTATGGGAAACTCCAGGAAGAGTTATACATGATGCAACCTGAAGGCTTCAAAATAAAAGGCAAAGAACTTCTTGTTTGGCGCCTGCATAAGGCTATTTACGGTTTGAAGCAGGCTGGACTTGCATGGTGGCATGCCATGGAGAAATCCATGAAGAAACTAGGTTTCCGAAGGGTCATATCTGACGCCGGAATCTTTGTTTTCTATTCCCCGAACGGAACCATCGTACTAGCGATAATCTATGTCGATGATGCAATGTTCATGGGACCAGACGCTAAGCTTACAACTGTTAAAAGAGCCGAATTCATGGCCATTTGGGAATCTCATGATCTAGGTGAACCCACTGAATTCTTGAGAATGCGCATCACGCGTACCAAGAATACGATCATGATCGATCAATGTGCCTATTTACAGAAAGTAGTAGAGAGATTCGGCATGACAAATGCAACGATCACCAAGACTCCTCTACCCACTGGATACAAGCCGACAGCAAATGCTGGCACTGCCACTGCTGCGCTTCGATCACAATTTCAGCAGATCATAGGGTCTCTGCTATATTTAATGATCAGTACACGACCCGACATTGCCTTTGCCGTGATTATGTTATCACAGTTCTCGGCAAATCCTACCCAGGAACACATTGATAAAGCGAAGTATATAATCCGCTATCTCGTGGGCACTTCTGATTACCGACTGACCTATTCCGGTGATCAAAATGTGGGCTTACATGCCTACACAGATTCTGACTGGGCATCCGATGAAATTAAGCGTCGAAGCTGCACCGGCTTTTTTCTGAAGCTTGCAGGTGCTTCTGTAGGCTGGACTTGTTGTCTACAAAAAACCATTGCTCATTCATCTACTGAAGCAGAGTACATGGTGATGTCCGATTGTGGCCGCCAAGTAAAATGGGTAATCCAACTCTTCCAGGAGATTGGCTTCCTAATGTGGAATGTTCCGATCTATGCCGACAATCATGGCTTGATCTTTATTGGGAACAACCCTGTACAGGAACGCCATACTAAGCATATCGATCTTAGATATCACATCATCCGAGAGTACATCTCTCGTGGATTGATCACTGTAGAGTACATTGAAGGCACATCCAATCCCGCGGATATGCTAACTAAAAATCTTAGTCGGGAACTCTTTGAAAGATGTCGCCAACATCTAGGCTTGACATTTTCATAATCCGATGTATACACATTGAGGGGGAGTGTTGAACGAGTTCCGCTTCCATTAGACGTGCCATGTGCTCAACCCCATGATGTACAAATAGTGTACAAATAAGTAGACTAGTATATAAGACTGTCCTTATTCTCTGTGCAATATAACGCTCTTAACAAGTAACCCCCACCTGCAAACACCTCTCAAGGTTAGTAGTAGGTTCTCTCTCTATCATAGATACACGATCCGTAGCGTGTAGCATAGAGTACACTAGGACTGCAAGACGACGCATTCGCTGTGATCACCTCCAGCGTTGATGTGATTGTATGCTGTTCCAACAGACTTATTCTTTATGAAGTCTTTTCCTTGAGATACACTTCGAGTACTTACTGGTTACTTGGAGTAGAATCCCTCCTGGAGGCAACATTTTCCTGAGTCAGGTCCAAGTCGAACATTCTTCTTGGGCTCGTCTTGGTGCCTTAGTGTTCTTGGCACTCTGCTAAGTAAGCCTAAGTAGCATTAAGTAATTTGCCCTTTTACTGATGTGGTTCCCTCTACGAGGGGATAATCAGCCCTTGTGATAGTCGACAGGGGGAGCTTCGCGATGCTAGGCTTGCCTTCACGGAATAGAGCGACGTCCAACTCAGAGAGTTGTATTCTTTAGTGTGGGGGAGTGGGGGGTCGCGAGCCTGTTCCAGTACAATTGGGAACCTCAAATCACCATAAATGAAACAGAACATGAAAGAGCGGAATCTCGGAAGGAGATATCAGAAAGACATAATCACCATCAAATAGATATACCGAACCCCTGAGTGCCATGCAGCATAATGATCAAAGTAAAATGAGACTTCGTCCAACGTCTTCGCGATAGACTTAGTAATACTTTAGTTCTGAGCAGGAGGCCCTTAATGGACTTAATCAGAGAATGAAGAAAAGCAGTATATTTGGGTGTAAGCCCGCAGCGAGTGTATACAGAGAAAATATAAGGGCGTATAGCCCGCGACATGTGCAAATATACAAAAAATATATAAAATTCCCTCCCTCCCTGCCTTTTAGCCTGTAGCCTCATGCGCAATTTTATCGGGTCGTACCACCGGAATATGGGGTACAACCGCGTTTCGCCTAACATTTGCTCGCCTCTGGGCACAAAGCATCTCTGATTAGCGAGAGAAAACCTCTTTGTATTCCCCGCACAAACACGTGTTTCTTTTTCGGTGTTTCCTCGGGTTACACCGACCCCTGCCAGCAGTGAATTAGGGTTTTCCTGATGCCCCCAACATACATATCATATCCATCCATCTCATCTACTTGTGACAACACAGGCGGCTTTGCGTGCCCCTCTCCGCCGCCGCTCGCGTGGTTCGCCATTGTCGTGCACAAATAATCATTCTCATTGTGACAGGTCCGAGGAACTACCTCACACAATGAAGCTAAACACCGCGACCAGTGGGGATAACAAATTCGGAAGGATAGTAAGACAGAAAGCAAAATGAAATACAACAACCGGTATGTGGGAAGGCTTGAACGATTCAGGTCAGCTCAGACGGGACGGGAGTGCGTCTGTCTCTCTCGTTCAGTCTACGGAAGCACGAACTGTGCAGGACACCTTACTTGAAACCATCGCCCGTCCCTTTGAAAATAAGAGTGGTGATGATAGCCGTAGCCTACAAGGCATAAAATTAATATATAATAAGAAAGTCGCAAAGACGTGAACATACCGCGATCGAAGTCACAGCAAGACAAGGAAGGGTCCCGACGAAGTCTAGGTTTAGATGAAATTTTCATCTTAGACACAGGGAAAGAACGAGTTACCGATAATAGCACCTGAAAAAAGAAACTCATGTTCCAGTCAAATCGAACATGGCTGCTGGGAGATCACGCCTACCGAATCCAGGTGGTGCGCCTGGCATTGAACTTCGCAGTTGGGTGATTGTAAACAAGGTCGCAACGGGAACAAGGAGCAAAGCGATGTCAAAATCCAGACCGCACAGGATGCGTATGGTAAGGAACGTGAACATCAAGGTTATGAGCCCTGAAAATAGAGGATCAGCGAGCGAGATAGTGAAAAAACGTGGTGCTTTGCACGCACAAACAGCGATGACGATGGTGATCACAAAAGCCTTGACTAGTCCAGAGCGGGTAACTACTATATTCTCTCCAATAAAACCGTCTGTAGTTGTGGTGACATACGTGGCCACTGCCTTGTAGCCACTAGTTTGGGGCAAACACCCAGGTGAGTAGAAGGATCAAAAGCACGAGTGATAAGCACTCACACAGCAATACCGTATGCGGAGCGAAGTGTCAGGATGACGAGGTCGCCGGTTTGCGAATCGTATGCAGCCATATAAATCTGAGTCAGGTATCTGAAATGACAGAATCAATACAGGAGATGGAACCAATTCACGATCCACCCACTCATCAAAGGGATAATTTTGTAACGAGGACCGGCTTTTTCCGCTGCTGGTGAATAACTTGAGGGTTGTACGGAAGATAGGGCTAGAAAACCCTCCTTCCAATTGGGCAGTCGCGTTATGGCGAAAAATAGGAGCGTCGGGAAAATCGTCTGATTTACTGCTCTGTTCCCCTGACAAAAGGTTTCTGCCAATGTCAAATGAGTCAGTGGTTCCTTGCGACGCGAAGAGCTGTAACGTTACGCACGGGTCGAAGTAGATGTCAACGGTTGAATTCGGGTTCAGGCCGGTGCAATTTGAAGGTGCAAGCGGATAATCCCAAATACACTTGGAGTCCTGATAGATATACCAGTCAAATGTGATGGTGCCAACACTGGCATCTATCAGCACCAAGTCTGTTCCGAGGGTGACCTAGAAATACGGCAAGGCTCGTTGTTAAGTTCGAAACGCTCAACCTCAAGGATAAAGAAAGCGCTCGCCTTACGGTGACCATTGTCCGATTCCGGCGAGTCCCCAGTGACAGAATTGAATTCGGGAGTGCGCTGTGTATACCCGATGGAAATGCTCAACGAAACCACCACCACGAAAGCCAGGAGACAGAGGGCAATCTGGATTTTGGAACGCCAAAGTAGCGCGGATGAGGCGGTAGGTATCGCCGGGGATGCGGTAGACGAGGTCTCGGGTTTCGTTGGGTCCTCGATAGATATTTCTGGGACCTTAGATGGGGAGTTCCCGGTGATTGTTGCGGCGGTAGATGGGGTCAGGGGATAGTTCTCAATATACATTGATTGAATGGCAGATGGCGTCTGGGGTCTGTTTACGACGATCATTGGGGCGGTAGACGGCGTCTGGGGGTCGCCCTCGGTAGACATTGCTGAGGGACGGAATGGTATAGCGGTACCTTGAGGTCGGGGTACCAACCAGACATGGATACTTCATGGTTTTACCCACCGACCTCATTGCTCTAGGCACATATATCAGTCCACTGCGTTCTCATGCTGTGAACTACCCGTGCCATAAACCCGGCCGCATGGTATATGGCAGCCAAACAGTCAAGTGAGTGCCAAGCGCGGCTCAAATGAAATTAGGAAGCCACGCGTTATGCATCGCTGGTCATGGATGGATCGGGGCTCTCGAAGGTTACTATCGGCCAGTTTGACAACTTCCGTGATCGTCTGCAAGTGAGTTCTATGGGTTTTGTCGTAGAATGGGCCAGACATATACATAACGATGTGATATTGCAGTCGGGGGAGGGCTGGTGTGGACCTAACGCGAAGCGTCGTTGATGGTGGCGAGGGGGTTGACCTCGCGGTGCAGCTTCCTGCAGGCTGATTTTATTTCAGCGGCGCTTGACACAGCTCGCCCAAACTCACTTTAAAAGGGGCTGTAGGCCCGTAAAGAAGGTTAATATCCAGAGATCTCCTAAGATCTCCCATCTCTTGACGTGTTCCCACTCGCCGGTTTACCAAGTCAAGGCCCAGCGCGTAGACTCAAGATCATAACTGACCCGTCTGGTCAAGCTTTTAGTTTCGAGATTCAACAAGCTGAAGAACAACAGACGTTATATCCTTTTGTCCGTTTATAGGCCAGAATCAGTCCGGTGCGTAGACAGCCGTAACGCGAGGACTTCATTGAAAAAAATCACCTGTACATCGTGATATGGCTGAGGATCGAAGCTAGTGAGTCCATTCGTCACATCATAACAGTGTTTGAACTGACCTCAACGAGGACGGACCCAATATAGGGAATATTGACATGATGCGATATCCCCGGGTCACTCGCCTTCCCGTTATTAAATAAATTAAACGTGGGCAAGGACTCAAGCCTCGTTTCTTCAGTGAGCCCCTATATCTCAATATCAGCAGTTGAGCGAGAGATATGTGGATCCAACCTAAGAAGGATTATCTGCCAGCAAGAAAAGACTCATTAGGTTGAGTATAACATGATCGAATGATATGGCGAAACGATCCAGGAGTGGAGCGAAAAAAGATATGTTTGCCGGAACTGCCCTGGGTAGGAGATAATGAAAGGATAGAGATGACGAACGCACCGTACGCGCAGCAAAGAGATGACGTGACCCAAAAAGAATATGCAAAAGAGAAACACCTCAGTCTATTACAAGTGGGGCTGAGGCAAGCGGAGGCGGCTTCGAAGCCGCTTGGGTTGTTCTAAGTGGATGAGTTAGACGTAACGTATGTCGAGAAAGGAGTGACACGCACGAGAGAGAGGAGCGATGACCATGAAGTTCCCAGTCGCCGGGATCGGAGGGATGCCGTTCTGTATGGGTGCGCCATCAGCCATATTGACAGGGTGACAGGGAACAACAAGAAGAGACGCATACAGCGGTGATAAACTCAAAATGTGGCGTGTTCCTCCCCGCAGCCGCATCCTTGAACACGCCTCCGAGGCAAGCCTAAACCACCCGCCTGATTGAACATCCCCACACCAAAGGGTCCCCTGCCCTTCCCTCTTCCCTCTTCCACTCCTTCATCAATCCCGTCACCATCCTCAAGCCGTCTCCAAATATTCGCACCGCCTCCCCGTCCCACATCCGCCACGTATTCGCGACAAAGTGCTCCCCACACCACTCTTAATCGTTAATTGTGCCGTGCACATACAGACGAGCTAAGAAACACCAGTGTTCAACTGATTTGCTGAACGGGAACCCGTCCCGGGTTGCTTGGAAGACACGCTCATCCAAGGCGAAAACATATCCTAGACGACCGCTAGCATTAGTTCTGTTGAGGCCGTACGGCAGGGGTGGTGGTTCATGGGCTGAAAGGGATGATATGTGTAGCCATCGCAGTTGTAGATGATAGCCAAGCTCGCCCTCCCACGCGTTCGAGTCCCGCCACTCACTGCGGCCAAGTACTGGCACACCACGTGGAACACTCAAAATAGAGTCAACCTCTGTCTTTCGGTCCACAATGTTCACGCTAGCTGTAGCCCTCGCAAGGCAACGATTGGAATTAAATACCAAAAGCAGTGAAGCAAATCGGTAAAGAAATATCTTAAAAATGCCTGATCATAATCATCCGCAGAGCGTGGCCATTCGTCCGAGTCGCAAAGTTCGTTTGTTGAGTCCAGTTTTCTTTCCATTCCATGGTACTAGAAGTCTCTTTGCCTGACTCTCGCCAAACTCTCGCGTCCAAGTTTACACCGTTCCGGAGATTATTTTCGTGGCGAAGTTCGTGGCTTGCGGCTTCTGCTTCCCCACTGGTCATGAATGCGCTTCCTGCCACGGCTTGCGTGCCTTCACCCGGATATCTACAACTGAAGACCGGAACCCAAGGAACCAGAGGAGAAAGAGTAGCTGTCTTTCCAGGAAGCTAAGCATATTGAATCGAATTATGACCATCCAGCCATGCCTGTTGCGCAGCGCTCGAGAGGTTCCTGACGACTGAGACCGCGGGGGTTCCGGGTCATTAATAAACCACTGTGGGTCGGCTAACGTTCTTTCAGCACCATCAGGACAAAGACCTCAGACTTTAGGAGCCGGTGAAGGGAGATGTACTTGTGATATACCAGTGGTCTGGTGCCTCTTGGCTGTAATATAGCTCTGTGCTGTGTGGGTCGGTCGAGACTAGGTGAGGATTGGGGATGAGAGGAAGTCGAGCATGCCTCTGACGGAGAGATGATGCAACGTTGATTTGTATACTTGGAGGCTCTACGACGCGGGATTGCCCAGGATCCAGAGAAGATGGGAGAAGGCCTCCATGTGGAAGTTTCATCCTTCACCACCAAGCGTCATTTTCTTGAACCTTTTTTTTATTTTACAAAATCAGAAACTAACTCAAGTTCTAGACTATTTAGATAGCCTCGTCGGGGTGCGCGGTTTTGGGGTGCTGCGTGTGCGGTGAATGCGTACCAGCAGTTCAAGGGTTCGCAGTGTCGGAAACGCGCCAGTGGTATATTAGCGATGGGTCCGACAGACCTATTCCACAATTGACATTAGTCATGAACTAATCTTCGTAGTAGGGGGATAGCTTGCCGCTTGGTTAATCTGGACGACGTAGCAGTACCAGTAAGTGCCGCAGCATACTTTATGATTATTAGTGCAGTCGAGGTTGAGGTAGGCATCGCACTTCGGCTTGGGCGGTACGGCGGCCCAGGCAGTCGCCACGCAGAGAGCGATAGTCAGGATGAGAGTACGGGAGAGATACATGGTAGAATCGTTGGTTCTGTCTGAGTGAGAGCGGGAAAACTGTGCTGAAGAGCACGAACGCCCCAAGGACTCCCCATTTTATACAGCAGTCATGTAATGGTTCTAAACCCAGTAATGCTGGGGTCGACCAAACAGAAAACATCAACAGGGAAACCTGGGAGTGAGTCGAAGGATGAAACATGACAAAAGATCAGGGATACGAGAAGCAGACCGTACGGAATTTACGTTAATTCTTCTGCGATGCCCCTTTCAAGGGCCTTCTTTTATCGATGGGAACGACCGTGACAGGGGATCAATACGAACAGAACGACGACCATCGCATAGATGAACGTTACAGGTTGAAAAAATTGAGTCCATGACATAGAGACATGTGCTGCGATTTCTTGTTCCGTACGATTTAGCTCGTGACGAGCCTCATACTCCGCATGAGAAAACAGGAAAAATGTACCACATACCTCTGATGTAGGTTGATCTCACCAGAGGGAACCATCGATCAGAATAGCTATCCAATTTCAGAGAGAAGAACAGCCTGAGAGAGAGCGGCCATCGAGCGACCGAATAGCCATCAAAGAATTTGAAGACTTACTAGGTGATTCACGCCGATTTTCATCTACGAGAGTAGTAGGTGGTGTGACGTTGTTATAATAGTCGCATCATGCCCGTTTCCCGCACACAGTATCATTCATTGTCGTTCCCAGGCGGCGCAGCCTCATCCCAATGTGATGAGAAGTTCCCTCGTCCCACTGTCACCACGGGCCTCTTCGTCTACTTCAAAGTTGAAGCAAAGTAAACACGGCGTGAAAACTTGATTCACCATCGATATTGACCCCGCACAGATCAGTTCCCCCCCACATGGAGCGAGCCCTTCGCACGGAAGGCATGTAACGATAAATTCCCAAACGATTGAAACCGATTGATAAGGGTCTTTCGGATCGCCATTTCCTCCATCTTCAGCGTAAATAATATTCCCTCCGAACCTGACATGGCCTGGAACCGGGGTATTAGCTTTAAATATGAATCATCTGCTTTCCATCACGATGGCGTCTCTGAGAACACGCTCACAGACCTGTGGCCCGTATTTGAGTCTGATTTGGGTCATATGTACGTGCGACTTACTGTGGCATCGCGTTCAGTCCACTGGTAGGTGTGCGACCGCTGGACCTCCAAATGGGGTTTGTGAACTGTTCATGTTTCTGCCAAGGCTTCTCAGGAAGGGTTGGTGCTTAGAATGAAGAGGAAGTGGCCAGTGGATGACCAAGTCCGATGAACGCCTTGAAGAACAATGGGCCCCACGTAAGGAGGACATTGGTACTCACTCAACCTGATAGAAGGCGAGCACGGTATTAGAGCATTGGGCGACACAGGTCATGTGCAACTCTGAAGGGGATTGCGATAGGTACCTCATTGAGAGTAGTCAGTGTTCACAGGCCCGGAAAAGATGGCGTGTTTCGTGAGAACACAGGACTTTCGATTGGCCAAGCGTAGGTCTCGCCTGCGCCGTGTACACGGGTGAGGGGAAGGACCACGCGGAAAACAGATTGGCTCGGTGTTGACTATGCCTTTGATATCATCCCCGACCGAGGCCTCCCATACACGAGGTATCTGGGAGACACAGCACGAATGGGAGGCGGGGGTTCAGTATTGGTGCCATGTATTCCAGCTGTTCATTCTCGGCCGTGAAGCCAGGACTTGTGACTGGTCTCAAGAAGTTGAGCGGGGAGGCCCGCGTGGGCAGGGTCCTTTGAGGGCTGGACCTAGGTGGTGGTGGGAGGAAGGGGGAGGATCGGAGTGGAGGGTGTCGAATATAAGAATCGCATGTAGCGTCCGCTGGGAACGTCCAAAAACCCTCGAGTATAGGCGCCCTTTGGTTTCGTGACGAGGGATATGATAATGAATGAAAGAGACATACCATCTGGCGTAGACCGACCGTCCGCGTCCGCTCGCCCATTAATGCATCTTCCCCAGCCAAGCATCGTTTGACCACATCGGAGCGTCTTCTTCAAGCTACAGCTTTGTTTATCGCTGTACGAAATCGCTTGATGATGGTTGTCGTTGGCTTCTTCATACATACATGCTATTTCAAATTAGTTGAAAAGAACTCACGATCACGTTCTGCTTCAAGAGTCCACTCAACATTCAACGATGGAGAATTTGAAATATTCGAAATCCCGGACCAATGTGTGTTTTAAAAAGTACAGCTGCCAGTTTTTATAATACATATGTGGAAAATGGAAAATGGCACGTCGACTCCATAGGTAATGATTGATCAATTGATCCGTCATCAGGTAGTATCTGACGGCAATCCTTGTACATTTCAAGATTCGTCCTTGGAAGAACACTTGGTGTCACAGGTCTCGGTCGTAATAGTTAAGGTCAAAATCACATCCAAAGTCTACAAAGGAGAGATACATCTTACATTCCATCGAGTCAGCTTTGCAAAGGATCACAGTACATGAGGAACTCGAGATGGGGTGCAGACGGATAGCCGGTATTTCTTCTTTTTCGGTTCGTTTTCTTCTTCCCTTTTTTTACACTTTTTTATCACCTTTTCTCTTCATTCCTTTTACCTTTTTTTTCTGTTTGTTTCACCTCCCGGAATTCTTATTTTTTTTTTCATCTTTGATCCAGCTCCCGCTCAATCTCGCTCAAGCCGACAGGCAACCGCGTCACAAGTGCAAATGCCACCATGGCGCAGAAGGCACGCAAGGTAAGGGGTGCAGATCTGAGAAGAAGCTATAACGTCGGCTGGAACTGGTGCACCATGGGAGTGGTGAGCAGGGCGATCCGATGGCAAAAAGTACTGATGATGAGGTCACATACATGGTGACTTTGAAGGCTGGCTTCACGCCACTAATATAAGCGATCCCGAAACGAAATGCCGCAGAAAAAGCTGTAGTAACAAAAGTCGTCACACTTTCGATGACTTCATACTTGAGCAACAATACAAAGTAAAGAGCAAGATCAGATTGAAACGTCTGACTCAACGTACCATAGCATCCGAGTCCGGCGTAGGAGAGGAATTTGGTATGTTCTGCACGTCAAATTAGAGGGAGTGATACACGAAGAGGGAGGCAACACGAACTAGTTCAAGTCCTTGATTTGCCTCTGGATCAGATATAAACCAATTATGAACAACGGAGCTGCCATAGTTGTGATAGATTTGGTTGCCCTGCGTCTCGTTAAGCATACAGTCCTTGAGATATATATTCTGGGAATTGGAGCCATGTTCCTTGTTATCGTTAGTTAATGCATCATCATCGTGGATGGCATCTTGTTCGCTGGCGGGGTTCTCAACCATGGATTGTATTTGTAGACGCAGAGCGATTTCGGTAGACTGTGGCTCGTTAACGTTCGCATTGGAACAATCGCGACCACCACACACGTTCTGGCGAGCATCAACTGAACCATCACGAACGGGCGCCTCGTCGAATGAAATGGGAGATAACGAGACGTCCTTTTTGTCTGTGGACCCCCCCTCGCGGTGTTGCGATGCGCGCTTGCCAACACCCTTCTGTTGGTGTACCAAGGCGACAGAGTTGATAGCCAGGGCTGTTGCCGAAAGCCCAGTACCTGTTTTGGTGCCAAGAATCCCCTTGATACTGCCAAAACTCTGAGTTGCAAGCATATGCGCGAGCTGGTAGGGTCTGAAGCAGAATGGTTTCGGTTCCCTGCCGCGGTCCTGTTCGAGCGCTGTGCGTGCTTCCTCTTTTTCAGGCTTGCCCTTCTCATCCCTCTCCTTCATATCCTTCTCCTCTTCTAGGGAACGCTCCTTTTTACCTAGCGCCGGAAAGTGAGAGAAAGGGAGCTTGTCCTCCGGTTTGTTATATCGTAATGCCAGCGAATTGAAACGGACGGAAGACTGGGCAGAAAGAGTAGGAGAGGGAGGTGGGTGGTACAATGACGAACAATCATCTGCAGTGACGGCAACGGAATGTGGTGAAGGGAGGCCGGAAGGATCCGTGTGGTAGTTGTTGTTGGCAGCGTCCTCTTCGATACTTTTGATGGTTATCGAGGGGATTTGCTGCGTGGCCATGGTAAGGCCGGTAAAGGGTGTTAGGTCGACCATGACTCACCACTTGGGTTAGCCTTGGAATGCAGTGAAAAGCAGTGCGCGGCCTGAGGGTGGCTGTGCCAGTAAAGTCAAGGCGTAGAGAAGCCTCTACTACAGTGCCTTGCATACTTACAGTGCTTGCACCCGTGCCTAGCACAATCATATTCTGCGATGTCGCGCGACTCGCACCTCGCTCTTCAATGACTTCATCTTGCTCGATCTACTGTATAATCAACGATGGCGAAGAATTCGGAACGACACAGAAGCGGTGAGTATTGTGGTCCGCAACATGGATGAACGGTGCTCTTACCGACTGGATTGATCACACTTAAAAAGGTAAAGAATCTTAGTCCATCCCATATTGCGTCAACAAGACAAACAAGAAAACAAACTGTTCAAGAAGACAAAGCAGCAGAAAAACACAACATCTACACCCACGCAGCCTTGATCAAATCAGCCGCCCTCTCCGCAACAACATACGTCGCAGCCTGCGTATGCGCAGCGGGCACCAAAGGCTAAATCCACCACACACACATAAGCTTCATCCCCCCAAAAACAAAAAATGCAAAAAAGAACACACCAAAACACTCGCATCGACAACCCTCATCCCCTTCACCCCCTTCACCTTCAAATCCGGATCCACCACGCCCCACCGCGACCCCCTCGCGCTCATCGCAGCCGTCCCCACACAATGCGACACCGTCACCCCCGTCGCGCGGATCCACTGGTCCAGCTCCGCGTCCGTCTGCGCCGTGTCGACGAGCGCAACGACCCAGTCTTTAAACCCGCCAGAGACAAAGCGCCGGGCGTGCCGGATGGCGGCGCGCATCACGCTAAAGTCGACCGGGGATGCGAGGAGGTTCGGGTTGATGACCGGTGGGTGCAGTGGAGAGCGGGAGGTGGGGTGCACGAAGCCGCCTGGGGGTGTCGTCGAGTAGGTGGGTTGAGAATACGTTGAGAAAGAAGTGACACGCACGTGAGAGAGGAGCGAGGACGACAGTCCCGACGACCATGAAGTTCCCAGTTGCCGGGATCGGAGGACGCGTTTTGCCGTTCTGCATAGATGCGCACCATCATCAGCCATGCCATTCGACAAAGAGACAAGAGACCGCATACAGCGATGATAAACTCGAAATGTGGCGTCTTCCTCCCCGCAGCCGGATCCTCCATACCCTTGAACACGCTACCCTCATCCTTCGAGGCGACCCTAAACCACCCTGCCTGATTGAACGTCCCCGCACCCAATGGCCCCCTCCCCTTCACCCCACCTCCACCCTCTTCCCACTCCTTCAACAACTCACTCGCCAACGTCGCATTCCTAAGCTCGTCCTCAAACGTCTGCGCCGCCGCCCCATCCCGTACTCGCCACGTATTCGCGACAAACACGTGGTCAGTCAGGTTCTTCCCCACGTCGGGGAGGGTGACGAGTGGGGTGATGCCGAGCGGGGCGAGGATGCCGGGGTCGCCGATGCCGGAGTGTTGCAGGATGTGCGGGGTGTTGATCACGCCAGAGGAAAGAATGAGTTCTTTGGTTGCTGTTATCGTGTGGGTTTTGATTTTGGTTAGGTCTTAGAATCCGTGAGTGAGTAAGATTGAAGCTGCGGGGAAAGGGTCATATGCTGACCTTTCCCGCCTTGAAGGGCAGCTGCCACATCAGCCTCACTGATGAACTCGGCTGTTCGGAAGCTCAAAGGTCGTCCGGTCGCGTGGGGCGTGGAAGGAAGGACACGAGTCACGCGGGTGTTCAATAACACGCATAGATTCGGCCTCTGGGCATATTGGGGAGCCAAGTAGGACGTGGCAGAGCTGCTCCTCACTCCGTCCTTAATCGTCGACTGCGTCCACCCTACGTATATGTCTGAAAAACCCATGCCACGCATACAGACTAGCAAAGACGCACCAATGCCCAACTGATACCCCGAATTCATATCCCTGTTGAACGGAAACTCGTCCCGAGTTGCTTGAATGACGCGGCTATCCACCGGGAAGATGTATCCGGGAAGACTGACGGCGTTAATCCCGCCGAAACCGTGCACCGCTGGGTTGAATTGGCCCGTGGTGTTGCGGTGGTCAGCAGGGGCAGTCCACCTCTCATTCTGAATAGGTGGATGCAGGGGTCAGTCGAGATGTGAGAAAGGCGAACGGTGCATCGGACCTTGCGGAAGTAGGGCTGGAGTTTGGCCCAGGACCAGCCATCGTCGCCAGTTATACGGGCATAGCGGTCATAGTCCTCTGCTGAGCCTCGGGTGTATGCGAGTCCATCTGGTCGGAACGGAAATATGAGCCACACCATGCGAGCAGGATCCGGCTCTGCCTTACTCAACGTGCTCGTACCACCAAGAACGTGCCCCTGCGGATACCCCAACGACCTGCCGCCCAACCCCTTCATAGGCGCCGTGGTGAAATTCCAGTCTGCTGCCGAGTTGATGAGCTTGCCATAGAACGGGATTTTGGAGAGGGGAAAGTCTTCATTTCTGAATTCAACCGCCGGGACGTCAGGATTATAGTATGCCGGCGAGAAACTTGACTTACGATGCGCCCGCTTCGATAACCAACACGGAAAACTTTGGATTCTCTGTGAGTCGATTCGCGACTACAAGGCCGGCGGTGCCACCTAAAAGCCAGAAACATTGAGGTGCATATCCATTGACAAGCCGTGCATTTCGACGCCACCTCCAACGATGATAAAGTCATATTGGCGGCGGGGAAGGTCTGTGGTGCGCTGGAAGATTGCCCCGAAGGCAGAACTTGCGAATAGGACGGTGAGCAGAGCTGGGGACCACATGGGGCCTCGAGGTATAGACTGTGTTGACCCATGGGAAGTATATAAGGCGGGCTCGCTGCCATTAATATTCTGGAAGCATAGGAAGCACAGAAGACGAGAAGATCTTCTTGAAACTTCTGATGAATGACGTTGAAATTTTCCAGTCGGATATGGTGTAACGGCTAACATTGCCGCCTCTCATGATGCATATCGCGGCAGCTCGGGGTTCGATTCCCCGTATCCGAAAATGTTTAGTTTTTGCATCGGTAGACGATTGGTTTTGTCTCAATGGCGACCCCATTCCCCCTGAAAATCGTCAATCTGGTTTCATTCAGGAGTGTCTCCTAGGTACATATGATGCAAGATGTGAGTACATCCCATATTCGACGTGAGTCATACTAGATAAGAGGTGTCGACCCAGCTGGCATAGTCGCTCCCTACAACACTGGAGATGTTATACGCTGCAGCCTGATGGGCAGTCAAGGCGGTAGCGAAGTCTGCTCTCGTGGAGTCCTCAAAACCGACTCCCTTGCTATTGTGGTCAGCGAAGAAAACGTTCGCACTAGGATCAACCCCCGGCTGCCATGCTGACCAAATGGTTTTGTTCAACGCCACGTTTGCGATGGTATCCTTGAAGACGACCCTAGAGAATAATACGATGAGATCGATCGAGGGGAAATGGATTCTTTTGACCCCTCACTTGGCATAATCTGGGGAGAAAGAAACGATGAATCAGCACGCTATATGCGCCGGACCGTGAAAAGAAGCTGAGCGTACGTACCTCCCCATGGTCGTCCCAAGAACACGCGGCCGACGGTCCCGGCGGCGGCGCCCGATGCGAGGGCAATTGTATTCGATTCGAAGACATCTGTGGCCATTTCTAGTAGTCAGCAGGATCGCCAACGATGAACGAAGCAAGGTGTTTACAGCCATTCCCGCTGGCGACATCGTCCGGCGTTTCACGTCCGCTCGCCGTAATGGTTCCCGGGCCGTTGACTGCGAGCGTATTTCCCCAAAAATACGCAGACCCTCTCCTGCCAAAGATGAAATCGACCGCTCCCTTATGCAGGATTCAGCACTCCTAGATAGTAACGTCAAGATAAACGGGACAAGCACCTCAATGTGCCCTTTGAGATAGACCTGATTGCCAACACCCGCAAGTAGAGTGTCCTGGTACCCATAAAATCCACAAGCATAGAACCCAACCTGGTTCCCAGACTGACTGATGGCAATCGCTTGGTTTTGGCCGTGGGCACCGTTCCCTTGACCAAAGTCGTTCCTCACGTTTACATTGTACATCTTGAAGTTGTCCGTGTGGATCCGAAGCGTTCCACTGGCATCGTTCGACCCTGCTTCGGTAGCAGGAACATTTGATTGTATCGTCACTCGATTGGAGGAGTGGGTCCTTGTGTTAGTCGTGTACCCATAGATCTTCGATGCCGCATTGTCAGCCATACTTCCAAAGATGAGCATGATCGTCTTACTGTAACTTCCCCCTTCACTTTGATGTACACTTGCTCGTAGTAGGTCCCAGGATAGACAAAGATGCACTGCGAGGAGAAGTGCTTCGGCAACGCTGCGACAGCAGCAGAAATGGTCTTGTATTCGGTATGGTTCGTCGTTCCTGCGCGAACAACGAGCGCTCCCTCAGGAGGACTAGTCCGTGAGGCTGCGAAAGCCGCTTGGAGAAAAGACAGCCAGAGGGAGATCAAGGCCAAGGGTCTATACAGCATATATGTCTCTGAGTCTATGTCCGAGGGCGCATCCTCGAGCTCTTCTTATATCTCCTAGACAGCGGGTTGAGCTTCCACATTATGCAATCAAGATTGCGCACGATATCACGAACGCGGGCCGTTGGCAGGGCAACTACCCAGTCAGAACATTATACGCCCATCCCTGGCCGCGACTCCAGTTCAAGTTCCAGCGGGGTATGGAAAGAATAGTATTGAAAGCGATGCTAAAGCAATCAGCCACCAGCGAGTACACTGTTGAAGATTTGGGAAGATCTGGAGAGAATCGGTCATGCAGACCGCGAATGACGCAAAGAAAAGCGACGGCTGCCATAATCGTGACCAGAGAACGCTTGACCGATGACTAGGGACGGATTAAGCTGGGGTCGAGGGACATGCAATGCAAGCACGCATTGTCATCTGTTGAACAGTGCTTTAGAAGCAGGCTGAAGCTCTGCGGCGAGAAAGAAAGGTATTACGATGCTATTTTCCGCGGGGTCGCGACCGTCGTGGTCAACTTGATGCACCAATGTTGCATACGTAGCCAGATCCGAGTCCGTAACTTCGTAATGAGCTTTACGAGGGCACCCGAGATCGATCAGCTCACCGCAAATCTCTGGTTTCGATAACGCACACGGACCTTTCCCCCTGGGCGAGGCACTGAACCCAACCCCCATCCACCGGTTCATGTAGGGCCATTCTCGGCTGGGAGATGGCGAGGAACCAGCGACCAATATGTCTCGCAGGTATCCATGACGAAGCTTGTGTCGCTCCTTGTACCCTGGGGCCTGCCCAAGTTGTGAAACTCGACGGGAAACTCGGGAACCCAAATTCTATCGAAAGTCCTGCAGGTTTGTGACTTGAAAGAAGAGTTCATCACAACAATCACTCAGAGTTCTCCCGTTTCGTGGTGTGACGCCGTTGCATCACACGGTTCGTTGTGATGGGGGGAAGAAAAGCCAAAGAGGGAGTTGAACAGTGTGCCAGAAGCAAATCCCGAGGAAGATTTCAGGGCAGTACACGGCGCAGAACGAGAGAGGATGCATAGACAAGCTGAGAATGATAATTGGGGAATCCCGGGCCGCGCATTCGCAGTTGTCAGCTTCCAACTTGCCAGATGGCCGCCACCCCGTCACCATCATATGGTATGAATCCTAGAGCCCATCGCAAGGGCTGAGGATGGCCGGTGTTTGGAGGATGTGATGGACATGAAGAAAGAGGTCGTGGAGAGTAAAGGACGTAGAAAATGAGCTGTCCAGCCACTTGAGTTTGGACTCAGTCACCGTCCCTCTTCTTCAAACTAGGATCCAAGTTGAAACCCTTCTCAGTTCCCTAGGTGAATCGTCACGTCTACGGGCTCTTGAGCCACCATTTCTGGTCCCCCCCCCTGCACTCTGCTGCCAGTAGCCTCTAGAGTTGATCAATGAAGACCACGAAAAGACCACAGGTCGAGAATCCGACTCGAGACGACGAGCACCAATGCTGAGCGAGATATGAGCTGAAGGAGATGAGGGATAGCGAGTCACAGTCGTAGAATTGCATTAACACTGGCAGGAAGACGCAAAGATGAAGTGAAGTGATAAATTGGACTCGGGTTGTTTTTGATCAAGTAGAATTCTATTTTTAGACCAGTCAACTCCCTCTTTATCTTCTAAGTATCTCTCAGTATACTGACAAGGGAGAAGGTCCATGTCTGTGTCAATAGCTCGATACTGAGGCCTTGGAGGAGGGGCATAGTATGTACGGCGCTGCGGATAAGTATATGAGCAGACGACATTTTTTGAAGGCCGCCCCGATTCCGAGTCAAAGCTCGTCAAAAGCCATCACAGCGTTGATGAGAACATCCGACATGCACCTTCACACCAA
The DNA here is from genome assembly GCA_963565915.1 of Entoloma clypeatum. Taxonomy (NCBI): domain Eukaryota; kingdom Fungi; phylum Basidiomycota; class Agaricomycetes; order Agaricales; family Entolomataceae; genus Entoloma; species Entoloma clypeatum. The sequence continues at coordinate 443,254 of OY751489.1, read as the reverse complement.
ATACGACGTGTCCACCCACCTCGCATAGTCGCTTCCTACAGTGCTAGAAATGCTGTAAGCTTTGGCCTGAACGGCAGTCAAAATGGTTGCGAATCCGGGTCTAACAGCGCCGTTGAAACCGACTCCGGTGCTGTTATACTCGGCCAAGAATACGTTGCTGATGTGAGGCTGTCCCGCCTGCCAGATCGACCAGATGCCTTTGTTCAAAGCGACATTTGCGACGGTATCCTTGAAGATGACTCTAGAAGGAATGAGACGGATCGGGGTTGAGATATCATTTAAACCCTACTTGGCAAAAGCTATGTAGAAAAAAATGGCGAGTCAGCGCCCTTTGCGCCGTGTCGTGAAAGGACGTTGAGCGTACCTCCCCACGGTCGTCCCAGGAAGATTTTGCCAGCGGTTCCGGGTGCGGCGTCCTGTGCGAGAACTATTGTATTCGATTCAAACACATCTGCAACGTTTATACTCAGTCCCGCTGTGATTGCAAACAACTGGCAACGAAGCTAGTTATTTACAGCTGCCAGAATTGTTGAATCGACGTCCGCTAGCCGTAATGGCTCCTGGGCCATTGACTGCCAGCGTATTGCCTCTGAAATATGCAGATCCTGTGGTTCCAAATATGAAATCGACAGCGCCCTACCAGGAAATGAGCATCTGTGAAAGCTTGCTTGATGGACATGCACCTCGATATAGTTTTTGAGATAGACTTGAGTACCCTTTTGCGCGTACAGTGTATCCTGGTAGCCAAAGAAGCCACATGCGTACAACCCAACTTTGTTTCCGTACTCGCCGAAGGAGATTGCTTGGTTTTGGCCGCCGGCACCGTTCCGTAAGCCAAAGTTGTTCCTAACGTTCACGTTATACATCTGGAAGTTGTCCTGATGGATGCGAATCGTGCCGCTGGCATCGTCGGACCCGGCTGTGCTCTTGGAAGCACTCGCTTGAATGGTCACTTGATTGTAGAGGTAAGTTTCTGTATGAACTGTGTATCCATAGATCTCGATTCGCACATCATAAATCCATTAATCAAGCATAAACATATCGACTCACAGTGATCGGTCCCTTCCGACGAATATGCACATGCTCGTTGTAGGTTCCAGGATAAATAAAAATAGATTTCCAGGAGGTGTCATTCGGCAACGCTGCCACAGCGGCCGAGACGGTTCGATACTCTCTCGCGTTCGTTGTGTTCGCGCGAACAACCCACGCACCAGTAGGAGGAGCAGTACGCCATGTTGCAAGAACTGCGTGAAGGGAAGACAGCGCGAGCGACATCAAGACCAGACTTTTGCACATCGTGGTGATTCTGGGAATTGAGGGTAGTGAACCAACCTTATCAGGCCGTAGGGCTTTTATTGTCAAACGAAGCCGGAAGGGATGTTATAACGATTCCGACCTTGGTGCCAAGGAATGCGATTGGGCGGCGTCGTCTCCGACATTCGGGTTGAGTAGCAGGCTCCTTGGATAACCCCGTTCACGTCAGTAAGAACATTGAGAATCAGCTAACCGCGACCGTGGATGCGGGAATGAGTTTTGGGGACGTCCATGTCCACCAATCTGTGAGGAAAGCACATGACATCGAATTCCAGAGTTGACGTATACACCGACGGGCTTGATTCAGTAGGAAGATGCGGCGACATCTTTGTCTTGAAACCTGTTGCAAATACATATGTAAGCAATCGCCAAAGGCAGCGAAGGAACGGAAACTGAAGTGAGGGAATTGAAGAACGCGTAGGAAAAATGAAACCCCGATCGTGTCCACGCAGATTCTTGAGGATCCAGAGCCCAAAGGGCCTGGAGTACGGGTAACGGCGTGAGAATAAGTATGCACCCTTTCTCACAGCTCCCGACTCTCCCAAGGCACTAGAACATTGAAGACCTCTGGCACAAAAAAAGAGGCATGAGAGTGGAGGTTGGGGTCTCAGCCATCAAGATGTATCACTGGCATGGTGGTGGTCAGTGATCGATTGGTGATTAATTTTTGAAAGCAGTGCACCTTTGAATGTTCTCGACTTGAAATGTAGCCGCACGACTCAACGTGATTCTTCCTTCTGGCTTCACAAAAAGAGCTCAACGTCTCCCGGCAATATGTAGTGGCATTTGTCATCCCCACCCCGTTCAACTTTGTAGTCGGTCCCCCCCCCCCCCCCCCCCCGTAATTGCGTGCAAGATCATGCCATTATTCGTAGTACTCTTTTTACTGCTACATTCAAAGTAATGTAACATCAAGAACAAGTATCAAAGGTTCGTGCATCAAGCCAATCGGGAATCATCGAGTCATAAAGAGAAACAGACAAAAAAGAAGAAATCACGAGAGACCGGAAGTGCGCAAAAAGCCTGAAAGGAAAGTTCTAATAAGACGACAAAGTAGGAGAGAAACAGGAGATGATAATTACAACGAACTGCTGAAAAGCAGCCCACAAAATGACAAGAAAGAAAAAAAAACTTTGTAAGGACAGTCGAAGCCCATAACGGGCCACACAAAATTTATGCACAAATGAACAACAAGAACGAACCTGATAGTTCACAAAGAAAAAATTAGCATATCGCCAAACTGACCCACAACCCACTCACCCATATCAACAAAAGAAACCAAACAGAAGCAGCATCGCCACCAAGGAACCAACCAACCCCCCCTCACGAATCCTTCGGCCAAATATCCGTGACCGTCCTCCTCCGCTCTCTCCGCGCAGTATTCATCGGAGGAGGGATAGACCGCGCCGCAAGAGCCGCACTCCGATCAGCAGCATTCACCGTCGACGACAAGAAGCGCGGGCTCGTCACATTCCCCGAGACTTCTCCGTCCATCGACGCCCTCCCGGCCCTCGCACCCACCGTCTTCCTCCGCGTATCCCGCTCCGTCTCCGAGCCGCTCATGACCCGCTTCGCCCGAAGACTCGTGCTCGGCTCAGCGCCGGAGCTCGCATTCGACTCCGTCCGTCTTCGGTCGTCCTTCGCCTGCAAGCCATTCAGCGCAGAAACTGACACCGTCGACGAGCGCGAGAACGTCACGGCTTCGGGCCGCGTAGACCGCTGGGACTCCGTTCGTTGCAGAGGAGACAACGGTGCACCCCTTTCATCTGCAAGCATGGTCGAAACCGTGTGAGGAGTCAGCGCTATAGTGGCACTGCTGGGTGTCGTCAACGAAGCAGGGAAGTTTGAGTTGTTGTTGTTGCCGCCGCGAATGGTTTGGATGGAAGTAACGGAAGCCTTGCGCCGATCGCCCTCTCTGATCGTCCCCGGTGGAGTCGAAGCAACGCCCTTCTCCTTCAAACTTTGATTACGACGCAAAAAGCCTTCCGAGGGTAGCGCAGGAAGGGGCCTTGGGATGGTCAGAGCAGGAAGCGGCTGATTCCGATCCGACGACTGCATTTGACCCTGGATACGTGGAGCAGGACTCGGCGACGGTTCAAACTCTTCCAACGGTTCTTGGGAATGGATCGTCCGCATCCCATTCCCGTGCAACGGAGTTGCCATTTCCCGCTGCTCCCTCGGACTGAACAGCCTCCGCGGCTGCGACGACCCTGTACTGCCCGAACCACGCGACAATGCATCCGCAGACGGCGAAGTATCATATTTCCCATCCACCCTCTCCCTCTCTCGAGCGACAGAAGACGGCGGCCTCGCATGCCCCAATGCACTCTCTGCCCGCGCCGAGATCCTTCGCGACAGATCCTCCCTCAAGCTCTCCCTCGGCTCCCAGCTCCTCCTAGACTCCACACTCCTCCTCCCACTCCCACTCCCAGCAGAGCTCCCAGGCCCAGGTGCCCCCACAAAAACATCCGGACTCATCGTGACCCGCTTCCTCCCCCCTCCCAACCCTTCCTCATCCAAACTGACGCTCCTCCCATGTTGCACATCCCCGTTCCCACCAGCAGCCAGATCCCTAACAGTCTTGCTGATACCTAGCAAGAACGCGGTCAACCCCCGGATAAGGTCATCGTTGACCCTCCACCCATCCCTATAATCCACCCCCACCCGCCCCCACAGCTCCGCCATCTCCGCACCGCGCCCATGAGGGTCATCCACCTCTGCGTTCACCTGCTCTTCAACCGCACGCGTCGCCCCACCCTTCAACATATCATTCAACCTCTCCGTCGCCTGCACAATCATCTGCGCACTCTTCGCCAGCTCCCCTACACCACCAAGACGCGTCATCTGCCCCTCAAACATCGTCAGGCTTTCCGCCAGCAACCGCACATGATCCTGGTCTCGGGACAGCCGCACATGGTCCTGCTCCCGCTGCTGTTGCTGTTGCTGCTGTTGGTGCTGGTGCTGTTGTTGTTGCTGTTGCTGCTGTTGCTGCTGCTGCTGCTGCTGCATCCCCTGCGTAGCCCCCCCAGCCACAGACGACGACGACCCCCCAGAATGATTCCTTCTTCCCGTCCCGAACGGGCTCGCAAACCTGTCAAGCGACTGCTGGTCCCGCATCACATGCGACCGCAGCGCGCCATACCGACTCAACGACGACGCAGACCGGTCCGCCTCCAGCGCCTCCCTCCTCGTCAACGACACATCTCTCTCTACATCCCTATCCCTCCGCCGCGGACTCAGAGGGTACGCACTCCTCGTGCTCCTGAGGAGCCCCTGCTCCCTCCCTCCCTCCTCCGCATCAATGTACCGGTACTCCGCCATCGACGTCGCAGCCCTCGGACCCTCCCCAACCCTCGCACGGAGCGTGCTAGCCCTCACCCTCCTCGGGCCCCCTTCCCCATTCCCACCAGGAACAAACCCGCTCTCACCCTCCCCATCCCCCTCCGACTCCCATTCACCCGCAGTCACCCCCGGCCGCTTAAACACCCTTCCACCTCCCACCTCTCCCTCACCCAAACTATACCGCCCCCCGCCCTGCGCCCTCCCCACACTGCTCAGCCCCGCCGCTCTAAACCCCTCCCCAACAAGACTCCTCCTTCCCGGGGACAACATAAGCGCACTCTCCGCACTCCCCCCACGCATGCTCTGCCTCCTCTCCCTATACTCCGCCATCCCCATCCCCGGCTCCCCAGGCGCCAGCGTGCTCGTGCGCCTCACCCGCGTCGGGTCCGCCGAATGAGGCGGGTCTCCATACGCACGCCTTTCCGCAGAATGTGTTTGTGGCGGGTCCGCATACGTCCGCCGGTCAGCAGAATGAGGTGGGTCTCCTCCATACGTCCGTCTATCAGCAGAATGAGGCGGCTCCGCATACCGCACATCACCCGAATGAGACAACTCGCCGCCCTCCCCGTTATTCCTCCTCCTCACCGCAGCATACGACGACCCAGCGGTGAGATCCTCCGAAGGCCATTTATGCCTCGACTCGCGCCGGATAGTGCTCGTGCGCGTCGCATGCCCGAGCGAAGACCCAGCCCGCGAGGACGCATGCGAGACAGCAGCGGAAGAGTGCGAGGATACAGCTGTAGACCCAGAAGCAGACGAGGAGTTAGACGACGTGAACACGATGCTGCTGGGTCGGTACGGCGTCACCGGTGATAGTGATTGATCGGTTGAAGTCTGCACATGAAAAAAAGAACATAAGAACGTTGCAAGACCCCCCAAAGAAGAGCTGGAACTTACATCCCCTTCTCTCCCTCGTACAAACTCAGCTGGCAAGGCCCCCCTTCTCCTCCCCCCAGACCCCCCACCTTCGGGTGTATACGGGGTCCCACCCCCATTCGCCAGCCCTCTCCTCGAGGAGGCAACAGCCGCCAGCGCCGACTGCGTCACCGACTCCCCCTTCTCTCTCCCCCTCTCCCAAACCCTTTCTCGCCTTCTCTCCTCCGCAGGTGACGAAAACGACAAACTAGACCTCGCCCTCCTCCCTCCCTCTCCTAATTCCGCAGCATCAGTACCGGCGTGACCACCACCACCAGCATCATCATCACGCCCAGGTTCAACACTCATAAACCCCAACCTCGACGGCGTCGCCAAAGCCAGCGACACCCTCTTCCGCACCCTCGAGCTGCTCGACCCCGTCCCCGATCCAGACGCAGATCCAGATCCCGTCGACGTCGACGTCTGCGTCACATCGCTGTCCTCATACCCCTCACCCCTCCCCCCTCCACCCGCATTCCTGCTCGTGTTCGCCGCCGTGAGTGCGTTGAGCGGCGACGGCGACGTCGGCGCGCTCGGCACCCTCCTCCGGATCGACGGTGGGGGCGTGCTCGCAGGAGCCGTGGGGCGGGTATACGACGCCGAGCTTGACGGGCGCTGGTAATTGGATCCATGATACGACGACGAGGTCGATTCTCTTTCTGTTTCGGAGCCTGAGCGGTATACGGGGTCCAGATCCGGGTCTGGGAAGGGGTCTGGGTCGCGAGTTGAAGGGAGGGGGACGGGGCGTGTGGAAGGCGTGGAACGGGCGGAACGGGTGGTGCCACTGCTGGTGAGGCCACGTGGGCCGGACAGGCGGGAGGTGCTTGATTTTGACGTTGATGATTCGGGGAGCAAAGTGTGAGATGGTGCCGGGGAACGAGACGATGTGGGTGCTGACGATTTGGGGGATCCTGCGCGGGGTATGGAGGCGAGCTTGTCGAGGGTCTGGGGGGATGTATATGCGTTAGAACAATTGATAAAATGATGAAAGGAAGAAGTAAATGGTTCGTACGATGCGATTCCGCTGCGTCAGGCTTTTTGCGCGCTGCAGGGCTTCACCAGTGGTGACAGCAATCGAGCGACGAAGGTCGAACCGAGCTGTATCGTCGCCTTCCTCCTCTTCATGGTTTGAATGGTCCGGTTGGCCGTTGTGATGAACGTGGTCCAGATCTCTCGACGGGGCTTCATCGAACCTGCCAGACCGAGAGGAGGTGCTGGCGAGGCTGCTGATGCTGCTCGAGCTGCGGTGCAAACTTCTGGTTCCGGTGGACGCCCTGCGCATACTGCTCAGCCCCGAACCCGAGGCAGCGAGGTCGTTTGGGCTGAAAGGGCCGCCCCCGATATTGGTGCTGCTTCCGCTGCTGCTGGTAAAAGAAAGGGACCTCTCTGGAATGTCAAGTATCTGCGTGTCGTCGGCGCTGCCAGTTGAGTTTGTGGCGGGGGGTGAGGGCAGTCCCGAGCCGGTGTCGCTCCCGCCGGGGCTGGGGGGCTCTGGGAGGTCAGGGATAGAGCCCCCGTCGATGGGTGGGCTCGTATATGCGAGTGGGGAGGAGGATGTAAAGTGAGCGGCGGCGAGGGCGGGGTTGGGGCCGATATAGACGGCAGAAATGCGATTATTGTTGTATTTGGGCCTGGAGACGGGCGTGGGGCGTGGGGGCATTGAATAGTGTAAGAATGTTCGTCGGTGTCGTGGTCAACGGCGACGAGCATTCATAAAAGACGCTGCTCGTCGAGAGCGGCGATGAAGGGAAAGAACCAACCAATTTTTGGGGAGTTAATTTTGGATAACTGCTTAGTTAGGTATTATTAATTTATTAATAAGTAATTAATTCTTTCATCTCTCCGAGTCGCACCTTGAAACCCTGAAAACCGTGTGTTGTGTGCGTGCATTCAACAAAGTAGGAAATTGTACATTTCTCTTATTACACTTACTAGGCCAATGACCATATTCTCTCAGCCAGTTCCAGTCCAAGTCTACAATGGTAACCGACCTGTCTGCCACGTCGACGCTGTACTGACATGACCTCTTCTCAGGCGCTCGAAAATGGTTCACGATTGCCTCTCTCGTGATTTGTCCCGCTACCTTTCTCATCGACGCCCCTTTTGGGCGCTTCTCCCCCTCGGAGGACAGCATCTTCCTCGTTGACGGTGAGATCGTTTACCCGACTCCTCGACGCAGCCTCATGCTCATCCGCACCTTTCAGGGATCAAATCATGGATAATAATGGAAATCGTCTCGCCCCTCTTCTTCCTCTACACCTTCTTCAAATCTCCGCTTTCCTACTACTCCCCCCCTCTCCCACCCCTCACCTCGCCCCAGGCTATTCTCGCCCTACTCTTTCTCATCCACTACACCAACCGCGCCATCCTTTCCCCTTTACGCACGCCCTCCCGGTCCAAATCCCACATCGCCGTGCCCCTCGCCGCCATCATCTTCAACTTCATCAATGGCTCTCTCATGGGCTCCTACCTCTCCTCCCCCATCGCCCGCATCTACCTCGGCCCCCACGCCTTCTCCCGCCCATCCTTCTACCTCGGTCTCGCCCTCTGGGCCCTCGGCTTCGCAGGCAACATCTGGCACGACGAGATCCTCCTCGACATCCGGCGCAAGGCAAAGAGCAAGGGCAAGGGCAAAGCCACCAACGACGGAAATACGAGGCCCAAACGCGTGCAGCAAGAATACTATGCGATCCCACAAGGATGGCTCTACGAGTACGTCTCCTACCCCAACTACCTTTGCGAATGGATAGAATGGTTCGGATTCGCCCTTGCCGCCGCTCCCTTTCCACTCACGACGGTCTCCTCACTCTCATGGAAGCTCCTGTCCTGGAGGACCCTCTCCGACCCGGCGCACCTTTTCGCACCGAACCTCACCCCTCCGTATATTTTCCTCATCTTGGAGGTTCTGCTGATGTTTCCACGAGCGTACCGCGGACACCGGTGGTACAAGATGAAGTTCAAGGGCAGCTACCCGCAGGAGAGGAAGATCGTTGTGCCGTTTCTGCTGTAGCTACCTCACTGGCATGTGGCTCTCAGTCGGGAAATGGAACATTTGTTGATTTGTACCCCGATAATATCTCTTCCGCATGGTGTTAGTCTGCGGACTGCTCACGTTCTGCATCTCTTCTTTTTGACCCTGCTCTCTCTCACTCCCTATAACTACGGGTACGAACCACGCACCCCGAGTGCTTCGGGCTTGAACGCGGGCCCGCAGCCCGCAACGCCTTGAGCACTGAGGCGGACGTAAAGGACCCTCGCCGGTGTCGCCGAACCATCGGGGATCTTTCCTGCAGACTGGCGAACAAACGGAGATATCACTCCTATCCCCATTTACCACTTCTGCCCGACCCCGCATGAAAAAAAAAGGTACATGTACATGTGACACGCGCCAAATTGTCACAAAGTATAAGTATAGACACGTACAGTCCTTCTCCCCACACACCAGCACGATGGCAGCACCACCGACCTCCTCCTCCTCCTCCTCCCCCTCCTCCCCCTCCTCACCTCCCCCCTCCACCGGGCCCTCCTCCGCACAGCTCCTCGCCTCGACCCATCGCTTCCTCCACGCCCTCTCCACCTGCACACCCCCTCTCACCCTCCTCACCCACTTCTCCACCACCGCCCCCATCTCCCTCCTCCACTCCCCTTACCCCTCCTCCCAATCCTCCCTCCTCCACGGCCCCACCGCAATCCGCTCCTATTTCGACCTCCTCGCAACCCACTGGACCCGCTCCCACCTCCGCGCGCCTCCCGAGCACATCCACACCAACCCACACTTGCGCACCGTCACCCTCGCCCGCGCAAGCACCCGCTGGACCTGGCGCGCAAGCGGCCGCAGCTGGACAGAGGAGTTCACCTGCGTCCTCGCGTTCGACGACCTCGGCAAGATCACCAGCATCCAAGTCCGCACCGAGAGCGACCCCCGGACCTGCGTCATGCTCGCCGTCGACGCGGATGCGACCAACGTATTCAAGCCCGCGAAGAAGCGCGGTCCCGGCAGCACCGGCAGCAACCCAAGTACAAGGGACAGCGGCGGCCTCCCGACTTCGCCTGCCGTGTGGATGCAAGCCGTGAGTTCACAGTCCCCCCCCCCTTGTGTTTCTTGTCTGATTTGGCTCCTCACAGACTGACCTGAACTCGTACTGACCTGGAAAGCACACCAAAGAACTCCGCTCGGCCTCGGTCACGGCGGTGTGGGGGCCCAGGCATGAATGATGCTCCAACACAGCTTCCGCACCCTTCCCACCTTCAAAGCAGTGATTTCCACGCCAGTCACGTACCCTACTCCTTTCCCTTCCCTGACGTGACATATCAACATCAACCGTCGAACCCAGACCCTCAAGCTCAAGCCCGAACCCAATGCTTCTTTCCTACCTTCCCACCTCCCCCGTTATCTATGCTTTCACGCGCAACACCCCCCACTACACCACCATTCGACCGTTCTGCGTCTCCTTATGATGTACCTACATGAATCATCCATCGACCGTCACCATCACAACCCCCCGCCGTCATCCCACACAAGTTCAAAACTCGGCCCAGTATCATCATCAGGGATCTCCCGCTGTCGTCGTTTTGTCAGATATGTCATGCTCAAACAAACCGTCACCGATCACAGAATTACCGCCGGGGCGTTTATTTTTGAATGCTCCCCTTAGATCTCTTTCCGTCAAAAAGAAGGCAAAAAAAAAAAAAAAAACATTCATGCGTGTGCGGCACGTCTTGCCAGTGTCCAATTTTCAATCTGCAGTGGTCCTGATAGAGTACTAAAATCTCGCCTTTTTCCCTTGTTATCTTCCTATATATGTATGTATATCTGTTGGCTATTATAGATCCATCTTTTTTTTTTTTTTTGTGTGTGTACTTAGGGAAGCTACGTCAAACCTCTTCTTCTTTCTTCCTCCCTCCCGACTCTGCCGATGTTCTATAATATAAATATAAAAAACTTTTAGAACGCCATTACTATCTCATCAACCTCACTGGCACTTCCTTGTAACACACGATGACCGATACCGTTACTACATCTCGTACCCCGAACCTCTGAACGGGTCATCGGGGTATTGCCGTCTATATGTAAGTATATCCACGGTCGTAAAAATAAACAAGCGCTCCAGATAAAAAAAGAATTACGCCCAGTCTGTCCACTGCTAAGTTTCAAGTTACAATCCTGCGACTCAGCGATGGCCCTACCACCACCACCACCACCACAACAACAACAACAACAACACCCCATGCTGCAGAAGAGGGCGGGAGAATTGTGTGACACAGCCAGAATAATATGTTCAAGTTCGGGGATGGAGCCTCCTCCTGGACCCCCCGGGCCATCACGTTGCAATCTTCTTCTTCTTCATCATCTTCCATGGTTTCGCTTTTTAAATATATATACAACTGTACTTATACTTAGTACATATCCATGTCACAGTGGAGCACTTACCGTGGACTCGAACTCCTCCCACCTCCCATCCAAAATCTGTCAACTTGCGGACTGAGTAAGTGGGTACTAAAATATCAGGATCAGGAACTCGGACTTATGCCAAACCTCGTAACCTCGATCCGCTTCTTCAAGTGACATAGACATAGACATATCATGGATGGTTCCCATTCCATTTGTGGCATGTTCCTGGACTTTTTTTTTTTGCAGTACGGTACGACAGTTATCATCGCGATGTCACCAGGAGGTTCATGTCGCCAGACGTGTGGATTCGGAGGATGGACCGGGAAAAAGGGGGGAAAGGTTGTCGTCGTCCATCCACCGTCACTCACGCTGTCATGGTATGTTACCTTCCTGATATAAACCACCCCAAGGGTTACACTGTCTGATACGCAGGACTTCATATTAAATACAACTCTGCTACTCAGCGTGCAAGACATGGTAACTCAACTGTCAACAACAACCAAACTTGAATTCAAATTTTCATCCTTCATCGTAGCGATAGCTCCTTTCCAATCCGTTGTTGTGCGCAAATCGTGATTCGGTCTACGATGATCCGAAATCAGATCAGTTCCTTTCTTTCCTGTAGGGAGGGGTGGTAAACCCCATTATTACACAATCGACACCATAAATCTGTCTGATCTGGAAGGAGGAAAGGAAGTAAGTATACCGCCCTCCTCCCGGACCTCAGTAGCGAAAGCGAGAAAAAAAAAAAAAAAAATTGCGTACCTCAGCTCGCTTTACACATCCCAAAGCCCGAGACTCCAGTTGGTGCCCGGCCCGGCGGTAATACACCCGGAAAAACCGGAGGGCCGACTCCGCCAAAGATAAAAAAAACCAAGACTTGCTGAGATCGCCGCGATGGCCAAGACTAGTAAGCACCAGATCCATATAATGTGTTGGGTTGAAATTGACATCATCGACACCGGGTGACCTCGGGGTCGGGGAGACTCAAAAATACCAGGAAAAACATGTGGTTGCAAGCGTTTAGCGAGGGTCACCGCTCGGAGTCCCTTTCAAGTTGCGTTGCTCTTCCCCAAGTATGTAAGGCCGCCACAAGCCCGAAATGCGTGTGCCAAGCAAAGATCTGCGGTCGTATGTAGGCCTTATGCACGGATTTCGCCAAATGGATTGCACTGACGATAAAATTCATGCGCGTCAAAACTGTCAGTATGTATTAAAATCACGATTCTTCTTTGTGGTTCACTGTACCTCGCTCTCCAAGCACGATTGTGTTTCCTTTTTTCCAAGAGCCTGAAAGGTTTTTCATCAAATTTGATAGTACACACCGAATGGGCGCCCTCTTGGTGATGGTTTCTACTATACAGTAGACAAAGAATTTCCGCACTGGTTTGATCGGCGAGAACGCGCTTTTTGACATTTCCTGCTTCTTTGTCAATTGAAAGAAGCATACGCACTGCCCCCACACAACTTACCTGGTGTACATACAATACAATACAAGCGTTTTTGAAAAAAAACCGGTTGCGTGGCGACACCCATTCATCATCATGTGGTTTGCTGTAAAAAGTTTAAAAACATTTGAAGCAGTCATTCAACGGGTCTCTGAATGTTCGCCGAAATCAATTTCATAGGAAATATCTATCCACTGCGGGGGACCATACCCATTGAGTCAGGTGTGGACGTGTGCCAGTGACCGGGGATCGTTCTTGTATACAGACAAAGATACTTAGACACCCCGTCGCGGAATAGCATGCTGCCAGGAGCAACACGTACTTGATCACAAACGCTCACTGGCAAGCCGAGTCACTCGGATGATTTGGGCGGTCGGCGGTGGTGATCTTCATCTACATACTGTCGTCCTGAGATCGATTCCATTTAGTAGGCGCTACCCAGGTTTCGAGTGCAAACTCACTTGGCAGGGAAATAGACTCGACATTGACACGGCATGCACGCTCACTCGTAACCCGACGTAAGGCTACTCAGGCTTGGCGATCAGTGCGCTAAGGAGTATCTAGAAAGGAAAAAAAAATCCAGACGGATTTGCGGTGAGCCTTGGGAAGGGAATTCTGATGCCAAGTCAGTCAGCGCAATGAAAATATTCACTACCCACCTAGGAAATGTTTTTTTTTCTTTTCCCAAAGTGAGCTATCGCGCCCATTAGGAGTCCTCCATTGTTTGTCTATGTTGTAGGTGAGGGTTTTTTTTTGAACCCAATTTATTCCGCCTCTCAGGTGCATGATAGCAGTCACTACACGAGTACAGATTTATGAAGCCAGCGTAAACGAAAGTAGCTGGGGGTGGGGCCCCTTGTGCAGCCCGGGTAACTAAATGTCGAATTTTTTTTTTTTTTTTTTCAGACCGGTGGGAAGTTGGAAGTTCGGTGATCGATTATGAAAGCACATGCAAGACAAGGGCGTTTAGCGCAGTGGTAGCGCGTATGCTTTGCAAAAGCAACGTCACTAAGACGCGGTTCTCGTGTGTATAAGGTCCAGGGTTCAATCCCCTGAACGTCCAGTTTTTGCTCAATAAGATTCCACTCCACGCTTATTAGGAATTTTTTTTTATCAAAGTCAGATAGTGACTTAAGTATAAAGTGCTCTACGAAAATGCAGCAGTTGATCAATCGACCAGAAAATGTCATGTATTGCAGTCATAAGCGATGACCTCCTCCGAGCTCAGACGGTACCTCGAAAGGCTCGATATTCTCAAGTCTGCGCGCGATTTCTGAGTTGAACATATTCTGCGGATTTGTTTGAGTGCATCCCCTGACGGTAAAACGTGGAGGAAACCAACTATTGCTGTGTCACCGATAAAGGGCCCAAAGGTATGGGTCCTTTCTTCAGGTGGAAGATCAAGGAATTCTTGAAAAGTCACTTGGCAGAGGACGATCGAAGCCGAGAAGCGATTGAAGGCTCGGAAACAAGCCAAACCCGGTTCGTCCTGTCGAAAGGTGAAACGTTTCTATCTGGAGGTCCTACGAATGACGGAACGAGAATGACGAACCTCAGACATCTCCAAGTCCAACCATTCTCTTTTCCCCCATAACGCTCCCCCTGTCTCGTCCCTCTCCTCAGCGCCGTCCCCAAAGAATCTTGCATGCGCCGCAGCATCTGCAACCGTGTCAGCAAAAGCATACCAAATTGCGCATCTCGAATCCTTCGTCCCACACGCCTCCGCGATATCTAAATCTCGCCTGAACTTCTTGAGGGCCTTGACCACAGGCGGCGTATAGGCATACAATTCGGGTTCGTCACCCATCACTCGTCGCCTGATACGCGAGCGACTTTTGTATGACTTGGATGAAGGATAAGCTTCGAACACGACCAGCAGGTGAGTGTAACGCCAGGTCTGAGCAGTGAGTCTCGTGAGAAGTGTTTTATGATCTGCTGAGAGGGAAAGTAAGGGTGCAAAGATTATAGCGGTGGAAGGGTCCAAGATTAGATCGACGCCTTCAAGGGTGTCACGCTCCACAAGTTCGATAAGACACGCTGGAGACTGGAGAGACCGTACTAAAATCTGTTTCTGCAAAATATCCAGGGACGCCATGTATTTATGCACAGTGGTGGGTAGCATCCTTTGAGAAGGAAGAAGCAGAGTCTTGTGGTCGTATAGGTCTTTCGGATCAATCTGGGCCACCTGGACTTCGCCTGGGCCTTCGCTGTCTGGAACTTGACCAGCGGACAGATCGGCGTCAAGAGGAGAACAAGAAACCGAGCCAAGTTGACGTGATTTTATAGTCTTCGCGCGTAATTTCGTAAATGCGTCTACGCCGAGGGAACAATTCGCCAGGTCGATGCCGTCAAATTTCAATGTATCGGCGGCATTGCGATTCTGATTCGAGACCATATTCTTCGTTGCGTGAAATGGGTTGATGTTCAAGGACTCAGAATTTGCGGATACAACCATTTGAGGAATAAGGTGGCCATCGTGACCCAGGTCATATATATTGGAATCGCCAGCGTGCTCCACATCTTGATCACCCTCGAGGTGGCCTTCAAATTGCAGACCAGTGATATCTGAGGGAAACGTCTGCGATGGTCGAGCGGAGAGAGTCTCAGGAACCAAGGTCTGGCAAGCTTGGGAGTCATATGAGAACGGCAAGGGCTCGAATGATCCTCCATTATCGTCGTAGTTTGGTCCAGTAAACAGGTCGTCAAAAGAGCAAGTTTCTTGAAACGTAGCATAAACATCCGTTCCAACGAGTCGGCTCGCGCGGTCTTCGAAGGCGGGAGCGTAGAAGTCAGTCGTATCATCATCAGCAGCAGGCCAGGAATCCATTCCCTCGTTAGTATCGTTATCGTAGAAAAAGGTGTCTTCTTGCAAACCAGTCAGGTCATCATCATCCCCAAGCATCGCAGTCTTGTCACCGCGGTCTTCGTTCCCGTCGTCGCTTAAATCAAGCACATCAACAGGTTGCATACCCCGCCTGAATGAGAGCATCCCCATCCCAGAATCATCTGTCGGGGCCCGTCCTGGTCCAGCAGGAATCGGCGAGACATCCTCTTCGCCTTCCACTGTCGCATCATCTCTATCGTCGCAATTCTTCTGTTGGTCTGTATGCGTACCAGCGCGCCCCAAGAGTCCCAACCTCTCGCCTCTCGTAAGTATAACCTCGCATTTCGCGACTTCAGGGCTGAAACAATCTTCCTCTCGCCTGATGTTTCCCCCTTCACATATCCTCCACCGCTGTTCTTGATATTCTACGCCAATTTCTTCTGCCTCTTCATCGGTCCCAAGGCATTGGTCAATCAGCATGTACGCATGATCGCCATCGACTGATCCCTCTTCGCACGTTTTGTCCACTTCCACCAGCTGCATATCTGATGGAAGTGGTGTAGACCGCGTGAACACTCTGTATTAAGCGTGAGTGTCAGAGAACCGCACAAGTACGAGAGGTAACGTACACCCATGAAAGCGCAATACGCAACGACGCGAGACCCTTTACTTTCTTCAGAATCGGCATCTGGAGTCCCGAGCATGCCATTTTATATCCTGTGCAATCCGCGTCACTCGCAGTTTCCTGAACCAGATCGCTAAATCGCCTTATTTGACGACGGTTGATGTGCGCATTTGGAGCGGCCAGCACCGGGACTCAAAGTTCATGAATACCGCGTCAGATACAGGTGTAAAATGTGCGCCTACCCGACATCAGCTGGACACGCAGTCCTACATCCTTCCCTCCAGCCTCACGCTTCTCAATTTCTTCATCGTCAAACAGCTTTTCGGCTCGAATCAACTCATGTGGATCCATGATTGGCCCGATCGCGATCAAAGGGCCAATGAATTCTTGAGTACCAGGTGTATAAAGCCGGCGAACCTCGTCATCGTTACCTATCTCCCCTACGGCACCATCCTTGATCTCCAAGTTCGGTTTTTCGCTGTCAGCGCCGACATAATAGGTGTTTGCAAGAGACACAGCCGCTTGGCCACACATAGAACCCAGATCGGATTCATTGCTTCTTTCTGATTTGATTTTCTGTTCCTGTCCATTATCGCCGCCTAGGATCGAAGAGTCCAGGGAGGGTAATCGGGACGTTATCATAGGAGTGAGGAACGCTCCCAACTTTAAACTTGGTGAAAGTCAGCCTGGTAAGCCACATTCTGCATCGATGCCTACCCCTTTTTCCCCGTCGGTCGTTCAATCGTCGGCTCACAGCTTAAGCTGCCTCCAATCTGCCTTGCGCGTGGAATGGGGACATCGTCTAATAAGCGGAATGCAGGGAGTATTAGCCCGGTAAGCGAGAGGAAAGACGCATATACATGGAACGTACCCAGTTTTGAATCTTCGATATCGCGGGTCAGATTCATGGCACACGAGATGTCGGTGTCGGGTGAAGAAGGGAAAAGATCAGGCAATTGATCGATCTGGTCATCGTCGTCCTGAGTACTTATAGATGACGGCGGAGATGTCGCGAGAGTATCTAAGCACATATAAGCACATCAATGAAGTTAAGGTTGAAGTTCAGCTCACGCCAGCCGTCGACAATGGTCATGTTCTGTGAATGGAATTCATCTTTGGACTCAAACCCGAGATACGACATAGGTACTTGTACACTGGGCGCGCCGAACAGACCTGGAATTTCCGTCATAGAGCTCAAACCCGGTTTTTGATGCTTCGAGGTATTGTGATCTTCTCCACTTCTTTTTCGTTTGATACCCTGATTCAATCTCTCGATGGATGGCGATTTCCGGGGAAAGATCGTAACCTGCTGCGGAGAGTGGGGAGGCGGTGTGGACAGGCGAGGAGGACGCTCTTGAAGGCTGGGAGGAAGGTACGTGTCTCGATAGTTCTTTATATTTGACGTGCTCTGAACCGGTGGGCGACGCATGGCAGCTATGGACTTGAGAAGATCGCGAACGGAGACATGGTCTTGCTCGCGAAGCCGGAAGTTTATGTCCCTGTCCGGCCGAGACCGTCAGTGCGGGTAAAATGGACAACACCATCACTCACAATACTTTGTCAAATTTTACCTCAGGCTCTCGAACAGGCTGCACGTCAACGCGAGTAACCCCGCTCGCTGTCATAGCTGAGAAAGAGTCCTTGATTGCAGGGTGCTTGCAACGGTGGTACCCGCTGGCCGTTGTGATTACCCCGCGACCAAGGACCGGGGTTTCATGAACAGCGCGGCGCGTAAGGATAGTCTCAACTTCATAGAATCCATCTTCGGAACTTCCCTCGTTTTCAAAAAACCGCGACCAGTCCAGTTTTTGAAACCTGGGGGCTCCTCTGATGCAAGCATAGAAGTTCCTGAGGAACGAACGCGTCTCGTGTGTAATCGCGAGTTTTTCGTCATGTGGAGGCAGATCTTGAAGCTGTAGCAGCGAAGATAGCGTTGTGAATGGGTCCGCTGGCAGGGTGAGAGACCTTGGGTCGTAAACAGGAACTTCATGAACAGGATACAACTGAATATGGTCATTAACTCGTCAGAACAGGCAACTTGAGCACTTGGGACGAAACATTTGCCTCTGAGACGGCCGACTGCGTGAAATGCGCATAGTCTGTCGTTATGTGACAACGAACATAGTCAAGTAGCAGATATCGGATATGGCCTGATAGCTCCCCATGGTGTGTCTCCACCGTTGACATGGATGGAATCGGGTTCAAGACTTTTTTTTTGCGCACAGCAAATCTTTCAAGATCTGGGTGAATTATGGTTCACGTCATCCCAACCTTCGGGCAAAAGATCCGAAGGCGTTTAGCGCAGTGGTAGCGCGTATGCTTTGCATCGATCATTGTTTGCGTAAGGTCCAGGGTTCAATCCCCTGAATGTCCATCTTTTTGTGACGTGGGTACAAAGTCAGTGCTGATCGATGATCTCAGACAACAATACCTAGGGACTCCAAGAATCTAATTCACATCCTCACCGATTGGGGTTTTCCTGGAATCGTGAGCCTCAGGGGTTCAAATCTCAGAACTTAGCGGGAAGGTGTGGGTGTGATATGTGTAGGACGCCTGGGGTCCGGACGTGCCACTTTGTCTTGAGGATATATGTCTCAATGCGTTTGCATACCACACGACCTTGACTCGACCTTCAGTACAGCATCAGTAATCCTTGATAACAAACAGGAGAAAAAAAAATGATTTCTCGACGACTGTCCAGCCCAACACCATTCTACCCATCCTTTTTGGTATTCCGCTTCGCCATGCTCTTCTCGCTCCTCACTCTCTTCTTCTTCACCCCACCACCCGCACCCGCACCCGCACCCGCACCCATCTTACCAGACTTCCGCACCCTCTCCCTCTCCCGCTCCTTCCCAAGCACCCTCACGCCCCCCTCGCTCCCCAACGCCATCCTCGCCTTCTTCTTCGCCAGCCTCCTCGCCACACGGTCCGCATCCGCAGACTTGACCTGCTTCCTCGCCTCCTTCGTCAGGTGCGCCAGCTTCTCTCCCAAAGCCGGGTCGCCCTTGGGGACAGTGATCGGCCCAGGTAGAGGTCCGGCGGGTTTGCCGGAGACCCTGGGATGCTTTGTGGACTTGAGGGTGGTGGTGGTGGTGGTGGTGGTGGTGGTGGCTCCGCGCGTGGAGACGGAGGAGCCAGGGAGAGTCTTGCAACGCTGCACGCGCAGTTTCCGTTTCGCGAATTTGAGTTTGCCCTCTTCGATGGCAAGGATTTCGTCAACGCATTCACGGTCCTGGTTTCATAAATGATAACAGTATCAGGAAGGAAGAAGGAAAAGGAAAAGGCGAAGGGCGGGTTCCAACATACCGTGAACTGGACATACGCAAACCCTTTCCCTAGCTGTGTTTCCTTGTCCCGCACTACCCGCACACGAGTGACCCATGTCTCCGGCTTCTTTACGACGTCGTCTCCGCCATCATTCGGCTGAGACTCCGGTGGCCCACGTTCGGCGCTGATGACGCCATCAAAGAAGACACGAAGGTCCTCTTCCTTGCTCGCAAAGTCCAAGTTCCCGACAAAGACCGACAGCTTGGGATCCGTCTCCACCAGCCCCGCCTCTGCCTCCCTTTCCCTGTCGCTTTCCCTCTTGCTCTTCCCAACCAGATCCACGCGGATAGCTCGGTCCATGAAGAGACTCCCATCGCACTTCGCAGCAGCGATCCGGGCCGCCTCATATGGGTTCATTGCAGGCGCAGGAGGGGGCAGATTTCCTGGCCTGTCCTCCGCGGGCACCGGATGCGCAAAGACGATGTACGCGTTCACAGCATCTGCCGTAGAGTGGAACTCCTGATTGATAAACGCAATTTTCTTCTTCTGGCTCGGAGTGAGGTACTTTTTCTCGTCGTTCTTGACGGCAGCGTCTTCGTCTTGGTTCTGGCGCCAAGCAGAGGTGCGGTCCAGGTCATGAGGGCGCCCTTGCTTTGTAGAAGAGGCAGACGGTGTTGGTGTTGGTTTGGTGGGCTTGGACTTGCTGGAGTCTGCGGCATCGTCTTCGAGCTTGGAAGTGGGGGCTTGGAAGGGGACGGAGCGGAATCGGGTAGATTCTATTTTGGCGGATGGGACCTGGGAAAGGATGTGTCGTTGGAGTTGTTTCAAGAGAGGCTGACGAGGTTGTTAGCTATAGATTCAAGACCGAGTGCTGGGGGGGTTGAAGTTGATTAGACGCACCCGTTTTTGAGCAACATTGACAGAAAGGTTCCCGATGAATATCGTCCGTTGGTCTCGCCGCTCCGGTGTCTCGTCCGACGGGACGTATTTCGCTTTTGGCCGACTCGGCTTCTTGCTGCCCTGCTTCAGTGACTCGTGGACTGGCGGCGCCTCGGCATCTTCTCCGTCTTCTGAATCTGGCTGGTCTTCCTCCGCATTGGCGTCGAGGTATGCCTTTTCTAGATCTGAATTTTCGTCTTCGTCACTCTCCCCGACTTCTTTCGCTTTCCCTTTTCGGTCCGGAACTTTCGTGCGCCCGTCGCTCTTCTTGTTTTCACGAGGTTTTGGTTTTGCCGAGGTCATCCCTGGCACAAGTGGTTGACCAGGGAGATGGCCGGACGTCATTGGACCCGATTTGGAGCGCTTCGGATGCTCACCCCGAGCTTTATCATCTTGAACCACAGCCTTTCGCTTTTTGGGTATCTCCTTGGATGTACTTTGCGCAGCTGCGGCTGTCGTGGGGCCTCGCCCCGTTAGTGGCTAGATAGAAGTTGGGGTTTAGCCAATCCTTGAATTATCATCTCAGATGTTTACCTTTGCGGTAAATAAGGCATCCAAATCCTTGTCTATGGAATTTATACTGCCAGACAGGAGGAGAGACGAGAGGCTCATCGATATTCGCGACGTTTTGGTGAAGAACTTGAGAGAGTCACGATCCGTCACAGCCTTGTGTCACGCCGAATCCGCTCAAACCTCCATTGCTCGTCAATGGGGCGGTTATCCCAGAATACATCACTCGGACCAGTGGGCGCTTACAATGCTCTTTTCCGATCCCAGCCTGACTCCGAGTCCCTGCGGAATTTTCGAAAGCGTACACATGGGCGGTGAACGCGGTGATTTACTGAGAAAGCCAAGTCTACAGTTTAAGAGGGCGGAGACGTGGAAATGTCGATCCCGGGGACAAGGACTCGGGGCTGAAGTAATCTCCGTTCTTTCCTCGAGGATGTCAGAATTCGACCACCATTGTTATTGCCCCCGTCCTGGTCGGTAGTGCCTCCGTCGCTGCGACTGAGCACGTGGAAAGGGTTCGATCAGGAATGCTGCCCGCATTATTATCGCCATCATGTCGGCAAAAGGCCACTTGCTATGCTCCGAGCCTCCAACGCAGTCGTGGTATGTATCTACTCATCATACACGTGAGGCTGATTCCCCGTCTTGTGCCTCCACAACGTTCTGATGAGTACATGTGCAGTTCTACTTACTGGGCAGTGCTATCTCCCAACGTTGCGTGCCTCGAGGAACCGGCCTAATGAGATCAAATATGATGTTGCAGACCTATAAAGATAGCCAGAGAATGTCAGCCACAATGTAGATCCCTTGTTGCCATGACCTATCGTTGTCACTTTCTGCGACTCGCGCTCGCCTTGGCTGGCATCGTGTCCATCGTGTCGGCACAACAGCACATCGCTCCACCTTCACAACTCGACTGGAACGCCTTCAACTCAACGGTTGGTGGCCGTCTCTTTCCCGGCGTTCCGTTCGCGAATCCTTGTTTCACGCAACCCTTCAACTCAAGTGCATGCCTAGCTGTTCAATCAGGATATCTGGACGAAGGTAAAGTTCTTCCTGTTACCATCTTCAGAAACAACGTCGTGAACATATTCATCCAGTTTCCATTTCGAATGCGCCAGGAGGGTATATTCAGTCACAATGGGGAACATGTCAAGCGACTGGCGATCAGTGCCTGCTTAATTATCAAGATCCTCACGATATAACGCCGACGATACCTCCGAATCAGTGTAAGATCGGGAGCGTTCCCAGTTACTTCGTACGCTCCTGTTTTTATTCCTGACTCGTGCATAGCAGCTGATCCTTTTGCATGAAAGATCGATGTACGGAGTCCACAAGATGTTGCTGCAGCATTCACGTTTACCAAGAAACATCAGGTCCCGTTAGCAATAAAGAATACTGGCGCAAGTCAAACAGTTTTCACTCCATTCTCTGGCTAACAGTGTTTCGTCTTTTAGCACGACTATAAGGGCCGAAGTAGCGCACCGAATTCATTAGCACTTTGGGTAATTACTTCTTCATAATCCGTGCAAATATGGCCTAACATGTCATCCAAAAGACTCATAATCTTAAAAACGTGAGGATATATTTAAAGTCCTACCGATTACTTGAATCTTGATCTTCGTTCTAGATCTCGTTTCATCCAGCTTTCGTACCGGAAGGATGTTCAAAACCTAGTCCCGGAGTAACTGTCGGGGTATCGTATTTCATTCATTTCTTCAAAGGAAAACATTTAATGGAAATCTGGAACCTAGGCCGGAGTGCAATGGGGAGAAGCTTATGCATTCGCAGAATCCCATAACATCACAGTCGTCGGAGGTAAGATTCCCTGCCTCTGAATGTGACCTTGCCATGTTCACTCTTTCTAGGCAGTGACAAGACGGTGGGCGTTGCAGGCGGCTGGCTGCAGGTGACTTGACTATCCGTTGTTTTTGTGGGCAAGTCTGAAGGAGTTACAAAAGGGTGGTGGCCACAGCGCTTTATCTCCTTCTCTGGGTCTTGGGGTGGACAGAGTTGTGAGTGCCAACATCCCAAGATATCCATGTCACTATTAACGAGCTTCTCTTCAGCTGCAATTCAAAGTTGTCACGCCAGACGGAAAGTATCGAACCGTAAACGACTGTCAGAACCAAGATCTCTTCTTCGCCCTTCGTGGAGGTACGACCCCACCCATCCTCGTCCTTGCATCTCACCCCTGACACCAACGAGAAAAGGCGGCGGCGGAACCTTCGGCGTCGTCCTCGAAGCCACCATCCTCGCAGCCCCACGCTTACCACTGCAAGCCGTCATCGTCGCCTTCAGCCCCAACACCACCCTAAACCGCCAACTGTGGACCATCCTGACCGCAAACGGCATCAAATGGGCTGATCAAGGCTGGGGAGGCTTCTCCACCTCCGGACTCGTGATCTTCGTCAACCCCAACACCACCGCCGAGCAGACCGCAACATCGCTCGCGCCTCTCATCAAGTTCGGGCAGGGGCTGCAGAAATCCGGCGTCGCCGGTGCCACCACGGTCGTCACGACGTTCCCGAGCTGGAGCGCCTTCTTCAGCACATTCACATCGGACCACGTCGCAGTTCGTCTTGCTCTCCTTTCTGCCATCTTGATCTCTCTCCCCCCCGCGCTAAACCCAAGACACCGCCCACACAGGTCGTCGGCTCCAGCCTCGCGCTCGCCTCCCGCTTGATCAGCAGAGACAACTTCAAGACCTCCAGCAGCCAATCCGCTCTTGTCTCGGGCCTTCTCGCCGCAGAAGCTGCCACGCCAGGCCTGATCATCCTCATCAGCGGCCCGGCTGCCTTCCATGGTTTCAAGGGCACCAGCGTCACGGACGCATGGAGGTCGAGCTTGTACCACGTCACGGTCGTCTCTGCGTGGAATTGGAACGCGACTATGGAGGAGAAGAGGGGACATTACAGGGCCGTGAGCAGCTCGATCGATAATCTGAGGAAGATAACTCCGGATGGGGCGTACGTCGTGAGTCTTCCTTTTTTGCTTTTTTTTTCTCCATTTTTGCTGGTATTTTTCTTCTTTTATGCGTTGAATGGCTCACGCTTTTTTTTTTGTTCAAGAATGAGGCTGATGTTTACGAGCCGAACCATGAATGTATGTAGGCCCCTTTCTTTGGTTTGATCAAAGTCCCTCGCTCAGTCCTCCCTTCCCGCTGTTGCAGTCGCGTTCTGGGGAAAACACTACAAACGGCTTGTCCAAATCAAGCGGAAATAGTACGTGCATCGTCTCATGTCATGTTGAAGGACAACTGATATTGCGCAGTGATCCGGACCACCTGTTAGATTGTTGGCATTGTGGTGAGTGTGGACATTTTGTTGCTGGTGATGGGGGTATGCATGCTCATCACGAAAACCTTTCTCAAGTGGGATGGAACCCCAACGCTTCAAGATTTGCTTGCTATTTGTGAAGATATGGAATCACACCTGCATGCACATTAGATTCTTACGAAACATGGACTTCTTTGCATATTGTAATAACGACAACACATGAGGACTTTCGATAATAGCACTTTCCGAATATCGGGCCTGCAAAGTAGATGAATCATATACACTCTTCTTACACACGATTTGTTTCAAGAATTGGTTTTAATCACGGCAGATGTTGGAAGAGAATAAAATAACTGAATGGATAAAAAAAAAAGAAGACCAAGAGAAGGACAACTGCGGAAGACGAATCAAATCATGGGCCACTCAGTAAACGCCCCCTGACCAAATCGGAAGAAGCTGATGCTGCCGGAATCAACGACAGCGATGACGATAAGCTTCTTTCCTGCTTTGAGAGCCATGAACGGGTGGGGCCTGCGCACGAATCCGACGGCAGGCCGAGCATGGGTTTGGAGGAAGGCCCATGGGAATAATCGGGAGATCAAGGGTGGTGGTCGTGCGGGTGGCGAAGGAATGGTGGTGGCCAGGGTAGACACCGCGGGGGAAGAAGCGCTTGTGTTTGGTCCATAAGAAACAGTTGTAGTTGTCGCAGGCATGGTTGTCGTGGCATTGGAGGCCGGAACGACAGGGCGACGTTGACGAGGGAGTGGAGGTGGCAACTCCGGTAGTTCGTCAAACAGGTCCGTGAGTTCCTGTAGAGTTGGCATTGGCGTCGTTCGTGCGCTAGAAGGTGAAATAGGTGAGATTTCGCTAGAATAAGTTTAGGAATGAAGGATGTACTTGACTACAACAATCTGGAAATCAGGCTGGGGCGGCGCCGACTTTTTGAAAGGTGTGTTTGGCTTGTAAAGGTCATAGAAGAACTTGTAAGGGGAGTCTCGCTTGGCTGCTTCGCGTTTTTCTATGTCGGGGTGATGGAGGAGAATTTTGTGGCCAGCAGACATGAATCGCAAGGAACGGAAGAGTGAGGCTGGGAAGGCGAGATTAAATTGGTGCTCGAGGGATATGAATAGGACGAAGTTACCGTAGTTTTTGTCGTGATGAAACCAACGACTGATTCGCAGGGGTCTCCACCAGTCAAAGCTGCTCGAGAACAACTGGCGGATTTTTGAGGTCCATAATGGAAAAATGGACAAGATTCGCTGGAGTATTGAAGGTCGTTGTGTTGTCGTCGTTGTCATTCTGGGCGGCGGCGTTGGGTAATGTGAAGACGGAGGGTTAGCTCGAGTGACAGCATAGCCGAGGCGTTTCAAGTACGTGTAGACCTGGAAGTCATGTTAAATGAGATTTGTCAAAAAAAAGTTGATAAAAAGGCATCACACCTGATACTTTTCCAACGTCAAATTCTCGAAACTGATCATCTCCGTATGAGCTTGTTGAACAGTCATTGGGACTCCTTCTGAATCTACGTCGCCTTCTTTCCAACAAAATAGTGACCCTCGCTCCACGAGATACATAGCTTCTTCCGGAAGGAGTTCGAGGCGTTTTTGAACTTTAGATATGCCGTTTTCAAGAACTTGTCTTGGAACAGAATGCCCCATCGACGAGAAATGGATGCCTTTGGCCACTGTAACGTATGCGCGGCCGATATCAGGACACCAAATTGCGTGGCTCACGGCCTTGCTGTTCGATACACAAGCTCATCAATCCATTCCTGCAAAGATGTACCAATGCATACCTGGAAATAGTCCGATTCGCTCTTAAGGCGTCAAACATTGCAGTCCTCGCGCGATCCAGAACGTGTATTTGGAGACCTGAACCACCGCCAGCTTTGGGCTCAAATTCCTTTTCTCCGCGCTTAGGGATGACAGGACGCGCTATCTGACTAGTGATAGTTTGTAAATCAGGATTCTCAAAAAAACGAATTCTTACTTACAGCTTCGACCAATCAAGACCCATTTCCTCGTCCATCTCATCTTGTTCATCCTCTTCCGTTAGCTCGCTGGGCAAGATCTTGGGCGGCGGCGCCGTTGGTTCTTCGTATGAATCGTCCATAGCTTGGTGGTCATGAAAATCGGCGAACGATTTGCTACAGTTTGACATCACCATCTGGGAAAAACAAGTACACACCCGACCCGTTTCTTGTACCTTACCACCATCTGTACATTAGTCGATTTTTGTGGGTTTGGCACGCCCACTGAACAGTGGCAGTGAACATTTGAACGTGAAGGCTCCATTCGAGATTTTGGCCTCCAAAATTTCCCAGTACGTGCGGAGATTCGCAATATTTTGCTCGAGTGTTCGACTGCTATGTAATTGAATTCAAGTTCTTCTTTCGTGACCTTTTCCAGTGACCATGAATCAAACCAATATCATCACGGTCTGTATGAATATGTCTAATCTCTACCCGTCTGAAAGTATTCATGATCTAGGAATCCCCCACGGATTTCATGAGGTACGAGAGCACCAACGAACTCCTCCCAGAGTTCCTTCAACACCAAGTTCAGGGGTCTCTCAAGGATATAGATTCGCCATCTCGATAAAGATATAGAGGCACTCAATTTTACTTCGTGCCGAAAAAGTCGCAGTTGCGGCGAAACTGCGCGCCATGATCGCACCTCACAGAAAACTGCCTGTGGAAATCCTTTCAGAAATATTTGTGCATTGCCTAATGGAAAATTATAAGGTCCACTTGCCGCTATCCGCAGGGGGTGGGTTACCTTGGAAGCTTGGCCACGTCTGTTCACGGTGGCGACAGGTGGTTCTGGCCGAACCGCGGCTGTGGGATAACATCAGCATAGGTTGGTCGAAGGTAAAGTTGGAGTCTCTGATGCCCGCGTTGGAAACCGCGCTGAGTCGAGGTGGGAATTGTCCTTTGACGCTCGCCATCCGTCCATTCGACGTTCCCTCCGACGATCGCTTCATCCGTGATGTTGTTCTGCCCCATGTCAGCAGAATAACCACCTTGAATCTCAGGATATCTACTCGCTCTTTCGTTGAGTGGCTTTCTTTACCGTCAAAGCTATTTTCATCCCTGGAAACTGTAACAATGATGACCGAGGGACTCCTCCGGTTCCCTTTCATCACCTTTCGTCTCTTCGAGAGTATCTCCACATTGCGTTCAATCGACTTCAGTGGGAGGTTACCACGCAGATTCTTCACCAAGACTCCCTTTCCATGGTCCCAGCTCACCCATATCACCTTTGGGAATGAGCTTGGTGCAAGTGCCATTCTCCGGATTCTCAGCCGTTGCCCCAACCTTATCAGCTGTTATTTTGACGTGTCCAACAGAGAAGACGACGAGTCCCCAACCCTCACCGGCCTCCGTCTTCCGTTCCTGAAATATTTGGACGTGATCTCGGACGGATATTCAGGCATCGAGGATGGTTTCTTGCCCCATCTTATTCTCCCATCCCTGAAAAAATTTGGGATCGAAATAGACAATTCAGAAGCGATCGATGAGGATCTGAATACGACACCTTCGGCTTTCTTGGCGCTCCTGTCACGATCATCCTGTCGCCTTGAAGACCTGGTCTTCCACCACGCCTGGTCCGCCTTTATGGGACTGTTCCTCGACGAGCTTTCTTCTCTCACATCCATCATGTCTGAAAATTCCTTCCTCACCTCCTCCACTATGCAAAAGATGGCTCGCGGGGAATGCGCTCCAAGCTTGGGGGAGCTGATGGTTCCAGTTTATTTGACAGATGTAGACGTTCTTCTGGAATTGTTGGAGGCGCGTTGGTCCCAGGAGACTGATGATCGGACGCAGAATGCTCCCAAAGCATTATTCAAACCACTCGATACTGTTATCATTTCACTTCGTGACTCGGACAATCCTGACCACATTGACTATGAAGCTATAAAGCCGCTGGAACAGTGCGTCCGCCTGTTTCAGGAGAAATATGGGGTGCAGGGCAAACGTGTTATTTTCAATCCACCTCAAGACGACCCACGGTTTTAGCATTTCGGGCTTTTGGATAGCGTCCATTCG
This sequence comes from Entoloma clypeatum, assembly GCA_963565915.1. NCBI lineage: Eukaryota > Fungi > Basidiomycota > Agaricomycetes > Agaricales > Entolomataceae > Entoloma > Entoloma clypeatum. Next base: position 415,349 of record OY751489.1, on the reverse strand, counting down.
ATCGAGGTGTTGTATGAGCGATGCGGGGTACTTACATGACTCACTCACATGAGCAACAAAATTTCGTTGATGGCTGTTCCAAGGTTCACAAGTGTGGAAATGAACGGTGTACTGAGACCCGTTCCACTGATGAAAGCGTTGATCCCGTTCACTGGATTTGCGGAAATCATCAAATATTTTATAACATACTAGTACTTCCGATGTAGGTGTGTCTGCTGCATCCACGTAATACTACTTCTAACGACATAAATTCGCGAGGGATAAGATGTCTTTCGTTGAACCACGAATTCTCGGGAGGAATCTTCAAGATCCACCCGCTGATACTGTCGAGATTGACGGCAAACCTACTAGTTGATACTCCGCGCAGTGTTCAGGTGGATATGAGTCTGCCCATGCGTTGGTCGCGATTGGCGGCCAGGCGCCGATCTCCGTTAGAGAGCCACCTCCGAGTCCCGTTCGCTCGCGAAAGGGTGTCACTCGACCCTGATGTAGATCACCCGTTCAACGAGCCCTCGCTGATACTAGCACTCCGAATATAACGGTGATGATAGCAGCAAGAATGATCACAATTCCAAGTGCCGCGAAGCGGGTGACAGGGAAAACCCCCTTCGTTAAAGCCCTCTGAATCAAAAAGAACCTGCGAAGGCCTAGGGAGACGATCGCCATCAGTCAAAACTTCTTGACAGTTCGAAAACATCGATCACAGACCGATCATAAGCACCAACATTCCAAAAGCAACCAAGGTAGCACCCACAGGCCGTGCATACCTGCGAACTTTCGCGAAGATTGGTAGGGTATCAGGATCGGTCGCAGCCATCACAAGAAGTTGCACGAACGCTGGGAGACAAGGGGGATATCATTTCAGTGCCATGGAAGTGTGTAATGACGTCACGCACCTACACCCGTCGACGCGAACAGTAGGCTTGTCCGCACATAAGCCAAAAATGTCCGCTCTAATGCTAAGTGATCCCTTGCGACGCTTCCCGAGTTTTCAAGATAGAGTGCCAGTTCAAACCTTTGTGAAAGAGGCGGAGGATGTGGAGGATCGATGTCTGCGGCCTCTTTGGATATTACCTGTTGCCTCGCTGTGGTAATTGTAGAACGAGATATGGCGCCTAAAGTGCATTCGGGATGAACGTCCTCGCTCGTGTCAGATGAAGATAACGGTTCTCCAGGTGTGGCTGGTGTCGGAGGTGGAGCAGGGACCGCTTCATCAGAAGGGAGAGCTATCGTCGATTCCGATGTACTGCCAGTCATTTTACGGACAAAGTTGAAGAGAAATCGGAGGGATCGTGTCCTGCCTGACATCTTAGAACTGAGTTCCCCCTCCTTTTAGGCTGGCATGGTCCGCGGCCTTCAGGGTCGTGAGTGGCCGCTGACATAAACAGGGTAATAAGTTTGTGTCTATTCCATAAGGCCTGGAATCTGAATTCCGAATGCCTTGCGAACAACGCATATGATTTGAAGGAGTATGGTTGACCCCTTTGGGAATGCCGTCTTACAAGCTCAGGTGGAACGTGTACGACACATTATGGATTTCTTAATTTCGAAGTCAATGGTCGTCGGCGGTCAACGGCGATGACTGCGACTCGGACTAGCCTGTGAGCTTTTCTGCAGCTCCTTGAGTCAAAGTAAGTTCGAAAGGTGGAGCAGCAAACAGCTATCTGGAAATCAAGTTCGACCAGGGTTGCAAATTGAAATTTAAAGCTCTAACCGCATGTCATAATGAGCTTCAGCCTTTGGCTCACCCGCCATTTTGACTGTCGCCTATGTAATTCAGCACTGAAACAGGTTGGAGGCCTGCACGTCTCATGCGATAGTTGGGGATGAAGATAAGATACTTACCGGGCCAGCCTGGGACACCATTAGCAGGACTCTCGGGCGTCCCGGGCCGTCATTTTATCTATGTCATTTCTGAAGTTCAACTCGCGCTATTATCCGGTTAGATATGCTCAGTGAAAAGATTATCATATGACTCTACCTTTGTGCGTTCACAGTATCCCGCGACCTTCGATTTGATAGGAATTCAATCTGGTTCCCTGTGTCACGGACCCACGTTTGGCTAAGCTCACCATTGCCTTCTTAAAGTCGATGACAAACTCAGTACACCTTTGTCCCATGGACTGGTCTCTGTTCACCAGCGCTCCTAGAGGTGAGGGGGACGGTTGGCCCAAGACGGAGCTGACGGCACATACATATCACACCCATGGCCGCCACTGAGCCTTATGGAACCGGTCGTGGGATAAGTTATTGCCGCGCCAGCTGCTGATTGGAGGACGTCGAACCTGCATATGGGTATGTATGTAAGTGTCCGAAACTAAGAAGCGTCAGCAGACTGGGGTCGATAAAGATGGTCACGAGTGCAAACCCGCGAAAACAATGACCCAAGATCCTTGCCAAGATCGGTACGTTTTCTCAAGACTTGAAAGCGTGAGGGCGGCGAAAACGCTGTGACCCCGAGGAAAACGAAAATGCAGCTGTCCTGCGCTGAAAGGATCTTTCTCCCCATAGGCACGTAGTTTGTTCCATGCTTGTGACGCACACTTCATTGTAGCCACCTGTATCCCCAATTATTAGTCATCCCTAGTCCCCCAATTTTTTTGTATCAGCATCAGCGGGCGTGTAGGAGCTAAATACTCACCATGGGGTGAGATGAGATTCGAAGAATAGAAGGATAGGAGGAAGGTAAGTGAGTTTTTCAAGTTGTGCGGATATATCCCCATTCTAACAACCCTGATCAAAGGTGCGAAAGCCAAACATAAGAATGACCACATGAAGGCCCGCCTGATTGTGGAAGGTAGGGAAAGAAAACGCGGGTGGTAAGTATGTCATTTTAACTTGACACAGGAGGCGACCAGGACTATGGGCGAAACTTACGTGTCACACTCATTTTTGCCTGTGAGTCGAACATGGTACACGGTCGCTTGTTGGGAAAAAGGACCCCAGACATATTCCGTCGAGAACCCTGGCTAACCTCCTTTGTGTGTGGGTGCTCTGAGAATTTTTGTCCACTTTGGTCCCTGTTTGAGAGTATTTTTCCTGGTGCGGCGTCCGGCCTGCCACGCAATTTCCTTCAAGCAGCCCGACATATCCGTTTTTGGGCCTCTTCCTTGAGTCCCGTACGTGGTGCCACCTCAACCCCTAAAACGGCCCCGTTGTCTTCAGGAAAATCCTCGAAGCTGGAATTGGTGGAATGGGAAGTGGTAGACGGAGAGGCAAACGAGCTCCGGGTCCGCGTGGATGCAGAACGTTGAATAGGGTGAAGGGAAAGGTGGGTAGGGCCGTGTGGGAAGGTGGTGGATATGGTATCAATATCTGATGGGGTTGAATGGCGGCACGAAAGATAGAAAAGAAGGCGTCAGTGGGTGACGATAAACCGAACTGGAAATACATCGGCAACAAGAACAGGTTTATTCGGAAAACTACGATGATCTCTGTGCCAAAGAAGGGCTGCAGTGCACCGTGTCATCATGCAACGCGCACGATGATCGGTCGTGTCGTGATACAAAAGCGCGGGAGGAAATTCCGATAGAAACTTTCCGCCCGTTTCCCACGCCAGAGCAAAAGGAATTTTGGTGATGCCCGGTAGACCCGGGTGTTGTTGAATTCCGCTCGCGAGCCTGCAGAAAAGTTCGTCGCTAAGACTGAGCGCCAATTGGGGAGCCCCATGTTAGAGACCGACGAAATTGAACGTCATGAAAGCTGCAGCGGGAGACGAGGCGAAGATGTCTAGTTTGCATTAAACCGGAGTGAAGCCATATGATGCGTGAACTCGGAAAAGCTGACTGTGAGGTATCACCCAACTATTGTGGTGGATGTCAGTAATAGTAATAGGACGCAAATTTGTTGTTGAGACGCGACGAAAAAGAAAGCAAGGGCAAAGAGGCGGCAGAGAACACGAAAGAGAACGTAGGCGCCCCGCGAGCGAGAATCGGAGGAAGTCATCTGGTTCCCGGTTATGAAGAATGGGTGGTGCCGTATCCAACGAGGCTTTGAGACCACATGCATCGACGCTCAATAAACACTGAAGAATAATGGGAAATTGGGAGACGTAGGTCGACCTTCAATGTGATGAGTTTTCCACTTACTTGTTACGTTGAAACATAATTAATCGTTGCCGAAATATGAGGGCAACATGAACCTTGACGGTGACTGGAAGCTGCAACTTGTTGAAGGTGACCGTTCTGTGCAGCAGGATGAGATAAGCATATCAATCGGTTACTAAGAAAATCCCCGCACCTTTTCCCCACCAGCTGGCGACGTTAACCTCTTCTGAGTCTTTCCCATAGATACTATGAAGATCTGTCTCCAATCCACACAAGCCTGGTTCTACAGTGCGAGAGGTCCGTCTACTATTTCCCTAACACTTAAAAGTGCTCTGACTGAAAAAATCATTCAAAGATACCGTTTACCTCGCTTCAATTTCCGCTGTATGAGCTTTTAAAGCTTCAGCTATCCCGGAAGTTGGGGAGAACCCCCCTGTACGCGCACGAAGCAGCCGTCTGTGGGAGCAAAGTAGTAGGAGCGATAGCGGCTGCTCTGACAACCCCGCTGGACGTTTTGAAAACTGGAGTGAGTGCATGTGCGTCTTCATGCTATATTATCGGCGCTGTCAACTCATATGTTGTGATCGTCTTAGGATGCAACAAAGGAGTAATCACCCTCCCTCACCAGCCGAGCCCAAACATATCTACGTAGCTGCGTTCCTCGACCATTGTGGATCTCTCCAGGCGGTGCCGTATTCCTTAGCGCCTATGAGATTGATTTTGGCGAATGGAAACACGTTTATGTTCTGCACCGACGAAACCAATACATCCAAGTATCGCCATATCTCTTGTGTTCCAAGCCTTCACATCAGGAGACCGCTTTCAATTGCTTGACGATGTGCTTCGCTTTGCCTCACCCAAGTTGCATCATCGTGCCTGAGTGAGTGGTTATCATCTGCACTACTATATCAAGTAGACAAGCCTCGTGAAACGGGTATGGAGTAGTCAAAGTGGGTATCATGGGTCATAAGGTCGAGCTCGCTATCAGGCGGTAGAAGACTCCCGAGGCTTTGGCCCAAGCTTCAACACAACTCGAGGCAATTTCTTGATATCCTTGTCACTGGCAGGTAGGATGCTCGGTTCCCGCTCTGCCTCGCTAGAGCTAGAGCTCGATGACGAACTCACGTTCTTTGACGGCTTCCCGGGCGATGAAAGAGCGGTAGACTCTGTTTTCCCTTGATTCTTTCCCTTCCCCTTAACCCCCCCAATTGAATCGAATTTGACAACTGGTCGGACAGCGTTCTTATCTTTACGCTCCCGTAATGTCATGGTGGAGGGAGGAGGCGGGCTTCTCTTCCTCGTCACCACATCGGCAGACGAGTCCAAAAGTTGGAATATCTCGAGGGTGCGTACGAGCCAAGGTTCAGCGGCTGCATTGGACAGAGATAGCCTACCACCCCGGCGTTTTCTAGTGGCTTGCTCGACCTATTCAAACCTCGGCTTCTCATCTTCCTCAGAACGTAAGAAGGAGGCGAACGGACCTTCGCCAGATTGTCAACGCTCCACCACTCTTCCTTGACACTTGCCGCTGCCATCTGATCGCTGCCGTCATCAACCAAACCGCATATATGCGCCATTGCTCCACTGATCAACGCGCGGTCGCTGTATCCCCCTTCCAACACACTCACGACCCTTCCGTCAGCGTACCGATCAGCGAGTACGCCCACGTCGCGGGCGAAGCGGTAGTAGAGTGAGGTGGGTACCTTGCGATTATGTCGGGACATGGAGGCGTATTCATGTTCGCAGGCGTCCATCCCGCAGCTAGATGGGAAAACGTACCGTTCAACCAAAAGTTCGGTGTGCGTAAGGAACAAACCTACCTGATGAAAATCATCACATCGTCGCCTTTCCCACCAGTCGAGTCGAGAAAATCTTCTGCCTTGCGCAGAAGTCTGCCGTATTGCTCTTTGTAAAGTAGGTCCCAGAAATGGTGCTCGGATTCGTATGACTGCATATGCACATTTTCAATGTATTGACCGTGAGCTTGGTGGATGGAAACTGAGGCTGCTTGGACGAGTTCGGGTTTTCCGTCCTGAAGGAGAGGTCAATATGTGCGGGGGGAATCGAGGGCTTTTGGGATTCAGGATGCTCACCTCGCAGGGGTACGACAATACATCGTGAACAGAGCCATAGTATACTTGGAGCCCACTTTTGGTGGGGAGCATCGCGCCTCCCTCAGTTTCGAGTTTCTGGCGATATGTCTCTTCGTTGATTTGCCAGACAATAGATTGTGTGCCGTTACCTGCATTTCGAACCTTTTTTTTCAGCATGGTGCAGGTTCTTCTTTACGAAACTCCTTACTCACCATGATGCAGGTCGATGTCAAAGATGACGGCGCGCGTTATTCCGTGTTGTAAATGAGCTGTTCGGATAGTGAGATTGACAGAAAAAGTGCACATATGCTGGAGTATGCACATACCATGGGCTGCCCCGACAGCAACATTGTTCACAAAGCAAAAGCCAGCGGGTGTATCCTCTCCGCAGTGATGTCCAGGTGGGCGGATAGCGACAAAAGCACGATTGATCGGGGGAGAGGCACCCCCCGCACCCTCAATCACTTTATCGACCGCTTCACAGACAGCTCCCAAGGCACCTTGAATCGCTGTAATAGATTCAGGACATACTTTATGCAAATGACATCAGCTCTAGATACAGTCGTTAATGTGACATGACTCACAATATAGATCGCCCTGCGAGAGATCTTCAGGAATTTCTGAACCGCCTGCCTGGATCTTTTCCCAGCTATCTTTAGCCCAGCTTCTCAACTTCTCAATGTACACGTCTCTCTCTATGTCCCCGTGTATATACTTGACGGCGGCGTGGTTGGAAAGATCGACAATGGCATGGCTCTGAATGACGGGCACCAACCAAGAGGGGCTCTGTTCTTTTTCGTGATCCAGCTTCATTCGACCCAAAGCCCCTGCCAACTCATCCGGACCGTCTGTCTCTTTCTTCTTCTCCGTTGCTGATTCATTTTGACGCGAGGCTACCAACGCCTCTTCGAGCCGCGCGATTGCGGCCGAGATACCAACGGTAACGGCTCGCAGGCGTTCTGGTCGCTCTACTATGGCGGATAGATCTCGAGAGCGGATGTACTGGTGTTGAAGGCATGAATTCTGCAGGAAAACTGCAGTTTGTCTGGTTTCAGCTTTGAAGAAACATGTCGTAATATCGTCAGTGAATGCCGTCATGGATTTGAAGGTTCGCAACCGTGACATGGATCTTACTTTTCATAACGTTGCTTGGTGGCTCTACTTGATCCTTTACGCGTCGAATGATATCCAAAGCCTTGATAACTGCGTGCTGAGCGAGCCTGATGTTGCCGTCGTCTCAGAACTGTCCTCGTCATGTGATACAGGCTTGTTCGCAAAAATAAATCTCATTTCCACCTCACCGCCGCGAACCATACCATCGCTTTCGTCACCTTTTTCTAAGTGTGCATCACACGATGATAGGTCAATTCTGTTCCTTGAGCCCGGGGGTCGAACTTCAAGAGACACTAAAGAAAAGAATGCACTTTTTTTAGTGTGCATGAAAACACTTCAACAGGATTAGGCAGTACTTACCAGTTTGTGCCACGAACCCCCCGAAACATATGTATGATCACACTTTTCTCGGCATTCACGCCGCCCATATGACTCAAGAGGCTGACAAGGATCGACAGCGCCAAGTTGACGTCAACGTGTTGAACATCCACCATAGTGGTGTTAGGGCCGCGCATCGTCTTTCATCTTGAACCCCGACGCCAACTACTAGTACTTCGCCTTTCTCGTGACCTCAAAGCACCCAATGGATCAGCAGATGATACAGTATTTTGAAACGTTGCGAACTCAAAACGTGAGTACGAGGTCCTACCAGTACGCTTTGTCTGGACTGACTTTCCTCCTCCTCCAGTCCATCTACGGTACTTGCATTCTTTTTTCGGGATCGTCAATCAAGGTCGTCGTTCTCATCTAGCTCCATTCAGTGGCGTGCATTGCGTTATGGGTCAGTTCGGCGCCGCCCATCGACTTTATTGTTCTACTTCTGTCCAACCCGTCTCCACCAGCTCTACGAATACCTCTGCATGTTTCTCCTCGAAGTTCAATTCATCTGGAATGCGCCTTGGGGCCCAGTCAAATCTCTGTACCTCTTAACAAGATATTCGCAATTCTTTCTGCTCGGCGCTCTCACCCACCAAGGCAAGTTATCCGAGTCTTCCCTCCAACACATCCCACCTTCCCATTACTCATAACAAAAGTATCCAGCCGGCGCATCTAGCCCCATATCGAGGGATCGATGCCTGCAACTCGAACGATTCATCATAGGTATAGTGCGCGCGGACTTTGACGTTGCAGATATTTAAAACAATGAATACTAAACGTCCAGTCATGATCGACCTATGCACGTGCTCAGCCGAAAGCAAGTCTAAGGAACCGCATCACGAACGTCTTCCTCTCAACTGATCGCTGTATCTCTGTAGTCATCTTCACCGTCAGGACGTGGGCGGTCTGGGGGAGGACCCGGAAGAGCGGGATCATACTAGCCGCATTTTTCGTCGCATTTTGGGTGACTGGGTTCGTTCTGACAGGAGTCTGGTTTCCGAGTCTCACCCGTGCGTTCGTCGAATGGCCTTGTCTTTCTTCATCGCGAAAAAAAAGCTGCTCACTGTGCGCGTCCCCTACTAGCTTCGCCCATCCCAGTGCCTCCGCAGGTGATCTCCAGCGGGTGCTACAACACCGTCACGAGCCCGTTGCGGTTCGTGAATTATGCCCTCATACTACCTTTTTACCTCGGTGAGGTCTACCCCCTACTCCGAGTCGATGCCGAGTCGGGAGGGCTCACAGTGCATCGCAGTGACTTTATCCCTCATGGCTATTCGGGCGTATGAATCATGTGGGACTAGTTTCATAACTTGAACTCGGTTGAACGGATTTACGCTTACGCTCCCGAATCAGTTGCGAACCGCAAATCACATAGCGACTTTGTTCGCCTCGTCTTCATCGATGGTGTGTTCTCTGATTCCTATTTCATCGGGCCCCATGATACTTACACTGCTAACGACAGGCATACTCTATTACATCTACTTGATGTGCCTCTCCATAATGAACATAATCATCATCTACACTCTACCGGTATGCGTTTCCAACGTTCAACCCCCGCAACGAGCTCCAGCGTTGATCACTCTCTTCGAATTTTGATAGACTCACTACTCGGACCTTCTGACAGTGTATGTTCTCTTCCGTTGCGCGTGGACATACATATGCCTTCCCGACGCTGAACGGAACTGGTAACCCCTAGAGTTCAGCAATTCCTTGGATCGATCCTGGCATGCAGGCTGATCCTGAACATCCGATCGTATGAGCAAGCCGATATCGGCGAGGCTTCTTCTATCAGGTTTGGAACGAGGCAGGTGCACTTGATGACCAGGCATGACGATGCCGCCACGGACTGAACAGGGGGAGCAGTAGGCCATACATACATACAGTATACCATGAACACATCTCCGCACTCTCAGAAAGGAACAAGGATCCCTCTCCAACAATGGAAAACGAAGCATATCATAGATCAGAACACTTACACAGCAGCGTCAATCTCTATACATACATCTAGCATAAATCCAGTACGCATAATCACAATATCCAAAAAAAAAACACCACCACCACCACCACCACCATCTCAATCAATAACCCCCCCCCCCCCCTATCACAGCCTCTGCAGCCGATCCAACAACATCGCCCACTCCACGACCGTGACCCCGCGCCTCAGCGCCTCCTCCCTCACCTCCTTATCCCGCGTCTCCTCCGACATCCTCGCCACCGCGCGCAGGTGCCCCTCGTTGCGGATACCGAGCGCCACGAGCGCAGGCGCGATGTGCAGCAGCGGCGGGTCGCACGACGCGAGCACGCTCTCGAAGATGAGCGTCGACGCGGACTTGATCGTGCTGATCGTCGAGCCGGACTGCGTAGGGTGGAAGGACGGCACCGTCGGGAGGACGGGCGTCGCGGGGTGGTGGGGGTGTTGTTGTTGTTGTTGTTGTTGTTGTTGTTGGTGTTGGTATAGGTGATGTTGGTATGCGCCGGTGCCGGTGCGGTTGGGAGACGACCCTGTGGGGTTCGGGGACGACGGCACGATGCGGTGGGGGGACCCTCCTGGCATGCGGTTGGGGGACGACCCGAGCAGGGGTGTGTGCATGCGTTCGCGTTCGCGTTCCGGGGAGCGCCGGATGGGAGTGGAGGAGCGTGGCGGGGGCGAGGTTTCGCCCGCGGGGACGTAATGGTTCGTTTTCCCGTTTGGAGCGGCTCGTGGTGGGAGGCTGTTGAGGGAGCGATTGCCGAGGCGCTTGTCGGTATCTGGCGTGGCGTTGCGTGGAGATGTGTGGTTCCATGATTGTGTTGAGCGTGATCTCGTGGTAGCCGTGGGGGTGGCTCGGGCGTCGTCCATATAGTATGTCTGTCCAGGTATCTTCCGCTGTGTGGCCCGCTGCTGCAAGGCGTCCGTTTGATCAGCTTGATCAATGATTGGGAAAACGTAAGGGTACGTACTTCTGGCAGGGATCTTTCCCCTCTCGAACCTTCGTCGGGGATGCTGCGGATGCTCCCTGGATATGACCCCCTCTCGCTCCCACTGCGCTTGCGTACCGGGGGTGGCATGATCGCTTTTCTTCTCGCAGGACTGTCCACCTCCGAAAACGTCGTGTCGACGTTCGCGCCACCATCCGCAGCGGCATAGTCCATCGCGTCCAGATAATACACATCCATCCCCTCCCTACCGTCTGTCGCATCCGCAACTTGCTCCCTCCAGGTCGAGATCAGCACGGTGCGCTCCGGACCGTCCTCCAAGACCCTGCGATTGACGATCTCGAAGGATTGTCCGCCCCGCGGTAGTTGGCCTGCACCAGGACCCGTTGCCTTCACAACAGATCCCAGCTTCGTCGGCTTGCTGATCCTCGTCTGCCCACTTCTATCCGCAGGACCAGGCAGCTCCCTCCCCTGCCTTCCGGGACTCAACGTCAGATCCGGGGCTTCGTTGCCAAACTTCCTCTCCAGGTCGCTCAAGTACCGCCCATACTCCCCGTACGTCTCGAAACCGCCGCCGCCGCCGTTCATGTTTTCCCCCCTGGGCGGCGACGGGGCCTTCAAGTTCTCGTTCCTCCTCGTGTTCAGATTGCGCCGGTTCAGCCCGTCAAGGGTCGGCTCTGCCTCCCGCCCGGGTGCAATCGTGTACGTCACGGCATCGAAATCGTCATCCAAGGGTGATACAGACCCTGCCAAGTCATTGGACGTCGGCTTCTCCCAGGGACTGCGTAGGGCCCGGGGGGTATTTGGGGGGAGAGTCGTTGTAGCGTCAAAGTCGTCGTCGAGTGGGGCGGAGGTAGGGGGCGGAGCTGGTCGTCGGACGAGGTGTTTCCCTTGTCCGTGTTTGTTGTGGACGAGGTAGAGGACACCTGACTCTGAATGGACCCATAATGATACATGCTTAGTACACACACACGCCACACAATCAAGGGGGGGAGGAAGTAGACTCACCGGTTGTATCCTCGGGTATGAGCTGCATCCGTGTGCTACCCTTGGGTGGAAGAGGCGGGCGAGTTTTGCGGTTTCGGAAGGGTGGAAAGCGGATGTTGTGAGGAAAGCACCAGAGCATTCAAGAGTGTGTATGGTGGGGCTGAAAGCATCCGAGAAAGCTATACGACGTCAAAGGACAAGTGGTCCATGAATCACACGAGGTTCCGTCGTGGGCGGTTACTACAACCGACACGTGTATGATCAAACTCAAGCTTTACTGAGCGTCAAATGAACTTGAAATCGACGGCCACCTGGCGATTCAAATAAAGAGGAACCCAATGTGGACTTCACACAAAAAGAAAAAAAACTCTAGACTCAGGGACATCCCTACGCGCCTTTGAATCGTTTCAGGCATACTCAGCGGAAACATTGGAAAGGAGAACTGACCTCTGGGCCCTATTTAGGCACTCGATGTACGACTGTGAAACATCATCCACTCCAAGAAACATGCAGACTCGTTCCCCTCCCACACCAACCAAGAAAAGGAAGGTCGATCTAAGTGGTCTCTATACCATGGTCTCAAAATGCTTCATAGTTTCAATACCGCAGCGGATGGCCAAGAATCCTGTATTCTTCCGACGACGAGCCCAAGCCTGGCGACGAATGGGGGCAGTTCTATAAGGAATGGTGGGGACCCCTTTCGGACGGGAAGAAGGCCCTTCTCGCCGCGGCGCGGGCGACTGAAATGTCAGAAAAGCGTGTCATCCATGTTGGAAGTGACATGATATGGACGGGGTTTTGCCTTCTCGAGGGTTCGGACGGCTTGATGATCGTGCGAGACGAATACCATGTCATGTATCGCCGCAGTTGTTATCTCTTCGCGTCCCGGATGCCTGGTGTTGTGACTGGCCACCCTGGAATAGGTGACGAATTTCTGCTCATCTTTGTGGACACTGTCTGGCATACGTTCTACAGGCAAGTCCTACTTCGCCATCTATGCGCTGCTGCGACGTATGACCCAGGGGCAAACCGTACTATTTACAACCTCCCTTGGTGATTCGTATCTGTTCGACGAAAGCGGGATTAGAATGAAAGAAAAGGCTAGCGTGAATGTTGGCCCTTGTCCGCGCGATATTTTGGGGTACATCCGGAGTCCAAAGACTTTCGATAGTAACGTCAAAGTTGCCGTGGAGGGTCTCACAGTGGACACAATGATCTCATTCTTCTGGAACATTCATTTTACGCATTCCAGTGACGCGTCGCTTTCGCGCAAGATTGTCTTATTTTGGAGGGTGGACTCTAATGTTCCGGAAGACCACCTGGAAGACGACTTCTACTTTGTCGTGTTCAAAAGTTTGAAAATACGGAACCTGTTACAGGACCATTTTTCTGTTCTCCCCTTAGAGGAGGCTAGCCGCCTTTTGAACGCCACCAAGAGGATGCCCGAAGGCAGCATTTTGGCGGGCTTCGCCGTCGAAGCGCTTGCTAATGCGTACATCAGCGGCAAGAATCTCAATAACATCAAAGTTTACTAGGACTTTTCTCCCATGGCCGCTATCAAGCCTCTCAAAGGTTATCATTACCGCTTTCAACACCTTTCGCCTGGTTATAAAAAGTATGTTATCTCAATTTCCATGTCGTAGGTGCACAAACGCTCACCTCTGCCCCAAGTACATTCATGTTGGAAGCTACTGCCAACTCGTATACCTTCGGATATGGCCCGTCAGATGAGTTATCGGGAGGTATCCCTGTAGCCTCATTATAATGTTTCCCAGGAATAGCTACATTCTCACATGATAATGTGGATCCATTCTCACACAGCACATTATGATGTAGATGGAATTATAATGTAGCATCATTCTTGCCCATTCCCTCCTTCTATATCTGTAGATTATCTAATAAATTCCAGGATGGTTAGATTGACCCAAATCTCTCTGCCAGACCACAGTCTGGTCATATTCTGGCCTCAAATGGCAACATATATACAGAGGCACCACTGATTCCCAGTCTAACCTTAACTCAACCCTAACTTATCCCTAACCTATCCCTAACCTTTAACCTAACCCTAACAACCTAAATCTCTGATAGTGACATTATAATGTGGCAGACACATTATGATGTGGCCAACATTATAATGTGGCACATTCTTATGTGGACCTAACCTTTAAAACCTTAATTCCATGACACATTATAATGTGGCAAGGTACCTGAAAACCATGTTTACATTGAAATTCCATCAAATCATAATGTACCATGTGAGAAAGTCCCCACATTATCATGTGGAAATGTAGCTATTCCTGAGAGACATTATAATGTGACTACAGGGACTATAGTTATCGGATGGTTTACCAGTTGCTCCTGTGGCCCGGGCTTTCCCGACGTGGCCCGATCAGCCCCGGACCATCCATTACTACAACGAGGTCGGGTTCCTCACTGCCCTTGACACTGATCACTTGTACTGTCCGCGGAAACGCAACAACCCGTTGTTCGACTCTTTTTGCTTGGAAACAACTTCAAAGGGGGTCATTCTCTGGGTTTTCCAGATGACCATTGCCAAGGTCAAGGAGCACGGCGGCGCTGTCTCCGGGTTTCCCATCCTCTCGGCAATAAAGCAGAAGATTCGTGAAAGTAAAACTTTAATGGAGTCTGAAGTCATTCAGGTGAAGTTCGTGCTTGTCGCGCCGCGGAAGGCCGGGCAGGTGGTGAAGTGGAATTTTCCGGAAGAGTTGGGGGATTCGTCGAACCAAGTTTATGTCCAATATGTAGACGTGTCTGTCAACAGTTATGATTCCCTCCTCGACCCTCGGGTCCCTCCATCGATGTAAAGTCTCTGTATTTTGGTATGTCCTCTATGGTCGTGTTGTGGCTTTTTTGCGATTGGTACTGTACCGTTAGCTTTTAAAATGACCCAGATTGCGACGACTAGCATATTTTTCGAAGCCCTTTCCATTGCCCACTATCACAAAAGACAATGTTTACCTTGCACAGTAGTACATGTAGTTTAATTATCGGTGATTGCTCTGAAGCTGCCAAGGTGCTCGACACGCAGAGAGCGATGATAAGATGATGAGGCAGGGTGATGATAACTCGAACGCAGATCGTGAGTGATGCTTCAGCGTCGACATCACGAGGGAATTTGTACGGCACTGGGGATGCTTAACTATTATCTGAGACAGTTGAAGTAGGACACCTCTGGATACCTCTGGTTAGATCTGCTCCGATGGCCGTAGACGGTACGTAATGATTTGAGAATGATTCTGCCGGAATGGCAAGGTGGCAGCACCCCTTCTCTTAGGTACATATGAATCATGTTCCGCTTCTGGTTCTTCACCAACCTCTACATGCATCGCCAGTCAGCACAACCCAAGCTACCAACGCAGACGGTCCCACCAAGACCGACGACCTTCTAGGCCCGACGACCTACTTGCTCATATGGAACAGAGGGTCCGGAAGGCTCTCGTCCTCCGAAAGAATGCCTTGGTTGGTATAATCGTCGAAGACACCCTGACCGGCACGATCTGGCGGAGGGTGACAGAATTTTGATTTTTTACCCCGGTGCGGGATTGGGAAGGTAAAGCGGCGGGGCTTGGGGTGGAATGGATGGCGTCTATGATAGGTTATGTAGGAGTCCAATAGGGAGGGAGATAGGATTGCATGGCCTTGGCTTCAGACAAGAACTGCCGATGGTGTGTACAGAGCGTCATTTGGATTTCCTTGCCACCCAAAACTCGGCTCGATAGATCCAACGCATCATAGCGCCGGAATCTGCTGTGTATTCACAGTCAATCGTCCTGCTCGCATTGGTATCCCCAGCATCTCCCGATTCCAAGATGAAGCCGATTTCCTCAGCAGCTTTCAGGACCTCGTCGAGGCTGAGCTCGAGTTTCGCTTTGCCACCCGAAGTCCACAACAAAGGGCCTAAATTGATCCACGTATCCCCAGGACGGAGCAGAGCGTAGATTTTCTCCATGGTCGCGAAAACGTTGTGTGACGTGTCGATGAAGAAGAGCGTCACGATATAGTCATAACCCGCTTGGTACGTGGGCGATCTTGACATGGCTGGGCCGAGATACGGCGGGCCAGGTAATGTGAGAAAGTCTGCTTCGACGAGGTGGAAGTTGGAGGTGAGGCGGGGGACAGCGTCTGGGAATGGTACGGCGCGGAAGTTAGTCTCGTTGGAGCGTTGATGGGAGAACCAGTACGCGTATGGGCGAAGGGTATGTTGGTTGATGGAAGTTGTTGCGTCCGGGGAAAGGAGGAAACGAAATGCGAGGTTCATGAAATACGACCATCAGCAAATTATGGAAATTCCTATCTAGCCATATGAGCTCCCGAAAGGCATTATAGATGGTTGTCGGCCTTACAAACCTGTTATAATATTATGGATCAACTCACAATGCTATTTATAACCAGACAGTAGCAGGTCCGATTTGTATTTCAGATGTGGTATCATGAGTTTATCAAAATAATGCCACATACTGTGAATTGATATCATGCCATGCATAGCGACCAAGCGGCTGCAATATTTCTGCTGATTGTCTGCACGATATCTGACTTAAATAGGTGTATAATTGACCATATCATTACTTAGCCAGAGGACTCATGAACAATGACAGTAGGAAAGCAACAAAATCACGTATATTGTCAATGAATAAACACTATGGATTGTATACAACGAGCGGAGGATATTCCCCCGAAGCCTATCAGTGTCGCCTCGCCAATATCTCTCACTGGGTCAGTCGTGCCAAGTGGTCAACTCCTCCCTTTCTCACCAGGGCCCAGCCAAGCTCTGAGAACTGCCCCCACCTCCACCGCTCCCTCGATGCCTGCAGTGCCTGTGCCTCTCCCTCGATTAGTCCGGGTCCGGTGGCCTCACATTTGCAGGCCACACACTCCTCGTGGATGATTTGCAGGAAGCAGAGCTAACTGGTAACGAAGCCAACCTGTGATCATGTTCAGTTGCTGAGCAACCACTCAGCGACGCACTCACAAGTCAAGCCGTAGCTATGGGCACTGTTGGCGTCAAGCGTCGGGCTGGGCGAGTACTGATTAGTCAGTGGGTAGACTTGTGTCGAAACAGGATGAACCTCTGCATGGAATGCGGTGACTCACAAGTTCCTCAGACCTCAGTAGACCTTTGACGACAAGCTCAAGCAGCTGAGCTGTCGCAGCTTCTCACCTGTCAGGCCTGTCAGGTGTTAGCCAAACAAACAAACAAAAAAACCGGGGGCAACGCACCCACCCTTCAAGTTCACAACCCTTCTTCTCCGGAGTCCAAAGGGCTGACCTTCACAGGTCGTTGAGGGTCACTTCTAGCATGAGTGACGACGAAGGAGGTGGTGAGGAGGAATCTTGTAAACACGAAGACAAGGGGGTCATAATGCAGAAAATGGGGGATTCAAACGCTGGGTTGCTCCCTTTATAAATTTATTCAATCTCCGATTACAACTATAATGTTGAAAAGTCGCCCGAAGTTGCGAGTCCTACCAACTCATCATAACCGGGGGTGAACTATTTAACATCTGACGTGAATTTTGCAAAGTAGCTGCCGACTTGGTAGTCAGTTCACAATGTAAATACAACCTCGTTCTCACATTATCCTTGCCTCACAGTATGAGTAAAATACTGTATCTAATGCACAATATTATTGTAATACTACTGACCATAGATAAGCTGTTTATGAGCTGTTGTCGAGGTGTTATAATATTGTAGCATGCTCGTGAGTGTCATATTGCTAAATCAGAACTTCCCTGATTTGCTGATGACAGTTCATTCGCCGTCGTGTCGCACCCCACACGAAGGCCCAACGACACACATCCGCGGCGATGGGGCAACGACAACATACCAAGCTGTGAGATCTCCCATGCAAGCCTGCCCAAACCAGAGCCCGGGACCAACACGCGTCTAGTCTTGCGTTCGTCTTCACCCAACCCTCGAAGAACATCCAGAATGGGCCTGAAGATCCTCTCGCGCTCCGGGGCCCCTTCTAAGCTCCAGTCCCGCACAAAATGCTTTAACGCCTCTCGAACCCTCCACAGATCCCCGCTGCCACTGGAAGCCACAGGAATGTTGAACTCCTTCGTAGCAAGCTCAGCTATTTTGGCGGTGACGACCCCATTTGAATCCGTGGCCTCTGTCAAACTGTCCAACTTCTTGGCGCATCCTAGTTTATTCCCCAACCGTCTGTGGGCTCGGTTTAAGGAGCTGTACGATACGCGCCGGATTGTAAATTCGTCATGGGATAGGCGAGTGTACTGGGCGAACGATCTGTGTGCATTCTCGAGTGAAAATGGGCCATGTGTGAAGTTCTTGACCGTTCGTAAAGACAGGATTTCGTGGATTCCCTTCCAGGTCCATAACTTTGAGACGTTTGTTCTGAATGCTATCAGGAAGAGCGCAAAGGGGAAGAAGCACGCAAGGAGCACGTCAAAATTGAACGTCCAATTGCTGGCCAATCCTCTTGACATCTATATGCGCTCTGCCAACGAGTCGGGTGGTCGAGGTTCTGTGGCAACGTTGGTTGGTGACTGGTTGAGAATCCAGCGTGGCTTCTCATCCTCGCTGCGTCGGCTGCTGACTGCCATGAACAGCAGAACTCATCGCACATTGGTTGCATATGCCTCGCGCCCTTGTCCCGCCTCCCTTCTTCTGAGGGCTCCGCAGTGCCATCAACGTCTCTCCTCTCGGCAATTGCCGAATATTCCCATCCTCTCATGAATTTCCATTCTTGGGAGCATTACATCATGCCACTGATAGTGGGATCAAGCTTTCAAGCATCACGACAATTTTCCGAATGGTACAGTACGAGATGCTGTAGGACGAGCCAAAGACGAACTTGATAAGATAACAAGATCAAACATCAGGGAAGCATTCCTTGCCGTACGAGTTGCTGGTTTTACCCTGGATTGACGGCCACGATGAAGGGACGCAACCTCAACGTTTCTAGCTTGTTTGAGCGCTCTTTATCCGATATCGGGTCTCCATTAAAAAGCTCCCGAATACGAAGGGGATCTCATCCAAACGCCCCAGAATGTACCTCAAGTCCCCATACCCCGACCTTCCTGCCACGTCAGAGGGCAACGTTCACCATTTCCTCTGGAACCGTCCAGACCAGGTGAACTGGCCAAAGGATTTCACGTTCCACATCGATGCGAGGACTGGAAAAAAGCGGACGTACCGAGAATTCCTTGAGCGCGTCCGGCTCGGCGCTACCGCTCTTGGTGCTTCTGCCCCGGAGGGAGGACTTGGAATTCGGAACGAAAATGGAGAAGTGGTTGGAATCATCAGCCAGAATTCCTCCGTGAGTGCTTTTTGGACCAAGGGTATAGACCTTTGAATTGAAACAGGCCTTTCTTGCAGGACTACATCACGTTGATTCACTCGTTACTCATGATTACGACGCCGTTTTCTTTGATCTCGCCATATTCGACGCCGTATGAACTGAGGCATGCCCTGCAGCTGACCACTCCCACGTGTCTATTCGTGAATGCTCGCATCCTACCGTTGGTTCTTCCGGTCGCAAAGGAGACAGGCATACCTCTGGAGAGAATCTATGTACTGGGCGGAAACGTAAAGGGACGTAGAAGCTTCAAGGAGATGATTGAAGAAACAAGGTCTCGCAAGGCACTTCCTGTGTCGCCACGACCTGCTACAAAGGATACACTTGCATATCTGGTATTTTCGAGTGGCACAAGTGGCCTTCCCAAGGGTTCGTCGCACATAAGTTATGCAGCACAGCTCAGAGCTTAAGTTAACCAACTACTTTAGCGGTCATGATCTCTCATGGTAATATCATCTCTTCACTTCAACAATTTAAAATCTTTGGAGAAGTGGCCGCGGAGGTTTTTCCGGTCAGTTCCGTGCGATTCTTTCTCCTACATTCCCCAGTCATTGAGAGTGACTGCAGGCTCAGATGCCGGAGGAAATCCCAATCAACCTCGCCGTGTTACCAATACACCATTCGTATGGCCTTACCGTATGTTGCTTCGCCGCCTTTCTCCGGCCCGCTACCTACGTTATCCTCGATCAATGGAATTTAGAAGTCGCATTGGCAGCGATCCCCAAGTTGGTCTTCACATCCCTTTTTGCGCGTCGGGTCCTCAATATACCATTCTAGATACAAGATCGCCCACTTTCCCCTTGTTCCTTCTTTGATCCATCAAATCGTGAATTACCCTGGCATCAAGGAAGTAGACCTGAGCTCTCTCCGAGGAGCCGGATCAGGTGCAGCCTACATTCCACCAGACCTATCGGCAAAACTGGCTGCTCTATTGCCGCAAACATGCGATTGTTCTGACGGTATGTGTTCTCCTTCGTCAGCCATCGTTGTTGATGTTAATCACACATGTTCATATCCCTCAGGTTATGGAATGTCAGAAATAGTGAGTCGCTCGCCGTTCTAACGCAAGAGAGAAAGAGGGATCTCAGTCAGTCTATCTATCCCCCACAGACGAACGCAGCGATTTTTCAGCCCGTGCCTGGAAGCCTCAACGGAACAATGAAACGCATCATAGGATCGCCTGGGGTGCTCCTTTCAAGTTTGGAGGCTCGCATCGTCCGAGATGATGGATCGGAGGCAGATGTCGACGAGCTTGGCGAGCTTTATCTAAGAGGAAAGACTGTTGCGCTCGGATATTGGAAGAATGAGAAGGCGACGAGGGAGACATTCGTCGACGATTGGTTGCGGACGGGGGATAGGTTTCGGGTGAACGAAGACGGTCATTTCTTGTGAGGAGATGTCAACCAATTCCCCAGTTTCACCAATTTTGATTGCTGGTCCTCTCATAGCTTCGCCGATAGGATCAAGGACACTCTCAAAGTGTCTGGAATGCAAGTCTCTCCTACGGAGATCGAGAATGTGCTTCTCAACGAACCGGGGAAACTGATCGCAGACGTGAGCGTCGTGGGTGTTAGCGGAGGTCGCACTTCCGATGAGAAGGTCCCGCGTGCATGGATCGTGTTGAGCAGTGCCGGCAAGAGGCTGGGCGCCGCTGCTACGATCAAAGCGTTGGAGAAGTGGCATCGGGAGACCCTCAGCAAGTATAAATGGTTAAGGGGAGGGTTCGAGGTCGTGGACGAGGTTAGTCCCATCTTTGGGCTACTTATTCGGCTGGCCCGCGGCCTGATCACGAATTTTCGATGCGGACATAGATTCCGAAGTCGCCTACTGGAAAGGTGCTCAGGAGAATCTTGCAGGACAGACACGAACGTAACATTGTGAGGAAAGTCGAGGGGAAGCTGTGATGTTTAAGAGCCCGTTGTGCTTTCCCTTCATGTCTGCACTTCGTGACCATCCCCCTCGCCCGGGCCGTTGTGAACCTAGTTTGGACCCGAGTCATGCCTAACTCGGGGTTAGAAAACAAGGGCTTTAACATTAAAATACCATGACAACATTGAGAAGAGGCTCGTTGAACCAACTGGGAGTTCCTCAAAAGTTGAGAATCGAGAGCAAAAAAGCAACTCAGGGAACTAGTAAAAGTCCCAACGGTGGTTCGAACACCGGACCCTGCGATCTGCAATCGCATGCTATACCACTTAGCTATTGAGACTTCTGATAACACATTGCCATGACATTCCAATGGGGACCAGTCAGCAACCAACGTTGCCACCGAACCCGTCCGACGGGTTCGAGACCTCGACCAGCCCGACTCGTTTACCGAGTGCACGGGGGGTATACGGGCAGGTACGGGTACAAGTCGGAGGTATCCGCGTTACCCAGCACAACAAGGTTGGCAAAGCGCATATAGATGTCAAGCGGAATGGCCAGCAATTGGACGTTCAATTCCGACGTGCTCCTTGCATGCTTCTTCCCCTTTGCACTCTTCCTGATAGCATTCAGAGCAAGCGTCGCAAAGTTATGGACCTGGAAGGGAATCCACGAATTCCTGCCTTTGCGATCGGTCAAGAACTTCACACATGGCCCATTTTCACTCCAGAATGCACACAGATCGTTCGCCCAGTACACTCGCCTATCCCATGACGAATTCACAATCCGGCGCGT
The DNA here is from genome assembly GCA_963565915.1 of Entoloma clypeatum. Taxonomy (NCBI): domain Eukaryota; kingdom Fungi; phylum Basidiomycota; class Agaricomycetes; order Agaricales; family Entolomataceae; genus Entoloma; species Entoloma clypeatum. The sequence continues at coordinate 393,816 of OY751489.1, read as the reverse complement.
ATCGTACAGCTCCTTAAACCGAGCCCACAAACGGTTGGGGAATAAACTAGGATACGCCAAGAAGTTGGACAGTTTGACAGAGGCAACGGATTCGAATGGGGTCGTCACCGCCAAAATAGCTGAGCTTGCTACGAAGGAGTTCAACATTCCTCTGGTTTCCAGCGGCAGCGGGGATCTTTGGAGGGTTCGAGAGGCGTTGAAGCATTTTGTGCGGGACTGGAGCTTAGAAGGGGCCCCGGAGCGCGAGAGGATCTTCAGCCCCATTCTGGATGTTCTTCGAGGGTTGGACGAAGACGAACGCAAGACTAGACGCGTGTTGGTCCCGGGCTCTGGGTTGGGCAGGCTTGCATGGGAGATCTCACAGCTTGGTATGTTGTCATTATCCCATCGCCACAAATGTGTGTCGTTCAGCCTTCATATAGGGTACGACACGACGGCGAATGAACTGTCGTATTTCATGAACCTCGCATTTCGTTTCCTCCTTTCCCCGGACGCAACAACTTCCATCAACCAACACACACTTCGCCCATACGCATACTGGTTCTCCCATCAACGCTCCAACGAGACTAACTTCCGCGCGGTACCATTCCCAGACGCTGTCCCCCGCCTCACCTCCAACTTCCACCTCGTCGAAGCAGACTTTCTCACATTACCTGGCCCGCCATATCTCGGCCCAGACATGTCAAGATCGCCCACATACCAAGCGGGTTATGACTACATCGTGACGCTCTTCTTCATCGACACGTCACACAACGTTTTCGCGACCATGGAGAAAATCTACGCTCTGCTCCGCCCTGGGGGTACTTGGATCAATTTAGGCCCTTTGCTGTGGACTTCGGGTGGCAAAGCGAAACTCGAGCTCAGCCTCGACGAGGTCCTGAAAGCTGCTGAGGAAATCGGCTTCATCTTGGAATCGGGAGATGCTGAAGATACCAATGCGAGCAGGACGATTGACTGCGAATACACAGCAGATTCCGGCGCTATGATGCGTTGGATCTATCGAGCCGAGTTTTGGGTGGCAAGGAAATCCAAATGACACTATACATACACACCATCGGCAGTTCCCGTTTGAAGCCATGGCCGTGCAATCCAATCTCGTCACCTTCTTGTTATATACCTCGGTCCCCCTCTGTCTATCCCCCTCCCTGTTCGACCCTTACCTATTATGAACGTCAGCCATTCCACCCCAAGCCCCGCCGCTTCACCTTCCCAACCCCGCACCAGGATCAAAACCAAAATATCAATCACCCTCCACCAGATCCCGTGCCGCTCAGGGTGGTTTCGACTATGACACCAACCAAGGCATTCTTTTGGAGGATCTGTTCCATATGAGCAAGTGTGACGTCGCGCCTACGGGACGCCTTATCGCACGCGGCGCGTGGCGACATATCTGTACCTGAAGCTGGGATCGTCGGTCTTGGTAGGACCGTCTTCGTTGGTAGCTTGGATTGTGCTGACTGACATGCATGTCAGAGGCTCGGCTCCGTGAAGATGGAGAGGTCGGTGAAGAACCAGAAGCGGAAGATGATTCGTAGGGTTATGTAGCTAAGATAGGGGGTGCTGATTCACGCAGATACGGTCTCACTATCCGAGCAGATCTATAGCTGTCACGCAATCTATCTCCTCGCCTACTTCAAGTGTCTCCGATAATGTGTCAAAAGCAAGCCCTGGGCGAGAGCCCCAGTGCCGACGCATCGAAGAAACCCCGAGTCCAGGTGAGCCTTCTCGTCATGAGAGCCATTAGTGTGTTATCCTCGCCTGCAGAGGTCATATCGTGATCACTGGACCCTTTGTGATGACGATGATCCTTGGAGTCTGTTACACCAGAGGTGGTGGGGTCGCTCGGGGAAAGATCACATCAAGGCTGCGTCTCAGGGCAGCCGTTTCCTCGAGGTGGGGCAGAATCTTGATATCGCCCTGCTGCGGCGTACTAGAGGTTTCCTGTTTGTGCCCAACGCGTACGAAGCTTTCTTTAAGCGTCTCTGGAACGCACGCGCCACGGTGGATGATTCGCTCATGTGCGGCTGCTTGCTCCTAGGTCAGCCTGGTATCGGTAAATCGAACATGCGTTCTTTTCCGAAGCGTTTTTGCTGATTCCCATCCCCAGGCAAATCCTATTTCCTTATATTCTTCCTTCTGAAATGCCTGGCGCTCGAGGAGCCAGTGTTATATACTGCCTCCGACGGCCACACGTTTTTCTTTGATAAGACAGGTGTACTGTCCAAGGAGACAGGTAGCATCAACACCCGCACCGATTTTCCGCCTTTTGTTCCCTCCCATGCTACTTCCCCCGCTTCCACACCTGTTGGCGCTGATACCCGACTCTGGTCTCTGGTCGACAGCCCTGACGGAAAAGAAGCCATACCTGAGGTCGTCACTTACGGATCTCGGCGATTCTTCTTCGTGGCCGCCTTCTTGCCGGACCCATCACGGTACAAACGGGCACGCAAACAAGCTGTCAGAATGTGGTGGATGTCGCCATGGACCGACGACGAACTGTTTGCGCTGTGTGTCCCTCCCTGTGATTCTCACAACTTTTTGACTGACCTCTTTGTCCTTTCTAGGACGCATCAGCCTCCCTTTACGAATCTCCCCGCTGAGGTGCGAAAACGCTGCAACAGCTTCGCCGCCATCCAATCTCTTCGGACGGAAGTTGGTCCCTGTCCTCGTGACATCATCGAGAGGTTGTCAGATCCGGGTCTTTACGAAAAGAGAATTAGTTCCGCTTTGGCGGAGTATGACGACATCTCGAAAATCATTGCCCTCATCCGGAAGCCATACGAGCATTTGAACGAACACTCGCACGCCATCATACTTGTCCACCGAATGGGACCAATCTCGGAGAATTCGTTCGAGAGCGACGACTTCTTCGTCAGCTTGAAGACACCCGGCATCTACAAACGCGTGATGGACATGTTTTTGTCCCTCGAGCTTGACCAAGCGATGCAACTATTCAAATCCTGCACGGGTATGGGCAGTCAGGGTGCTGTGTTCGCTGGTCACCTGTTTGCAGGCCTCGCTGTTCGCTACACTTCTAGCGAACCTTCAGACCAGACTGTGTTCCGTCGATTTTCACCGATGACAAAGGCAGATACAGAGAGCAAGAAGTTCCCGGTTCGGTATAGACACCAAACACCGGGACATATGCTGACCGTCGTTGTTGATGGCGCTCGGAGCGTCAAGTTGGTAGCTTCACTGCCGAATGCTTCCAAGTATTTTCCACCTCGGACTAATGATCAGGGGCAGGTGCCTTGGTCACATCGACAGCTCTCCGTGTACACCGAAGACTGTGATCTTCCCGTTGACAACTTATGGTACTACCACTGCTCCAATTCCCACAATGCCCCTCTCTTCGATGCGTTCTTCTACGAGGTCTTCGAGGATAGCAAGGTCGTTCTCTGGGTAATCCAAATGATGATCAGCCGGCCCCACAATGGTGCGGGCAAGGGTTTTGCCATCATCGACAGGCTCAAGGTGCGGGCACGGAAGGTGCTGCCACTGCTACCAGTTGAGGTGAAATATGTCCTTGTGGTGCCATACAGGATGCCAGGCTGGGATGTTGAGTGGAACTTTGTAGCAGATTTCCAGGCACATGAAGGTGATTTATTTATTCAGCAGCTGGATCTTGGCATTCTCAGTGGGGGTGCATGCATGCCTGAGGATATCTTTGGCCCAACCATGATGGAGGAAGAATGAAATGCCTGGATCGTGTGCTGTGATAGCTCTTTTCTGTTTTTGTTATGTGTGGCCACTTTCAGGCTGAACTCCAAGGGGGTGGTGGGGCAGAAAAAATATACTGGGGGTTGAACTTTTTTTTTTTTGGGCCCAAGAGACCCCCCATCTCCTGCTTCCAAATTCAGTATGTTGTACTTGTGCGTATATGTTTTTTCAAGAATAAATGACAAAAAACAAAAGAAAACACCATATATGAAGGGTTGTGCTGCGAAAAGAACCCAATGTTCCAGTCACACATGGTACTACTAGCTGTAAGTGGGTGTGAATAGCAGGCCTGGGTCATTTGTACTGGCGAGAGCCCAGCACATAGTAGTTGATGTTCTGTTGAGTCCTTCAGTATACACAAATAAGAAAAACTGTACTGCCCACCTATTCATGGTCAAAGTACCTGCCATGGCATCAAGTCAATTCAGAAGAGAGAAGGCAGAAGAAGAAACCCACAAAACACTCCCATCATCAACAGGTGACACTGGCATTCTCTGCACTGCGTCCCACACAACCTTTTAGTCAAATCCATTCACACCCTTCATAAGCACCTTTGCAATGAGCAAGTCTGCATGCATCACAATCTGTGGGTGGCCTATGTTGGTTGTTGGCATGAAATAAGTAAGGAGCAGTGGTGTTGGGTGACAGTGAGTGACATGAAACTGCCATTGAGGAACACAACATTTGATGTATATAGTAACTTGTTTGTCTTTTATTCTTTGAAAAACATATATATGTGTGCACAACAACTAGAAAAAATAGCATGTCAAATACTGTATACCTCCAGGTTCGGTTCAGCAGTTTGTCAAACCAAAACCTAAACCCCAAGGTCCAGGTTCGGACCGGGTTCGGACTGAGGTTCAGGGGAAAAAACCTAGAAATTTGTATTGAGAGGTGGTAACTACATATTCTACTAGTTATCTCCAAACCAAAAGTTGTGTTTTGATTCTCCTCAAGCACCATCCCACTCACAAAAATGCAAAAATGCGCCACATCCAAGAAATGCCGGGCTATCAGCTATCAAGGCCTTCCTTCTGTGCATAAATGCGACACTTTTGAGATAGAAATGAACAGAAACCAGTAAAATCTCACGGAGATATGATCTGTGAGTCATCAGCCCCTTCACTTATAAAAACTCGAAAATGCACCACATCCAAGAGACGCCAGGCTGTCGACTATCAAGGCCTTTCTTCTATGCATAAATGCGATGCTTTTGAGATAGAAATGAGCAGAAACTAGTAAAATCTCACAGAGATATGATCTGTGAGTCATCAGCCCCTTCACTTATAAAAACCAAGGGGGGTGCGGGACGGAAATCCTGCACCTGAGGTGGGGGGGGGTGTGGGGGGAGGGCCGAGGCCATGAAAAAAAGAAGTTTGACACCCCAGAGCAATGACATCATATAGATTAAAATGGCAATCCCAGAGCCATCATCAAGCAGGAACAAGAGCGGAAGAAGGCTGAGGATCCCTCTGGCGTCGTCTGACGTCCTTGACGATGTCTGACAGATGGATAACAAGTAGAATATTCAAGATATGAGGTTCTTGTTGTCAAGAGGAGTCTTGAAGGCGTCATGTTCAAGGGGAAAGTTGAAGCGCTTGTAAAGGAGCTAAAAAACTGGTGAGAAATTGTCGTGATGACCTGCCAGCGAGACTCACATGTGATGTTAGTTACCCGTGCACAACCTCCTCTCCGGCCCTGGCCTCAGCTGTCGTAGCTTTGTGCCAAAGCAGTGGACTTGCGAGAGCTGTGGGGGAGGAAATAGCCGTCGTTGCCGTTGCTGAGTGTAGAGTCTGATGTTACTTATTCTTGGAAAAATATATACACGTGCTCAAAACATACTATATTAGGAAGGTGGGGGTAGGGGGGGGGGGGTTCACTTGGCGGGAAAAAAAAAAAGTTTGACCCCCAGTCTCTTAGTCCTGTCCCGCATCCCCCTTGATAAAAACTTGAAAATGTGCCACATTCACGAAACACCGCGCTGTTGTCTACCACACCCCTTCTTCTATAAATAAACACAATGCTTTCGAGGTAGAAATGAATTGAAATGAAGTAGCACTTACTGAGATATCCTTTGTTCCTCTCATATGCCCCTTCACCCAGAAAGTTGGGAGATTGTGCCACACCTATGAAGTACCCAGATGTTTTATATCAAGTCCATTCTTCTACAAGTAAATACAGTGATTTTGAGATAGAAATGAAGAGAAACAAATGAAGACTCACTGAGATAATGTTGATGAAGGTGATGTAGAGCAGTAGTGGAGGTGAACACGAGATCATCGATCATTGATCAGTGGCTGTGAGCATCATCTAAAACAGTCAAACAGTTGAAAAATGTTGTAGAAAATTTCCTCAACAGTGCTCACTCCACTCAAGGTTCTGCAGGTTCAAACCTCAGGTCTGGGTCTAACTAAATGCTGGACCTGGACTTGTAATGGAGGTTCGGTCCAGCAGATGGCTGGACTTGAACCCTGAACCTCAGGTCCAGTCCAGGTTCAGACCAGGTTCTTGGAGTTCAGGAACTGGACCGTGGCCAGTCTATATATGCATGAGTACAACATACTAAATTAGGAAGGAGGGGGTGGGGGGGTCACTGGCCCAAAAAAAAAGTTCGACCCCTGGTATATTTTTTCTGTTCTGCCACCCCCTTGTGATGGAATACTTACTTTGTTTGTGAATTTCTTCAGAGGGTTGAACATATTGGCCAAGCAGGAGGGTTACAAGTAGGCATCGGAAAGTCAGTGGTGGTTTGGTATGACTAGATGGATGAGGTCAGCAATTGCATCATTCGAGACCCGCCGCTCTGCTGGACATACCATATCGACCGACAGATGTTATCAATGATGTGACGCTGGAGATGGATTAGGCCATGTACAATGCCGAGATGGAGGCATTTATTTGGTTGTTCTTGGCTCATTCTTCCTAGTGATTATGCCGACCTCGTGTGTTCCTGAAGGATCCACAGTCCGTTGCGAGGTGCCTTCATCCCCCTCATTCTGTAAACTCATAGGTGTCCCATTCTACCGCGGTGACAGACCTATCACCTCCAAGGACGCTGAAAGCACCCTCCACTCTTCTGTCTTCAAAGACAGCATCTGCCTTGCGGCTCCACCCCGGATCGTTTGTGATTCCAGGTGCACCGACACATGCACCATCTATTTCGACATCTGGGACTCCCAAACTGGCTCCCGGATGAAGACATTCGTCAACCGCTCCCTAAACTTGGGGACGACGGTCTGCTTCTTCCGAAAGGCCTCCATGAAGATTGGTATGCCTCTCTGCACCCGCTGCTGTTCATGGGGACATAACACGAACTTCTGCAACTCCACGCGTGTATTCTGCCCCATTTGTAGGGGTCCTCACCGCGAAGAAAACCATCGCTCTCTTGCCACCTGCTGCAAGGGACATCCTGATGTGAACCCTCCTGTTCCTCCCACTGCCAAGGAGACTCCTTGTCCTCACAACGCTCATTGCAAGAACTGCAGCAAACCTCATGCTGCCAACTCCCCACGCTGCCAGTTTTGGCAGCACCGTTTTGACTGGGGCTGGATCATGGCCCGATATTCGAGGGGCAAGCCATCTGGGCTCGACCTCCATGTACGTCCCTTGACCAGGGAAACCGGTACTCGTCGGAAAGCCCCTGCCTCTGGCCGCGGCCGTGATGATTGTTATGCTTAACAAACCGTTCCAAGGTTCGGCAGAGTATGCAGGAAGTGGAAAGGCGAAGAGCAAAGTGATTGCTAAATCTAAGGAATGTAGCTATGGTACATGGGGTTTATATAGTACTGGCTACGAGCGGTAGCGAGTGAGTCAGTAGCTGCGGAAGGCAGTGCGGATGAGTCAGTAACTGCGGAAAGGCAGTGCGAAGTGAGTCAGATGACTGCGGACTGAGTAATCCCTACTGCGGAGTGCGAGTCAGCGCGGGAGCGAAGTATACTAAAGGAGAATGGTAGAGTAAAGGTAAATGAATAAGCGGTCCGATGAGTCAAAGAAATGACGAAGGTACAATGCATGGGAAAAGTGCGTAGCATACAAACCGGTAAGTCCATAACATGTTCCCCTCCTCAAGCTCTGTGTCCTCACAGAGTCATTGTCCCCATCCTCCGGCATCATCGTTGTTTGTCCAGGAGCCATTCTCCTTGAGGCTCCAATCGTCTATTAACTCTTCGTTGATGGCGACGGCGAGTTCGAGACTCCAGACGGCCAGTCGGATGCGCCGGTTTTCAACGACCAGCGTACGGGTGTAGTTCCCGAGGATTTGTTTTTCTTCGGGGGTTGGTGTGACGGGGAGATCGGATAAAGAATGGAGGCGGATGTGCATCTGTCGATGCAGGATGTCGGCGAGTGAGGCTTCTAGCGCGTGGATCTGGTCTCTCATGAAGAGGGCTTCACCCATGAGGGCAGTGATGGCGGGGTTGGTTTCAGCGGATGTGGTGGTGATGGTGGTGTTGGACATGGTGCGGAGGATGTTGGAGAGATAGAGGAAGAATGGGGTAGCTATATTGAAGACGGAGCGGGGAACTCGGTGTGTGGTTGACTGATGAGGTCGATACTGTCATGGGTTTTGAGAACTCGTCTTTTATTGTGGTCGAGACGGGTTCTGCCGATGGAAATCACGGATCAAATCTTGAGCGTTCTGAACATTAGCTCGAGGTTCCCATGTGTTCTCTTCTGGGCCATATCCTTCCCACTGGACGAGGTACTGGATCTTTCTGCAGAACTTTCGAGAGTCCAGGATCGTAGACACATGGTATCCACCTTCTCAGTTTCCATCTCGACATGTCCCTCACCAACCACATATCCCAATATAGGACATTTCGTTACTTCCCATAAACACTTCTTCTCCTTTAGGAACAAATCATTGTCCGATAGGATCTGTAGGATTTCTTCAGTGTTTCACGCGAGTTCTTCCTTGGTTTTACCGATAACCACGATGTCATCCATGTAGATCACGCAGATACGTCGGCGGATCTGGTCCCGGAATAGACTAGCCATCATTCGAGAGAACATTCCCGGGGAGTTGCAAAGACCAAAAAACATGACCAATGGTTCAAACAATCCTCGACTGGTGAGGAAGGCAGCTTTCCATTCATCGCCCTCCTTAATCCGGATGTTGTTATAGCCCCACATGATGTCCATTTTATTGAAGTAGACCGCATCTTTCAGTACGTCCAAGAGATTGGATATTCGTGGGAGTGGGAACTTGTCTTTGACCGTGAATTTATTGACCATGCGGTAATCTTGTACCAATTGTTTGGAGCCATCCTTCTTGTTGATGAAGAAGCAAGGGGAGGCATAAGGGGATTTGGATGGGCGGATCTTTCCTGTTGCTAGACCCTCATCAATGAATGTGTCCAATTCCTCTTGTTCCTTTTGCGTCATAGGATATGTATTTCCCCCTAGTTCCTTTGGTGCGTCCGGTGTAAGTTCAATACCATGGTCCCATTCCCTCTCCTTTGGGATCTTGTCAAAGTTCTCTTTCTCGAAAAGATGAGCAAATCGTTCAACATATGAGGGTCGTTTGGTTGTGGGAGGTGGTGTGGGAGTGACAGCTTCCAAAATAGGGTCTCCAGGCTTCCATTTCTGATCCGACTTTTTGGGTGCATCTTTGTCGCGCACCTCAACCATGCAAACCCGGTGTTTGCGACCATTAAGGTTAATCCTGAAATCCGAGTGTTTGGTTCGACATGTTGTTGGGCACTGGTTAAATATTACCGTGCCGGTTGTCCAATTGATTGTGGGGTTGTGGTGTACCAACCAGTCATGTCCCAAGAGCATGTCCGTTCTCCCAATGTCCAGTACCATTGCTTCCATGGTTTTCTGATGTGCTCCCAAATCCAGTTTGACTTCGGCAAGTTGGCTCGCTTTCTGTTGTCGATTTGGTGATCCATCCGCATTTAGAATTGCTATGGGCGGTATTCCTCGCGTGGGGAGGTTCTGTTCGCGTACTATTCTGGGATGGATGCATGTGCGTTCACATCCGCTGTCAACCTCAGGTCGGATAACCTTTGGTCCTCGTCGTGTTTTGAGCTGAGCTAACAGCCTGATTTCTCGTCTTTTCAGAGGTTTATCTCCCTTCACAATCTTAGTTGACGCAGTGGCTCGCTTGGCAGGGATGACATAGGTTCTATTGTCTGCAGTCATACAAGGCCAGCAAGTCCGTTTAATAGATAAGGGTCGCGACTTAGCGTTGTTTAATTGGACCCTTCGGGAAAATCCTTCTCGTCGGCTTCTAAGATTGTGGTTTCATCATTCTCGGCATCTTCCTCGGACACCTTCCTAACCCTTCCGGAGTTCTTCTTCGGCTTGCGGCAGTTGCGCGCGATATGGCCTTCTTGGTCACAGTTGAAACACTTGCAACCATCTTTCTTCTTTGGAGCGCTACAGTCTTTAGCCAGATGACCGAAGCACTGACAGTTGTAGCAATGGGCTACTCCTGCTTTGTCGATCTCCATGGCCTTGCCCTGACCACCATAAGTGGTACCCGATCCGGTGCGCATGTCGCCGCCACCTCGGATGACCAGTGCGTGTCCTTCCATCTGTCATCCCTTGTTTCGGATCTCCTTTGCATAATCGGTGTACGTCTTGCCATCGCTAGCCACTTGTTCAGAGATTCTGCGGTTGACGTTTTTCTCTAGGATGTATTTCCCACTTTCTTCGCCAAGGTTTGACAGTCCCAAGAGTTCTTCAAATTCATCCAAGAATTCATCAACAGTGCGTTTCTCTTGTTTCAGGACTTCGAGTCTTGCTTTGGCAGCGACTGATTTGTTGGCGATGGAGAATCATGTGGCAATATCATCAGAAAAACCTAGCCAGGTGATGTTCTCGTTGTCAACAGCAAGAGCGTCTAACTTGTTACTGGCCCAGTGCCTGCCGGACCCTTCCACATGCGGGACAGTACCGCAAGAATCTTCTGATCGTCTGTGAGGCTCTTTTGGAATCTGATGTGTAGTTTGGTGGCTTTCCACCACTCGTCAAAGGTGTATCTGTCCTTGAACATCCCAGGATCCTTGATGATCTTGGATGTATCCATTGTTTGTACAGCCGGAGCTTCTGCCATGTTTAGAGTCTGCGGAGGAGAAGAGGAGTCGGGTTGTTGGGATGAAGATGGGGTTCGGGATACAGGTAAGGATTGAAAATGAGTCCCTGTTCTAGGCGTCTGTTCGATATCTGACTGCGCGGAGTCAAAAGTAAATTCGTCAGGGGACTCGTTGGCGGAATCGGTGGCAAAACGTTCAGAGTATTTCCTCTGTAAATCTCTAAGGAATCTCTGTTCCTGCGCGTCTGTTGGTCTCGAGAAGGGGTCAAGTCTCTCATTTCGTGCCCAGCGGTTGTACTCGGTTTGTTGTTCTTCGATGGTGAAGTGGGTGTAGATCTGCTGCTTCGAGTAAGACGTGATGATGTGGCTCTGGGACGTCTCGATGTGAGCGTCCTAATCAATCTTCTGATAACGGTTGTCTGGACACCGATAAACTCTCTGATCTCTGTGATCCGACCTGTCTGAGGTCCTTCTTGAACGCGAAAGCTTTCGAGTTCGTTCTGTCAGGCGTTGTAATGCGCGATCTGGTGTTGCCGAGCAAGATGGATGCTCTCTGCTATCTCGCCGTGGGGGCGATGCTCGTCGTTGTCTAGTTCTTTGTCAAGCACCTGCTGTAAGATGCAACGGAACTCCGATTCGATGTACTGCTGGATGAGTGTAAAATCGATACTGTCTCGAGGACTTAGCTCCTCCTGTCGGGCTTCTGGCGTGCTGAATGGGTTACTGGTGAAGTCTTCAAAGAAGCGTGACGTCTTGACTCATCTGGTAGTTGCTCTCTTCGCTCTGGGCGAACCTAACGAGATTTAGCAACTTGTTATGCTTAACAAACCGTTCCAAGGTTCGGCAGAGTATGCAGGAAGTGGAAAGGCGAAGAGCAAAGTGATTGCTAAATCTAAGGAATGTAGCTATGGTACATGGGGTTTATATAGTACTGGCTACGAGCGGTAGCGAGTGAGTCAGTAGCTGCGGAAGGCAGTGCGGATGAGTCAGTAACTGCGGAAAGGCAGTGCGAAGTGAGTCAGATGACTGCGGACTGAGTAATCCCTACTGCGGAGTGCGAGTCAGCGCGGGAGCGAAGTATACTAAAGGAGAATGGTAGAGTAAAGGTAAATGAATAAGCGGTCTGATGAGTCAAAGAAATGACGAAGGTACAATGCATGGGAAAAGTGCGTAGCATACAAACTGGTAAGTCCGTAACAATGATGGGGAAGTGTGAACTGGTCACGGGGACGCTTAAAGTCATACTCCCCTCAAGGAGTATCCAGCTACATGTATGTCGTCTCTCTCTACATATCATGTTACTTTTGGTGTATGCTCTCCTCTGTAGTCCCCTGATTGCCTCTTATCGCTGTACCGTCTTTTCTATTTTTTGGACATTTCTGTGCTAGCCCACATGCACGTTAAAATTCTCTACTGCCGACTTGTAGTAGTAGGCGACCGGACTGCCCTCAGGGTACCGGTATATAAATTGTTGACACCAAAAAAAAAAAAAAATGCCGACCTCGTGTAAGAAATTTTGGTTCCAGACCCGTGGTTAAGTATGTAGGCATGTCCCCCAGGGAGATTTGGAGGTTGCTAGTACGTACCTCTGGTCCGTTTGGAGCGCGTGACCTCGGATCACAATCCTGGTTGTCTCCGAAAACCACACAAAGACTCGGTGGGCATGGCGCCACCGATTGTCCGCATTTCGAAGGTCAAGCTTTCAAAGTTTCAAGCCGGGGTCTCGGACATCTAAACCCTGCGCACCAGGCTCAGCCAAGTCGAAAAAACTTATCACCGCGCCCCACCACAGCCCCAACTCTCGTTATGGACTAGTGTGGCAGGTGGCACGGTCGGGCACATGTTCGGATTCCGTGTTCCTTCGCATTGACCACCGTGAGTCTCCCACACATTCGTTTCTTTTCTTTTTCTCTTTCTCTTCCCTCACTTATCCCAACTAGAATTATGTTCTCGCGCGACGCTGGCAGCGCCCCGTCGCTGTTTGCACGGCTCACCAGCAGCTATTTCTTCCTCGTCACGCTCGTCCTCGCCATCGTGAGTCGCCCATCCATTCATAACAAACAAACACTCACGCATTCCATACCTTCACAGATCTCCTGGACGATCGCCCTCATCGCTCAAGCAGTCGTCACCGCCGACCGTACGTCCCCCTCCCTCCCCATATAAAAACAAAACCCCCTTAACCACGCCACCCCCCCCCATACAGTCGGCCACACCCCGGTCGGCACCCTCTGGTTCGCCCTCGTCGTGCAGACCTTCCTCCTCCTCGGCATCGTCTTCAGCCTCGAATCCGACACGATCCGCGCCTACCGACACACCGTCTCGACCTTCTCCTCCATCGTCGTCGTGTTCGCCGTCATCGGGATCGACAGGAACGTGTACGACCCCGCGACGCATGCGCAGCGGGCGCTGTGTGCGGGGTGGTTCGTCATTGCGGTGGTGGATCTGCTGTGGGTGGGGTACTTTACGCTGGAGCCGGAGTCGGGGGTGTTGCGGTTTGTGGATGGGGGACGGGGAGGTGGTGGGATAGGTGGGATAGGTGGGAGGGGAGGGGGAGGTGGGGGGGGAGGGGTGGAGGGGGCGCGGCCGAGGTTGACGGCGGGGCAGGTGGGGCCGCCGCAGAGTGTGCGAGAGGGGTCGGTGAAAGATTCGTCAGTGAATTTGGCGACGTTTAGGTATCCGCCTTCGGGGACCACGAAGCCTCCGGCGGAAGAGGTGCAGAGGGATAGCGGGGGGAGTGGGAAGGCGATCTCGATGTCCACTGTTGTGGATGGTGAGGCCCGCTTGTTGAAGGCGGAGGCGTTGTATCCTTGTGGGTTTTTCTTACTTTTGGTTTTTCAGCTGTTGTTCACGGGGCTGGGACGGTATATAGACGATGCACAACCCGATGATCCGAACGAGATATCGCTCAACAAGGGTGAGGTCTTGGAGGTGTTCGATAGGTCTGGGAATTGGTGGCATGTGAGGAAGGCTGATGGGGCCTCGGGAAGTGAGTAATCTGCATAATCCTCTACGACTTGGACTAACACGACATCTCCAGTCGCTCCATCGAACTACCTTAAGCTCGTCGAACCTCTTCCATAGACATCTAGTTACTCACGATCGGGATGAATCTCTTAACGTTGGACGCGGGCGCATTACGACTATTCTATTTGCCGGCGTTTGGTGTATGTATGTATTCTGTGTCTTCCATCTTTTAACGCTCTATACACACCATTTTCACCCTTCCATGTCGGAACCGTGTCGTGATTGCATCAGGAGGGGGCGCCTCGCTATCTTGTAACAACCGAACCAACATCGACAAAATAGGATAGGATAACTCAACGGCAATAACACCTCGAGTGGGATGGGTCCTTCGTGACGCTCGAGGAGTCATAGCGAGTGTCTTCTATCTGTGATTAACGCCCAAAATGCAGTTTTCTCTTCCATATCGCTACAACCCCCGATTGCATCACACGCATCATCCCAGCTCTCTATTTACTCTCCAACGGGTATTAAGTGACGAAGTAGGATAAACCCCTGCCTCATCCCCGTGGGTCCTCGAGGGGTCATAGCTATATCCGTTAGCATGACTCGGCCGCTCGCGCTGTATGTATATAAGCCTGAGCAGCCCACACTCAGTACGTACCTTCCCTCCCCCCCATCAACCCCGACTCTAGATCTGACTCACCGCCTCCCCGACGACGGGCCGCCTGACTCATCGTGCACGTGTGCCCTTTTAACCCAAAAAAAGGTTTGCGATGTCGTGATTTTGATTATCTGACTCCAACCAAAATTCCCAAAAAAGGGGGCTTGTCGGTCCCGCCCCTCCGTCAGGGAGGTTTGGGGGTATATATAAGGCCCCCCTCCCTCACTGGCCATTTTGTTAAAAGGTGCGGCCTTTTTTTCGCAAGGCGGGTATCGGGCTCTCGAGAAGCCGGGCGGGGGGGGGCGGGGGTAAGGGGTCGGGATGCCTGGTGGGTGTTAGGATGTTCCCGTGTGTGGCTATGCGGGGGGTGCCGGTGGGCGGAGGCGCAGTCGGGGGAAGATGACGTGAGGGAAAGGTGGGTTGTTTATAAGGCTTCGTCTTGCTGTTCTTCGTGCTTGCTCTCCCGAGTGGTCTGCAGCTGGCCTGATCCTCTGTGATTGACTGGGCCCACCTCCGCCTCCGCTTCCTTTCCTTTCATCTGATTCCTCCCCTTTTGTGGCGATGGCTCTCTCCTTCCTCATTGGCTGGACAATGATCATCAACCTTAACTCTCGGCAACATCTCGGACTTTTTGGAGGATGAATAATCCTACGCAACGCGTGTTGCTGTTCTTCTTTCGTGTTCCTTGATCCAGGTATGCCGGGACTGATACGAAATCGGTGTTGGAGCGATTTTACTGCGGTCTCCAGGTACTTGTTGTTCATCATCATTCATTCATTGGCTTCTTGGTTTTTTCCTAAACATACTGGTCTCGCGCCATCATCCAGCCGAACGTTGAAGGAAACGCTGACGTGGCCTCAGGGGGACCCAAGTAAACATGTCAGCTGATGCGATGTTTACCACTTGCGGTGCGTGCCCTTTGCCCCAACAACGGCAATGAACATCCCCCGTGCCTATGGTTGGAATTTCCAACCTGTGCGACTTTGGGACATGCGTTTCTTTCAGTTTACGTGGGGCAGGGCTGCGGTACGCGGTCTACGTGGGAAGTCCGTACCAACCGCAACGGCGGGTGATTTGGTCAGCCGGCCCCCAAAAAGGAACAATGACTCGGTGGATTCGACACTCAAAAAAACACATGCCACTTTGTCGAAGGACTGTTCTCTTGTCTGGAGGGAAAAGAAAAACGGTGCATACGTGTAGGATTTCTATGTGGAATGCACAGCCGATGTGTGATTAAGTGGGGAGGACACTGCCTTGTCAAGGGGTGCCTGGCCGCCGTGTGAGGCGTCGAGCTAAGCGAGCGGCGGGTCCGGCGGAGATTGAATGTGATTGAGTGAGAAAATTTATAAGGGGGGCGAGTCAGAATGAATAGGGATTTCTTGTTTTACTCCCGCCCCCCATCTGTGCCTTTGACTTGGACAGACTCAGTTCTTGTTCAAGCTTGGCGCCACTACAGAGGCAGACCCGTGAGTGACTTCTCCTGCGTACCTGGTTGCCTTTTCGGCCTACATTGCATTCGTTGCGTCTGCCTGTGCTGCAGCCCCTCGTGCGATATCTCCAACCACCCCACCCCCTTTTTCTTTACATTTTTGCGGGGGGCGAGAAGCCATGCTGGCTTCATTTACGTGGACGAGCACACATCCATGTGTCGCTTCGACCTCCACATCGCACATGCAAATGTCCATCGATGATCCGATGCGCAGTCACTCGGCCCAAACCTCTGCGCAGCATAATCAGAGCCCAGTTAAATCAGAACTGACTTCGTCGCCTGATTCCAGACTCCTCAGCCTCTCGCCCGCGTTGTCGTCGCGGTCCACGCCCTTTCCTGAAACTTTTCCCAAAGTCGCGATTCAGCCTCAGTCCGGACACCTACAACAGAACTCGAGCGGTCAACATGTTCCGTACTTTGTGAATAGCGCGGCTCGTTATTTATCATCACCGGCAACCTCATCTGATGCCTTCTCGCACTACCTTGGACCATCGCTACCAAGCTCTTCCGCCTCCAATCACCATGTCTTAACACACCGCCGTCAACGTCTACGGACGTCCAATCTGGTCTTTACTTCGCCACATGGCCCCATAACCGCCCGTGATATTCCCAAGAATCTTCCCCCTGCGCCCTCAACTGCACCTCATCGCTCAAGCGAACCTGAACCTGAACCCCTATCAGACTTTTTATCTATGAAAGCAAACTATCTCAATATGCTCAACCAAAACACCGATAATTCCCCGGTCGCGGACTCTCCCGACATCGCCACAGTATCGCCTGCAGATCTTCAAACCCCCGTCATGGACACGCTCCAAGATTTCCTGACGCAAGGTACATTCTCCTTTTCCTTCACTCCTATCCACCCTCCTCATCACCCCTCGACTCCAGGGATGCCGCAGCCACCGACGCCTGACCTGACCTCTTCTCCCGATTTCAACGACTTTGGTGACGAGTTCTTCTCCCCCGACACCGACTTCCTCAACACGCCCGTCGTCGGTGTGGATGACGTGCTGACGGGAATGTTCGACGACGCCGGAGGAGACTTGCTGTTCCCATGTATCGACTACGGCTCGGCCATCTTTGCGCCCCCACAACAACTGGAGAAACCACCCCAGCCACCGGCGCTCCCGGACATGCTGTATACCCTCACCCCTGAATCCCCGATGCTGCACGACTTCAGCCCTTCCATCAACCCCGCGTCCATCTTCGCCTCGCCCCACCTCACCAGCACCACCTTCCCCTCGCCAGCGTTGCCTGCCCCAACCGCCGTCCCACATAGCAGCACCACCACTACCACCACTACCACCACCACCGCCCGCCGCACCCCAGGGGCGAATGGCACTCGCAAGGGTGTGACTCCGCAGGCGCTCGTCCCCGTCGACGCGCCGACGCAGCCGCGGAACTACGTCCTCCCCTCGGCGACCTCGCGCAAAGCGGTTCCGACGCTCTTTGCGCGGAAGCGGGCGCGGTCCGCCGCGTTCGGTGCTGACGACGACGACGACCAGGACATAGAGCCGCTCGGGCCCAACCCGACCGAGCGGGAGACGATAGAGCACAAGCGGCGGCAGAACACGGTCGCTGCGAGGCGGAGTCGGAAGCGCAAGTTGGAGTATCAGCAGCATTTGGAGGAGCGTGTGAGGGTGCTGGAGGGGGCGTGTGTGCGGTGGAAGGAGAGGGTGGCGATGTGTCAGGAGATGTTCAAGGGGCATGGGATTGTGCCGCCGATGTTTGGGGATGAAGAGGAGTTTTGAAGAGAAAGAAGAAAAAGACGTTCGGATGTTGGACCGTGTTTTGTTCTACGTTCTTTTTCTCTTTGCCTGCTGTGAATACCCCCCAATCCTGCCCCCCCCCCCCTCCACATGTTGAATCGATATTTTATTTGCTTGATACATATGATAACTTTCCCTCCCAGTCATCAATTTTTTTTTTTTGTTGCAATCCCCCTTTCTTTTTTGCGCATGTGTGTCTTCCGGATAGCTGACGCCCCTCTTATTTTCGAGAACCGATATGATTTGATCAATCTACTTCCGCATCGTGCTTTGTACAATACAATACAATATCCCCTCCCTCAACCGTCCATCACAACGTACATACGTATGTACCTGTAGCATCGTTTGTATGTATGGTTCGCCGAATTTGCAAGAAATACACTCAGAAGCGTTTACGAGTGTAATTGCAGAAGTCAATGTTCAAAGAGTTGTTGTCAGGCCGCAATCGGCTTCTAAGAGCTGGTCTCACGCTTTATCACCGACTATGACATTATGCACCGCCCGTTCGATAATAGTGTATAGTCCAGACTAGCAGTGACGCGGGATGGCGGTGCGAATTGCTCAGCCTCGTCACCCAGGCCCCACGGGCGAGTATATATTATAAGCCCCATACCACTATCCTTCACTGAATTCCATGTCTGACTCAAATCCCACATCCCCCACATTTTCTGTGGCAGCCCACGATTATGATGATGATGATATCGTAGATCAGACTCCTCGGGATCGTCTTCAGACTGGAGAGACGAGGACAAAGGCTCCTTACGCTGACGGAGATGGCGCTTACGACTACTACAACCTTGCCGACTACAACCCGACTCCCGACCGTGACTTTGGCACATTCAGTCCTATCAACCCCCGCTTCTACGCCGACTCGGACACGGAGCCGTTCAGTGACCGCGACGCTGCCAGAGACGGAGTCGACTGTAACGACACCCCCGAATCAGATGCCCTCAACACCCCCGCCGCGTTTGGAACCGACACGTTCGACGACGGGGGGTTCCAAGTTTACAATCCGTTCGAGCCTGACCCGTTGGCAGGCGTCCCTGCTACTGCTACCGCTATGTTGGGCTCATGGTCCCCCGTCAACTTGTACTCATTCCCCGAGCTGGAACCACTATCACCACCACCGCTACCACACGCACTGGAAAAGCCCCGTGCACAGCCGCTGTTGGAGCCATACGGGTCCCTGAATCTGTCTGGCACCACGTCCTCTGAATTTTCTTTTCTGCCAGAAGAGACATTCGAGCCACCTACTTCCCCCTTCATTCAGCCCCAGGAGACCTGGGACACACTCTCCCCTGCTAGCCCCGTACCTCGCAAACGTAGTCGGCCGCAGCCGACTATTCTCTTTCCCGATTCGGGCGGAGCCTCGCTGTGGCTTCCCGGGGAGGCACCACCAGGCAATGCAGGACGGGCCCATCATCCACCGCCATCGATCCTCGAGGGAAATTTGCCTCACCATACGCCCGAGTGGTCGCAGGCCCCAGCAGCGGCGCTTTATCACGTTGACAGTTTCGAGAGCTCGGAGCCAGGCACACGCAGGAAGCCCGTCCACGCCGCGGCGGCGCTCGTTCCCATCGACGCGCCGACACAGCCGCGGAAGTATATCACGCACACGGGCATGGCAGCGGCGTCCTCGTGGAAAGACGTCCCCGCCACCTTAGCGAGGAAGCGCAGTGCGCGGGCGGCACTGGCGTTTGCAGACGACGACGACGACGACGACGAAGAAGTCGTTCAAACCAGCGAGCGTGGCGAGCTGACCGAGCGCGAGTTGATAGAGTACAGGCGGCGGCAGAACACAGTCGCTGCGCGACGGAGCCGCTTGCGAAAGCTGCGGTATCAGCAGGGCTTGGAGGCGCAGGTGAAGGCGTTCAAGTTGGAGGAGGGGGCTGTGCGAGCGAGGGAGCGGGCGCCGGTGTTCTGCCAAGAGCGGTTGGGTCCCTCTGCGGTGTCCGTGGCGCCGCGGTTGTCCGAAGACGAGGAGGTACGGCCTTCGCAGTGTGGAATGTGGAAAGAGAATCAATGTATCGCTAGTACAGCTGATCAAGCTTCGCTTCATGCGCATCTCTTGGAACCCGCTCTTCGAATGGCACTCGGTGGCATCTGCTTCGAAGGAGAGTACATGATTCAAGTGGGGTTCAACGAAACGATGTTGTCCCAGGGGATCCTTGTCGAAGAAATCCATCTTCTTCTGGATGGGGACTTGCGAATGACAGAGAACGACGTATGCACGATCTTTGAGCCCGTGTTTGCTCCATTTCCGGTCATCATGTATACCCACGGACAGACGTACTACATTCCCATCGATCCACCAGCAGATGGCCCAGCTGGTCGTCGCCTTGATTTGGAACTCGGGAGGGTTTGGGTGGCTGGGGACGGTGGGACCAGTGGGACATCTGGTAATGGCGACGATATGGAGGGGGTCGTGTTTACTGGGGGCTCGGGAAGTAGTAGTGGCAAGCTTCGGAGGGAAAACACTGGTAACCAACCGGGAGCTCGAATGCCACCTGGTGGTGGTGGCGGACCAGACGACGGAGGTGATAGCTCCGGTGATGATGATGGCGACGAGGACAAAGGCAAGGGAGGCGGCCCTAGCCGACACAAGGGGAAGGGACGACTGTGTGGGCCGCGGATCATCAGCATTCCCTTGCATTCCACGCTGTCGATCAAAGGAAGTGCGAATGAGTCTCATCGAGTCAATACAGCGGCTGGTATTGATATCACAGTGCGTTGATTTTTCTGGTTCAGGGACTTGACCATCGATTGTTTGCGCAGGTTAACGAAGATCAGACGACGCCTCCAGCCCACACCGAGTGGGGCGGCCCGTGGTTCAAAGTGGACATAACGAAGCTGGAGATCAACTCCATGCTCGCAAATCAGCCGTCATATTTCTTGTCGTTCGCGCAAGTTCGGATAGTCGCTTCCTCAGTGCCAGATTCCCTGACCCTCCTCGATCGATGGCCCAAATCTTCGTTCAAGGAAACTGATTCAGCGAAGACGACCATTAGCAACAGCAGAGGCCTGAACCTTGAAATGGCCTTGGGGTTGAGTCCGTCAGTGAAAACAGGCTTTTCGATGGGCCAAGCGTCTGGAGTGGAACGATCTACGAACCGGTGGGCCGTCGCTTCGCATGCGGACACCGATGCGGTCCAAGGGGTGCCAGAGGCGGAATCCGACATCGCTGTGTGGAAATACACCCACAATGACAACATCTTCAACCGTGTCGAGGGGTGGACTTTCGACCGTGATCTTTGCCCGTCCGTTCTATTCGGGTTCGAACAGATCAACACCGAGGTGCAAGTAGAAGTGACAGCCTTTTGGTCCTCCAACAACGTCGATTCCGAGGACGCGAAAAGACGAGAGTTCCCTATCCTCTGGCGACGCGCGAAAGCCAACAAATCGATCTTTTGCAATTTCATCTATCAAGTGGCGGCTGCGGTGGATATTGGGAAGGTGCCATATGAACGTTCGTGGATCATGCCGGGGAAGAAACCGCATGTCTTGGAAAGGGAGGTGCTCTCTGCGATGACAGGGCCGATAGATCTCCACCCGGCCACAGCAGTCGCCAAGAAGTATTCCAAGAGTGGCCAGCTCGATGGCGTCGTGTCGACTGATTGCGAAGTCTTCATACGTAATTTTTTTTAGTAATACTTACTTTTATTTTTTAGATTATAGATATAATATTACTACTTCGTCTTCATGAAAGCCATCGTTGAAGGCAGAGTGAATTTGACTGCTGCGGAAAGAACAGGTGCGGGATCACTGCTACAAATGTTTTTGTTTGATCGCTGAAGCCCTTGGACTTACAGGCAGGCGGCCGTTGGCTTTACAGCCACCCTCTCAGATACTGAGCCCGAACGCGTTGTCCACTGCGGGACGCACCGCGCTACTGACCCCTTCACCTTCGCCACAGCCGCTGCGAAGTGACAAGAAGGACCTTGCTCAGACACAACAGACGTCCGAGGTCATCGGTGAATACATGCAGGCAGTCTCAAATAAGAAACGAAAGCTGTGACGCCGCTCCCTATGTTAATATTTGTGAAGCCATATTCAATCGGAAGAAACCGATGCAGCGATGAATGGTACAAAAAATTTTAGAAATGATCATCCCCGTCATACTCCTCTTCTGTGCTGCCATCCCTCGATCCTTGTTTGTAAGATCTTTGCCATGTCACGATTACATGGCATCCTGCCACTAAGGATGGCGTTAGTCACCCACGGATCCCGCATCCTACAATCATGGGTGCTATGATTAGGATCCGGCCAGAAGTAGAGCCCGTTAGGATGTGGGGTCCGAAGCCATCTCGTCCCGCCTGTAAAGTCAAACATGGTATTAAGAATGTATGGTTGTAAACGCAATTCAAACGGGGTATACTTACTAATCGGGAGCCCAATGCATGTGAGAGAGGGATATCGAGTACCCCAACGATTTGCAGTTACAAATTCTTCGTCAAGGTCGGACTGTTGGCAAAAATCTGCCCCCGGATACGCCACCAAGGATATAGAAGCTAAAGATCTGAACAATGATAAGGAACCTTCTATGTTCTCCAAAAATGTCTACATAATGTAAAAGTGAGGCACGGTCAGGAAGGCTGAGGAGAAGTGACTTACATTTAGCTCTGACTTCGATGCATGTATTCCCACATGCCGGAGCGTAAGTTTTGCTAAATACGGAAGACTCTTCGCCGTGGCGAGGACGATGCGCTCATCCCATGATGTTATCACAAGCAACTGTATCTCCCTCACGGACTTTGGGAGCAATGGTAAAGGTGTTATCGCATCGTCACCAGTCGCACAGTGCAGACTTAGTGTCGTTATCGCGGAATTTGGAAGTAGATATGGGGCAAAGATCCCTGCTCCGAAAAAGGTCTTGAGGTGAGGGAGAATAACGGGGGTCCAGTCGAGCGTGTTCTCAGACACCCCCGCTTCAGGCCAGAGTTTGAGATCTTCGATGGTGTCGTGACTGCGAAGGAAGTGAGGGACCTCAGATGATTGCGGAAGACGACATTTTGTAAGGTGAGGCAGTCGGGCATTGTGATGTCGGAGTGAACGAAGTACTGGGCCCATACGTGGATATATGCACAGTGATATGATCCCAGTGGTCTGGCGGATTGCTCGAGCGGCGAGCTCAAAGAAACCACGGAGGGCGCGATAACACTGGGTCTTGCTTGCAAATCGATTGGAAAAGAAGTCAGAGACCCATTTGCCTGAGCTACAATGATTTGCTCACATTTCAAGATGTCTAACAGACGCTGCCGCCAAAGGCCGTTTCAAAATTGTTTGAAAGACTCGTATACCTTTCTTTGTGGTTCGAAGAATGAGATTCGTATATAAACCCTGTGTTGCAATGAGGTGGATTTGCTTTGATGTTCGAGAGAGTGAAGCAAGATCGAGAGTCTGAGAGTATCGGACAATCTCTTGGATGATTTCGTTTGGGAGGCTGGAGAATGGTCCGACATGTTGGACATTCTGAACGTTCAACATTCCAAGGAGGTGGGAAGATCAGGGGCCATCAACAGTACCGGACTTGTCACTTGAGATAACAAGTGTCACCGTGACATGTGACAACTCACGTCAATACTCCCCTCAAGCATAATGAACGATAATGCTTCACTGCCCGCGTTTACGCCTCTTCCATCAACCCAAATGTATGCAAAACTTCACAAGCACCTCTGGCCAACGCCAGGAGAAGGAAACCGCTTGTCCCATTACATCCGAACCTGCGTAGCAGACTTGAGCATATGGACGAAGGACAAGGATGCTGATGCCACCGCAATGGACGTAGACCAGTCGATTCAGATTCGCTACATTGACCTCGACGCGAACGAGATCTTCCTTTTTCAGAAGTTCGTTGGATCGACGGCATTGATTGTTCGCCAAGAATACGATGACTTCATCGCTAAAGCCAAGAACGGTGGCCGTTTCTTCGTTACTGGTCAGCCTGGCATTGGAAAGTGGTTCTTCTCTCTCTACTTTTGGTTTCGTGTTCATACGTTGCGTTTGGCAGGCAAGAGCATTGGCACATACTACATTCTATT
Organism: Entoloma clypeatum; assembly: GCA_963565915.1. Lineage (NCBI taxonomy): Eukaryota > Fungi > Basidiomycota > Agaricomycetes > Agaricales > Entolomataceae > Entoloma > Entoloma clypeatum. The sequence continues at coordinate 370,133 of OY751489.1, read as the reverse complement.
CTCTCTGCTCGCTTCTGGGCAGTCTGTATTCTTCGTCCCAGACACAACCTGGGTTTACTACTTCTCGGAAGTCGGTGTCGAAAGGATAGCTGCGATGGAAAACGACATCGGCAACGACCCGGATGTTGTGGCTGCTCTCAAACATAGCTGGGCCCTTGTCGACGTCGACGTTAACACCGAAGGTTGGCTCCCTGACCTCTGGACTCGGTGGGCCACTACTCTAGTATGGACATCATCGCCGCGGGATCATCGCATGCACCATTTTTGCAAACAGTTCATTGCTGGTCGCTGGTACATGAAGCCGTGGTCATTGGGAGAAATCACAGCAATGACGTACGTCGCTGTCTTTGACCATTCCACCCGTCCTGACCTTGCTAAACAAGGATACTCACCAATCGGGACCCTTCAAATATTCTTCAGAGGCTCCGCATTATCGGACCTGTCGCACGCGGTCTCTTTGCGCAAGACGACACAGATATACTATCAGCCCAGGATATTGACTCCATCCTCAACAAAATCCTTCCGAAAAATCCATTCAGCTGGGCGACTGCGAAGCTCGTTGAGGGCATTGAAGCCACCCATCGAATCTTTCTCGTCGAGCCCTTGGAACTATTGGACGAAGTTGGCGTCGACAAGGGGAGCACCAGTATCGACGGAGAGGGACCCAGCGTCGACCGCAAGAGACCTAGTATTAACTTCCTCACAAATTACATCGCAAACCGCACCGCAAAGGCAATGGAGGAACACGTCCAGATGTTCCGACAGCATCTGTCCGAGGCGTTCGATGACGGCCACACACGCTCGTCAGCCGGCAAGCTCGTCGAGAGCATGCTTCATCGCGTGCTCATCCACAAGAAGATCGATCCCCGGCCGGTCTTTGGTGTTGACGAAGTCACAGAAAAACTCGAGCTCCTCGGAAAGGCCGACGACTTCGTCCTCGAAACCCACAAGCCATCCATGAGAACATGCGGTCCGCTTTACCTCCAGCCGCAATCACCCACCTTTGCTGCCGTCGACGCCATCCTCATTACTGGAACTTCAGTCTTCCTCATTCAGTGTACTCTTGGCACATCCCATTCGCACGAAGTGCCAACCCTACTACACATCATCGCCAGACTCCAGGCCAGCCAAATTGAGGTTGATTCACCGCCACTCGGCCTGATATATTGCGTCCTTGGCACCGACGAGCATCGCGTCAGAGAACTCCTGGTGCCGGCGCGCACAAAGGTGGCCGCACTCCGAGGTGCAGTCCATGGTCAACCAATGCCAAAAGAACTGCAAAAGCTTCCACAAAACACTCATGCAAGGCTGAACAGATTACAGGTACAGGGCGTTCTCTTTGACACAGGGAATGACACACTCACGCCAGTATTGTAGTTAATCTTGCTCATTTGTACATTAACACATGAAATCAAATCCGAAATGTTATTGAGCCAATCATAATATCCAGTGTAGCCCTAAGAACTCTCAAGCACCCTAAGCATACAGTAAGAATTGATTAAGGTGCTATATTTTTTAAGGAAACCCACAAAAACCTTAAGCATGCTTAAGCTGTCCAATTCATATTCAAGGGGGATGCCTTTTTCACATGAAACTAGCATTCCAAGACAGCTCAAGTCACCGCCAAGGCCTGTCCAAGACATTCCAAGACAGCATCAAGGCAACAGTCGAGTACTTCCAGGCACGCCAATTCTGGAAAAATCAATATTATATTAGGCCAATTTTCAGGCTGTGCATGTGTGAAATAAAATAAAATAACCACCCATTTTAGATAGACAGTGGATGATGGTGGAGGAGGAGTGAAACAAAAACAAACATGAGAGAAAAGTAATGGAGCAAGGGTTCTGAACTAAATGAAAATTAGTTTTGGATTGGTGCAGAAGAAGGAGCCATGCTTTAATCATCATCTTCCTCATGTTGAACGAATTCCACTCCTATAGATCTTTCATCTATAGTGTCATGTGCTCAATCCCATGATGTACAAATAATGTACAAATAAGTAGACTGTCACGTAGCGTGTTTCTCAACATCAGAAAACGTCGGATGCGTCGGAGCAGTCGGAGCGGAGTAGCGGATGAACGGATGCGACAAGTCCGACGTCTTGCAGAAAGGACCTGGCTTCAACTTATGTGTTGCGCCCCATTCTTTGACGTGGTCCTAGATTTCGGATTGGCAGATGTCGGAGGGTGAGAGGAGCGGATGTGCGGAGCAGATGTGCGGAGGTGGAGACGTGAGAAGGAGGATGAGGACGAAAGGCAAAGGAATAGATTGGTGGAACGTATGGCAACATATAGTGACATATAATATTTGAACTGAGGAACTACGACAGAATTCATACTACTTATAGTAAACCAGAAGTGGGTCAGTAACTACTATAGGTAAGGTGTGGATGTCGGAGTTACTCATCGGAGCAATCGGAGTACGGAGAGGAGAAATGCAAAATCAACATCAAGATGTCTACTTGTCAGCATAATTAGAATGTTAACTAGTAGAGATGTCAATAAGTACTATTATGAAAATCGTCGGATGTCAGATTGGATAAATCATCAGAGTCGTCGGATGTGCTGAATTGCATGGTTATGACATAGACTAGTATATAAGACTGTCCTTATTCTCTGTGCAATATAACGCTCTTACCGAGTAACCCCCACCTTGCAAACACCTCCCAAAGGTTAGTAGTAAAGTTCTCCCTCTATCGTAGATACACGATTAGTAGCGCATAGCATAGAGAATACTAGGACTGCAAGACGACACATCCACCGTGATTACCTCCGGTGTTGATGTGATCGTATGCTGTTCCAACACCTCAGCATCTGCTAGGACAGCCCACTTGTCTTCAATGATATCAACATCTGTTCTGGCACCATATGGGTTGCCCACTCGTTGAGTGGCCCTTTCAAAAACTTTTGCAGTGTTGTAATCTTTGCAATTTTCTTCGTGGTGTCAATTTTGGACCTCACGCTCTTTGAGTACCCTTGAGTTGACTTTTCCCAGGCGCTCTCAGAGTATGCAAGACCATGAGGCAATTTCTTTCCAGTGCGGGGGTTCATTTGGGCTTTGGGAGTATAGCCCTTCCTTCCAGGGACAGCACAATCTCCTGTGATTGTCTCAATAGTGATACAATAATTGTGGACAAGTGTGAGAGCCTGCTCAACCTTGAAGGATGTTACAGTCCGATCAGCTCTGACAGTTTCCAACCAATTCCAACACCTCCAACACCTCCGACATTTTGACTAATACTTATTATGCACATCTACTGTTATGAATCTCGTTACTATGTACATTACTTACATCCAACCATTTTACTTATGTTAAGCATCTCCAACAGCCACTTGTTATCTGACTCCGACAAAGCCACATGTCCTCTGACATAGTATTTAAACTTATGTAGAATCATGTAATAGCTTCAGTTTGAATATCAACTTAGATTCGACATCACACCTCCCGTCCTCTTTCCTACTCTTAACTTGAGTCCAACCTCTGATCCTCTGAAATAAGGACACCAACATATTAGCAAGGGTGCAACACACAAGTTTGAAGCCAAGTCCTTGCCCCTACGTTGCACGTGCTCTGCTCCGACCCTCCAACACGTCCGACATAGCTCCGATGTTTTTGTTGATCAGTTCTTAACAGTATATTCAAACTGCCACTTGCTTATCCATATTTCAAATTCCAGTTATGGCAGTCTGCAACACTCAGAACTCCTGCGCAGCAGCAGCCGCAGCGGAAGCTTCAAATCTGCAGGACACCAGGGCGTTATTTCTACATATGTTCCAAGATTTTCCTGCAGAAGAATCTGCACCTAAACCCAACCCCATGTCTCCGACACCTCGTCTCCGAACACCTCAGACACAGGTACCTCCGATTCCTGAAGGATCCTGTCATTCTCACAAATCTCCAACCTCTCCTTTCAATGACAACAATCCTTTCCGTCGTGAGCAAACTCCAAACCTCGCTGAAGCAATCATGCTTATGACGCAGGAGCTCCAACACAGAGAGACTCCGAAGACTCTGAAAAAGAAGTTGAAGGAACCCGACACTTTTGATGGCTCCAACTCTCGGAAACTCACCAGTTTCCTCGCACAATGCACACTATATTTCAGAAACAACCCCGCTTTTGACAATGATGATAACAAAGTCAGTTTTGCTCTGTCGTACCTCAGAGGAACCGCGCTCAAATGGTTTGAGCCCACCCTCTTGGGAGAGTCTGACAACAACACTGTCTGGTTGGACAATTGGTCCGCCTTCGTGCATATCCTCAGATCCAAATTTGGACCAATAGATCCAACCGGAGAAGCAGAGGACAGTCTGGATCACCTTCGGATGTGCAACAATCAGAAGATCCTATGTTACAACACAACTTCAAACATCTTTCCACTCGCACACAGTGGGATGATGGCGTGCTCTGATATCGGTACTATACCGGTTTAGCAGAATGTATCAAAGATGTTTTAGGGACCTACCCCAAACCTAAGACTCTGGCCGAGTTAAAGATAATGGCCCATAACATTGATGCTCACTACTGGGAACGTCAACGTGAGAAATCGCGCTCCTCTGACAAATCCACTCTGAAGTCTGACAAATCTGACAAATCTGACAAGAGACAGACCCCTGCTTCATCATCCTCCAACAACAACTCATTGTCTAAACCCAACTTGCAACAACAACAAAAATTGTCATCCACCTCTCTGAAATCTGCCCGACAAACTTGGCAAAGACGGGAAATTAACTCCCCAAGAACACCAGCGATGATTTGATAACAATTTATGCATGTTTTGCGGCAGTGTGGGTCATCAGGCTTCCAACTGCTCGAAGAAATTGTCTTCTAACGCCAAAGTAAAGGGCTGCATGGCCCAAGCTGAGGACAAATTGGAGAAGACAACCGAGTCAAAAAAATAGTAAGCAGTCCTCAGATTCTAGCACATACTGGGGATTGCATTGACTCCTTTCGTGCACCCTTGGAAACCCTTCAACTCAATGCATCCGCTCTCTCAAATCCAAACTCTTTATGTATTGATTTGATATCTCTGACCTTTTCCAACTCTCTTTTGATTTGTACTCTTATTCATTCTGGTTCTACACATTGCTTCGCAGATACCAGATTTATTCTTCTTTAAACTTATCTCTGACTCTGATTCCTTTGCCTATGGTTTTGAAACTTTTTGACGGTTCTTCAAATACTTATGTCATGCAATCTATTGATCTTCCTCTCCGATTCCCTTCCAGTGAACTTCTGACCGTCGTGTTTTACATGACAACCCTCAATTCATCTTGTAATTTGGTTCTAGGACACAACTGGCTCACCCGCTACAATCCATTGATTGACTGGGTATTGGGCAGTATCTTATTCCGTTCTGTGTTACCCGACACTCTGAGTCCGAGTCCAACGTCGACTGCTGAGGAAGCTCCGCCACCTCCGCAGTGTTTGCCCTCTCCGATGGGCACCTCTGATCCGCTCACTCCGAACACCTCTGACCTGCCACAGATTACCATGGTCAATGCAGCCACACGCTCCTATGTTCAAAATGTCTGGAAACTTCACAGACTACCAGAGGCCATTGTTTCTGACTGCGGACCACAGTTTGTTGCCAAGTTCATGTGCAAACTATACAGACTACTAGGCATTAAGGTTGCTGCCTCAACAGCCTACCACCTGCAGTCGGATGGACAGATGGAGCGGGTCAATCAAGGACTGGAACATATCTTTGCTGTTATGGATTCACTATCCATGGCATTGATCGCTCAGACAAGATACAAGACATAGAGGCCTTATCTGATTAATGGCCAGTTTCATCTTATCTATTGGTTTCATGCTTACTATTCACTTTTACATCATTTGGGCCCCGGCCTCCGCTTACTCACTACAGTATGGTCATCGTTACCATATCTAGATGGTTACTCTCACACATCCTTGACATCGTGTTACTTATTGGACTATACTTAGATACTCTGACTCACGCCGCAGCAGTTACCATAGACACCTACTCCAGGTCCGCTTCTGGAGTCAGACCGGAACCGCTCTAGAGTCATCTAGATGACTCGACCTTCTAGTATATATAGGGTACATACATTGCATGTATTCCCCAGATCTAGCAATCACCTTGGTATCCGCCTTTGCTACTTAAGCCTCTCTGCCTCAGCATTGCATGGGTTTGTCAACCATAACATTTGCCTCTTCATCAATGAATGTCAAGACGATTGGGACGAATGGCTTCTGATGGCTGAATTGGCATATAACAACCATGTTCACGCATCGACACGCCAAACTCTGTTCTACATTGACACTGGCTGCCATCCGCGCATGGGATTTGAGCCTCACACGCAGCAGATGGAGATCGAGGCAGTAGCAGAGTTCAGTAAGCAGATGAAGTCTGCTCTTGAAGAGGCTCATGCAGCATTGACAAAGGCAAAAGACAACATGGCATGATATTACAACCAGCATCGGAGTACCACTCCGACATTCTGCCTGGGGGACAAGGTCTTTTTAGACTCATCAGACCTCAAAACCACCTGACCCACTAAAAAACTTGCACATCAATATGTAGGTCCTTTCCCAGTGGTCCGACCTGTCGGTACACATGTCTATGAACTTTGCCTCCCCCCTTCCATGTGACGTGTTCACCCAGTATTCCATGTTGTCAAACTTTCACTAGTTCCCAATGACCCTTTCCAATGCCAGGTCCACTCCCCTCCGCCTCTGACTGTAGTCAGAGAAGAATTGGAGTATGATGTTGAAAACCTCTTGGACAGCTGACTACATCGAGGCAAGCTTCAATTCTTGGTCAAATGGAAGGGATATGGCTATGAAGAGAATTCTTGGGAAGCAGAAGACAATGTCCATGCTCTGTGCCTAGTTCCCGCCTTCTACTGACAGCATCCAGGAGCTCCGCATTGGATCTCTGCAGCAATATTTGACTCATTTTGCCTGATACGTCGAGACGCCGTGCCTTGAAAGGGGGGGTGATGTAAGGGCAACCACTTTTCTAGTTCCTTTTCTCTTTTCCTTTCCTTTCTATTCCACCATCTCCGACGTCCTCCGATTGGATCCGCTATGTCCGACATCTTATCCGACGCCCCACATCCGATGACTCCGCTCCTCCGCACATCGGATCGCAGATTATCATTCATCTTGTTTCCATTCATCCCCCATCCCTACTCCTGATCATTGCTCATCATTCATATGTCTTGTTTTATCTCTTATTTCATATCTCACTTCACTATTTATCCAACTAGCTTGCAGGGGAATTCTTAGAACTTTCTCTTTGGATTTCCCTTGCAAGGTATGTGTTGTATTACTTATCAGACCACTCAATCTAAACTTTGGATTTCCCTTGCAAGCATCTGAGTTCAAGTCTTGGATCGTAAGATTGCCCTTACATCCTCCTCCTGCATTGACCTTCGCTCTGGGGGAAAAGGTTACCATTGTCTCATCCAGGAAGCGAGGCATTGGTGAATTGCATGGTTATGACACAGGCAGATCCATGCTGAGGTCGACCTTGTTAGCGGAGAGGGTATCATGAACATTCCAGGGTCAAATTTGTGCAAAGATATTGCCATTGGAGATTTTGTCAGAGTAATTCTAGGGGAACTGGAAGGACAGACAGGTTGGGTGGAGAAGCTGGATGGTGATATAATCCATGTTCTTCGGAAGACATGGGACTCTCACAGTTCAACCAAAATTATGGAGGTAATATATGAGCAATCGTCTTTTCGAGATTTGTATTCACCCTTAAGTTCCCAGTTGTTCTCAGTCGCCGTCAACTGGGTAAGGGTCCAACTGGCCCTAGTGTTTCAAGGTTCAGTCTCAAGAACCTAGAACTGGACCAAAACCGGACTGTAATGAACTGGTTTTGAGACCAGACCATGGTCTCAGTCTATAAGGTTTAGGCAATAGCACAGGTACAGGTAACCCGCGTGGGTCACAGATATGGATATCCATGGGTCCGGGTACGGGTTGTGTTTTCGCAACCCACAACCCCTGGCAGTACCTGTCACATGTCATGCTCTGATGTGGCACTGCCTCGGGACTCTTTGCCAATGCCCACACCTGGTGCCCAAGGCTGGCTCTTGCCCAAACACCCAACGGCCGTCTGCTGCTCTCAACGGTCACATCTCGCCCCCACTGCCACCCAACGGCCGTCTCTTGTGCCAACGGCCGTCTCTCGCCACCCAACGGACACCTCTCATGCCCAACGGTCCCCACATGCACCTAACGCCCCCCCACATGCGCCCAACGGCTGCCACTCGCGCCCACTGCCCTGAACGGCTGCATCTCGCCTGCCAAAGCCGCCTAATGGCCGTCTAGCACCCCAATGAACACCTCTAGCGCCCAACTGCCCCCACACATGCCCAACGGCTGCCACTCACCCCAACAGCTGCCACACACGTCCAACGGCCGCCACTCGCCCCAACAACACCTCTTGCACCCACCAGCTGCCACACGTGCCCAACTGCATGTCCAACGGCCGCCACTCGTCCCAACGGGCACCTCTCATGCCCACTGGCCCCCACATGTGCCCACCACCCTGAATGGCCACGCATCACGCCCCACTCGCACCTGGAGGAGAAGAGTGGGGCTGGGAGGATGGGGCTGGGGACAACAAGTCCCCAGCAGGGTGTAGTATGACGCGTGCATCCCGCACGTGTCTCGTAGTTTTTTTTTTGGTAGTTTAAATACATGTTTTTTCTACTGCAAACACCCGCATGGGAACCCGAACCTGTGTGGGTACGGGTATGGGTCGGCGTTGTCATACCCGCGGGAGTACCTGTGCCATTGTCTAATAAGGTTTTGGATCACAACCGGTTTCCAGTTCATCTTTTTTCAGGATTTTCAGAGACCACTAAAAAACTGGTTTGAACTGCTTTAAACTGGTCTTTGACCAAAGGTCACCCACAGTTGGTATACTCACCAACTGCAGTTAAACTCCGAGTTTTTCAGTGATTTTTTGACCAATTTCTGACATGAAAGAAATTTACAAAAAAACACCGCAGTTGGTATACTGACCAACTGGTTTGATCTTGAATTTTTTGATGATTCTTTGATATCACAAACCCAAATAAAGTCAAACAATCATCAAAAACTCAAAAAACACACTGCGGTTGGTGAGTATACCAACTGCAGGTGAAGACCGGTCTGAACCGGTCTTGGTTTCATTCTATCTGAGAAACAGAACTGGTATGACTGGTTTCACATGGTCCAGTTCAGTTTTTTTGAGATCATGTGAACTGAAAAATCGGTCTCGGTCTCGGTCTCTAAATTTTGAGGGTCAAAACCCGGACCAAATTGGACCTTTAAACACTAACTGGCCCCATGGTTATATTCAATGAAGCCCCGCGAAGATCCCAATACCCTTGCAATTTTGAAAATGCGTGAAGATGTGCCCTAAATTGGCACAAAGTTCCTCATCTGCAAGATCGGGCACTCCCTCAAAGGATGTCTCACGGATGTCTTCAGCGTGCTTTGTGGACAGGCGACGCTAAGCAGGCTCAAAGTCAACGTCCGGATCAATTATTTCAACCCCAACGCCCCGTACAAAAGGGAGGTTTTGGATTATGACAACATGGTGGAACATAGGTGCATATCTGATTGTTACATTCCCCAGTTTGTCTTAACCATTTTCCATAGATCCCACGTCCAGTTATTCGACTACTTCAAGCCCTGGAATGAGCATTTTCATCCTCTGCCTTGTCCTCATAGGGCCTTCAACATGTCGGTCCCCGCTGAACTGACCAATGCCGGTGGCCGTACCCCTTTGCTGGGTCCTGGAGAAATTTTGTCATCGTCGCCCGCCTGGGATCCTTCGTCCTGGACACCCACCTGGAATCCTTACTCCTGGACACCCACTACTTTACCCATCCCTGGCCCCTCCTTGACGCAGCCTGGGATCCTTTGTCCTGGATGCCTGTCTGGGATCCTTTGTCTAGGACACCTGCCTTGGATCCTTTGTCCCGGACACCCACTTGGAATCCTTCCTCCAGGACACCTGATCCACACACCTGCATTCCATCCCCCCCTGAAGGGCTGACACCAGCATCTGGTTCCTGTCTGTGCTAGGGCTCTGCCCGTCTGTCATCCCTCTTGCCATGTGTCATCCTTCATGTCATGCCTCCCACCAGTCTCATGTGCCTCCCACCAGTCTTGTGCACTTCCCACTGTTCTTGCATCGTGCCCTCCTGCCTTTCATTCTTGGGCATTTTATGAGTGGTCTGTTATAATGTGCATGGCATGCTGCTTATCTATAGCAGGCCTGTGTGGCCCTTGTGTCAACAGAGGGACGAGGCATTGACAAAGGAGGAGGGAGAGATTATGGGAGAGGAGGGGGGAAGAGAGAGTGGTGATGGGGGGAGGGGGGAGAGAGGTGGGGGAAGAAATGTGGACTTCGGTTATTGTTCAACTTTTAGGGTCGGCAAGTTCCGATGGACCCACAATGGGAACGAAGGTCACACAAGTCCCCAATTTGTTCCCCATCACTTCTCCCTCCCCCCCCATCACCTCTTCCTCCTTCCTCCATTGACATGCTGGCCATCCACATTAGGTAAGTACCACACCATCCATGCCACATCAGACTGCTCACAAGATGCACAAGAACAGCAGGTGGGAGGACACACAAATGGTGGGAGGTGGGCGAACTACAACACAGGAGCCGTGAGAATGGTGGGAGGCATGAGAACAGAGGCATGAGAACAGAGGCACAACATGAGGGACGACACATGGTGAGAGGGAAGAGAGGGACAACACATAACAAGAGGACAACACATGGCAAAAGGGATGACAGGCAGGCAAAGCCCTAGCACAATGTGAGAACTGTGAGAGACACCCAAGAATGGTGGAAGGCATGACACGTCGGACGACACATGGTGAGAGGAATGAGAGGGACAACACGTGGCCGGTGGAAACATGTGAGACGCCACCTAGCAAGATGTGAGGGATGATATGTGGCAAAACTTTGGGACGAGACTGATGACATGTGGGCGAAGGATGCCAGGGGCTTAAAATATTACATGGTTTCTCTTTGTTTCCCTCACCCAGAATTATAATTTGTCAATGGTCATGCTACAAGAGACATTTTTATGTGACTTCAAGGAATTTGTGAGATACATCATAATACTATTACATGTACTGTTGAGCACTACATCATGCTGCATCACTACATCTCACTATGATGCTAATGCACTGCCACAGTATGGCACTATGGGGGATGCTACAGTGCTACATGTGACTACAGCATCACAGTATTTACTACAGTTTGCTACAGCCAAACATCTGGGTTTGCTGATGTGTCTAAGTACAGTTAAGTGGAAATAAGCATTTTTGACCTTTTGCTGATGAAGCCGGATCACAACCAATCACACAATCAAAACAAAAAACCAAGAAATTGATTAATTTGCGTCTTTCACTGTGCGATGGGTGAACAGACAAATACCCAACATAGTTATGAGTATTTTTGTGAGACCCACCCCCAGGTTGACTCCCAGTCAATCTGCACTTATTTGTGCGAGACGGCTGGGAGACTGCTGCGCAATGTCCCCTGCCAGCTGTGACAGAAAGGCTTACTGGTGAGTGGGCCGCTGCAGAGCACGGCAATATCTGAGTTCGAAGAGTGATGAGCAATCAGTACTTGCAGAGAATGCACTGACATAGTGGGCTGAGAAATGTATTTTGACCAACTATGTTATCTAAGTTTAAAGTAACTCAGGTGACCAGGGAGATGACACGGAGTGGCGAAGACTAGCCAAAGACCACTGGTTCCAATTCGAAAGATTAGAAGAATATCCAAGGCACTAAAAACATGGATAGATATGGCAATTTGGGCAGGATGTTGACAATTTGATCAAGGAAGATTGCAGTCGTGGGGTCGACAAAGCACCCACAGTTGCCACCAAATGAAAGGACTTTGAGATTGGGAGTGGTGCTGAAAACATCAAGGAAGTCAGGAGGAAAGACCATGTCAAGGGCCGGATTGAGAATGGGAAGACCAGACCAATGGCAAGCGTGATAGATGGTGTGACGAAAAAATAGACAGGCTGGAGGGCCCACAATAGATTGAGTGATGAAAAGTTTTGGCATGTTGAGCTGAATGGCACATGATGAGTGACATGTTCATATTCATACTCCGAAGCGAGCACAATAGATTGAGCGATAGTGCTGTGGAAAAAACCTCTGGTTTTTTACCAGACCCCTTTTTTACCGGTAAATATGGTCACGTGCCTAGTAAATTACCACCTCCTAGGATATCGTCGGTAAAAAACATACATCACATGGTATGATCATGATAAAATTTCCATGTAACATACAGATGGTCCAATACAATTCTCTGCCCTTGCTTCCAGTCATGGGGATATCAATTCCAGATGATATTTTTGCTATACTTCTCCCTGACACACAACTCAATGTCGCTGATCTCCTTCAGTTCCCTACCCCTCCCACTGATTCCCCACCCAACCTCAGAGGCAAGGAAAAACTATGGACAGAGGCTCCAAGCACTGTCGATGCCAGATTGGCCATGTTACTTCTTGGATTCCCGATGCCGACCCTAGAAGATGTTGACTACCTCCAAAGAGGAATCGAGGATGATGTCATTGCCGAGCTTTACCTGTCATTCAATTATCCGATGCCAGCTGGTGGTGATTTGCAGCTCCCATTTTGGGTCATCAATTACTGGAAGAACGTGCACGAACTTGTTGCTGCAAAGAGCTGTTGGTCGTTGGCCCTAGCCTGGCTCATGAATAAGGGTCAGAAGGGGGAGAACGAGTCGAAAAACCTGCTTGGGAGGATTCCATGGAAGGGGACATTACCCGTGTCGATGGGCCTGCCGAACATCGAATTGCTTGCCAAGTACTGCTCTGAGGAATGGTTAGCGTCTTCCCATATGGACCAAATGGGTGTGGTATTGAATGCTACACTCTTGAAGATGGGATCTAGAGCCTATGCCATTAATACATTGACTGTCAATAAGCTGCAGTCTGTTTTCCGATACACTAAGTCCTCGTACCAGATGGACCGCTCCGCGACTTGCGTTTGACAAATTGGCGAAGCTCTTCAAAGTGGTGCCTATACAAAGCTAGCAATGAATTTATCGGTCCGAATTTGTGGAGGGACCACTGCTTTACCTGACCAGGATAACGCTGGCGACCATTGGGTCGGTATCATTGTTGATGTACCCAATAAAACTGTTGGCTATGCCGACTCTCTCGGCTTTTCTGTACCTGATGAATGGGCTGCTATTATATCCTGGTGGCTTATGGAACATATTGGTGAGGAGTTCAAAATTCTCACCATTCCATGTACTTGACAAAAGGACAAACATTAATGTTCAATCCTCTCGCAAAATGCGATTGAGTGCTACTTGGGAGCAGCAAGGGAGCTTGTTCCGGGGGGAGAGTGCCTCTCGCGGCGTGTAGATATCTTGAAAGCAGTTGTCAGCTTTCTTGAGGATAATGTGTGTCGTCTGTTTCATTCTAGATCAAACTCTAACAATTATCACAACAGGAACCCACCTTTGCCATCAAAGCTTCGTCAACGATCCCAAACTCAAGGTCTCTGGAATCATATCTTTCTGTGGGCACCCCGTTCCTGCCGTCCAGCACCACATTCCAACCAGTAGTCCCCAGCTCCAAACCTGCCACTCCAAAGTTGGCGCCAGTCCAGAAGGACTCGAGTACTGGAACCTCTAGTCGCAACAAAAACAAGGCGAAGCAGGCTGCAAAGCCAAAATTAAAACCAACCAATGTCAAATCAACAACGGCCAACACACCAGCTCCACCCAGTACATCCAATATCCCCCAAAAGCGCTCAGCTCCTGCTCCCGTTATTGTCCCGGTGGCACCTGTACCCTCTCGCACCACTCCTGAAGAGGCCAAGGCTGATTACACTGACCAGGAAGATGACTGGGTCTTTGATGATAATCCACTGGTTGACGCTCCTGAGCCAGCACCGCGGTCCTTAGTGGCAAAGTCAGTGGGTGGATGTCCAGAAAAGAGTATTCTCAATGCTCTTCTGGTGAGGTGTTACCACCAAAAAGAGCCAACAAAAATGCTTCATCAATGTGCTGGCCAGTCATGCACCTATACCTTTGTAAACCGCAGAACAAAGCGCACCATTCGCCATGCTACAAAATGCTTCACGTTATCATGGGAACTCTGGATGCTTGCACGCGAGGCTACCCTGAAAAATTCAGTATCACGAAAACTGGACACTCTGGATGCTGGCGACAATGGCAAAGCACAGGACCATACTGTAAAGAAGATCAAGACAAATGACGGATTATCAAAGCCACTCTCTCTGTATGAGCAGGCGAAGGCAGGTGGAAAGAAAAAATGACATGCCCTATTGGATCTTGCCATTGTCAAGCTATTCTGTATCCACGGGCTGCCGACGCACCTTGTGTCAAAGTCTGAGTGGCGTGACATCTTTGCCATCATGGATTCTTCATATTGTCTAGCGAGTCGGGAGACACTAGAAGTTGAGCAAATTCCTGCCGAGGCAGAGCACGTCTACGATCAGCAGTTGAAGTATTTGCAAACACAAGAGAATCTCACCATATCCTGTGATGGTGGAACTGCAAAGAATCACGATGCTTTCTGGACACTCCATGTTTCAACAGAGCAGGGGAAGGTGTATTTCATGGAGGGACGCGAGGCTACAAGTGATTTGCACATGGGCGAGTGGATTGCTGACTTTCAAGAAGAGGTAAGACAAGTCAAACATGCGCCCACTGTTGAAGTTCCACCTGGGCGCTAGCCACAGATGTACTGAGCAACACAGCTACAGTGGAAGTACTCTACTCTACCGTTCTAGTCACTTACTTGGTTGGGAAGGGTGAGGCTGGTGAGAGCGGTTGAGGCTGGTAAGAGCGATGGAGCTGGTTAAGAGTCAAGAGACAACTTGTTGATATTGACAGTTTCCTGGTCTTATATACCGTACTACTGTTTGTACCAACCAAACAAGTATGTAATCAAAGATGTCTAAGGTCACGTGATGTAATCTAATCTAATCTAATCTAATCTACATGATGGAAAAGTTTCAACACCCCCCCATATTTAGTACATACTTCTAAATACATCTTACTTTTTCCCATATAGGTACTCTTTTTTGCCTAGTTTTTGAGTAGTCCGAAGTATGGGATAAACTTGCTAAAGAGGATTTTCCCCAGATTCTTAGTTAAAAGGTCTGCAGGGTTATTCACTCCTTCGATGAATTCGACCGTAATAATTCCTTCGGATACTTTTTCTCTGACGAAGTGGAATCACACGTCGATGTGCTTGGATCGCTTCTCAGTTACAGGATTGGATGTGATAAAGACGGAGCCATTGTTATCTCCATAGATCGGAACCGATCTGATCTGCATTCCAAGTTCGGCAAGCATGCTTCTAAGCCATGTTACTGCGCGACTGCAATCTGATAGTGCCATGTATTCTGCTTCTGTAGAAGAGAGGGCAATGGTTTTTTGTGCTGATGAAACCCATGTTACTGCTCCAGACGCCAGCGATATGAAGTAACCAGTGGTAGATTTCCTGGTGTTTTCGTCTGACGCCCAATTGGAGTCTGTGAAGGCGTAGATTCCTTTCCCAGAATCCCCATCGTACATGATTGCGTAATCTTTTGTCGCCTTCAAATATCTGCAAATATCCCTAGCCACTTCTAAATGGCGTTTGGTAGGGTTTGCGGAAAATTGGGACATTTTGATTACGGCGAAACAAATGTCGGGTCTTGTCCCGATCATTAAGTACAATAGTGATCCGATGACGGATTGGTACTTGGATCTGAGTTCCGCATTGGGTTCATCTTGGGACTTCATGGGTTTGTAGCCCATCGGAAGTGGGGTGTGGGTGGCATTTGATTCGCTCATCCCCATTCGCACGAGAATTTTCTCAAGGTAAGGTACTTGATCAATGAAGATCCTCTTCCCATGTTACCTTATTTGGATCGAGAGAAATTCTTTCGGTTCCCCATTAGACACTAGGTGGCCTAGGTCCCTACATTCCCATGTTGTCATGAAGGCCTTCTTTTTCTCTAGCGTGTATTCTTGGTTTGTGCCGAGAAAAGCAGAGTCATCGACATAAATGACGGCGATCACAATTTCCCCGTTGGTACTTGTGTGAATAAAAACTCCCGCATCGGAGTGTAGCCAGACAAAGCCGAGCTTTTTCATGGAGGAATCGAGTTCTCTCCACCAGGCTAATGTGGAATGCCAAAATCAATCAGACGGTCTCGTACCTCACTACTGGTGAGAAGATTTGATCGAAATCGATCTCTTCTACCTGTGAGAAGCCTTTTGCAACCAGGCGCGCTTTCAGACGCCCGTCGGATTTTTCGTTGTAAACCCATTTGTTTCTTAGTGCTTTCCTCCCTGTAGGTAGGGGTACTAACTCCGTGATCACCCCGCGGCTTTTGAGCATGTCTAGCTCTTTTCGTTCTGCCACATACCAATCTTCTTTGTTTGGAAGAGAGTATATATCTTTGTGTGACATTTCGATGATGCCCACATGGATAGAGATTGCCTCCATTAGGAGATCGTTCATCCATGCCGTTTGACCGCCTAATCTTCATCTTCGATCCATTTTTTCAAGATCAGAAGCAGGGGTGTCTTCCCCATAAATGCTATCTGGCATTCTCCGAACTTGTTGTTCCCTGATCGGTCGATCTGGTACTTGTTCGGGTTCCAGAGTGGGTACTCGTGGTTCATCATCGGGCTCACTAGATGGCAAGTCATCGTCTGATTCAGGGTGATCCTGTCCAGAGGGAACAGGGTTGTGAGGTTTTTCGTGATAACTGTCGTTATGGTCATTTCCGGGGATGAGGTCCTCAAACTCATCAGCCGGTTCTGGGTTTTCCATTTCTGGATGGTTTTCTGGCAATGGGTCAATGTGGCATCTAGGGTACTTGCTTTCATCAAAGATAGCTTTCCCGCCCATGAAAATCGTATCAGTCTCAGGATCCATGAAACGGTATCCTTTGACCCCTGGCTTTGATCCGAGATAAATCATCAATCGAGATCTAGACTCCAGGGAATTTCTACGTTTTTCCTTTGGGATGTACACATATGCCTGACATCCGAAGACTCTGATGCTTGACATATCGGGGATCTCATTGGTCACCTTGAAGTAAGGGGTATTCCATTCGAGACGCTGCATGGGGGTTCTGTTGTAGAGAAAAGCTGCATGTTCCAAACAGAATTCCCACCACATAGGGGGTAAACACGCATCGAAGCGCAAGGCCTGAGATTTTTCCCATAGGGTTCAATTTATCCGTTCTGCTCTACCATTCTGCTGGTGCTGATATGGGAGCGTGACGTCGATCAGGTTTCCATGATCGGCAAGTACATCCTTGTATTCATTGAATTATCCACCTCCATCAACTCGCCACTTCGTAGGAGTAGCAGCGAACTGATTCTGGATCATCGCAAGAAATTGTCGTAGTGCCATAATGGCATCTGACTTCTTTCTAAGCAAGACGACCCAGACGTGGGATGAAAAATTGTCCAGAAACGTAAGGAAATATTTATATTTGTGGTATGATGCCATGGATATCTGTTTGAGATCAGAATGGATCAGATCAAGGGTTTTTGTTGCCCTTGTCATCGAATTGGGATATGACTGATTCGGCATTTTCCCTTTGAGGCAACCTGTGCAACTTTCCTGTGATTTCTCACGTACTAGTGTCTCAGGTACCCCTTTGGTACTGGTAGGAATCTTTTGGAGTGCTTGATCATTTGGGTGGCCAAGGCGCTTGTGCCATGTTTCGACAGTGATTTCGCTCGAGATCGCATGGATCTGGTCATAGCGTATCTCAGTGTCTAACCAGTAAATGGTTTGACCAAGGATGTGGGGCGAAAACTGGATTTTGCTCAGCCCTTTGGAGATGTTGATTTCTCCACAAGTCCCGTCTACTTTGTAACCATGGTTAAGGAAGATGCCTAGGGACAATAGGCGTGTGTCCATGTCCGGGATGTAGAACACCAGTCTGAGAAGATGGGTTTTAACTTCCCCATTTAGGGTGTTGTTATGCTCAACAAACCGTTCCAAGGTTCGGGCAGAGTATGCAGGAAAGTGGAAAGGCGAAGAGCAAAGTGATTGCTAAATCTAAGGAATCTACTATAGTACAAGAGGTTTATATACAGTAGGTACTGACTATAGGTGGTAGCGGATGAGTCAGTACTGCGGAAGGCAGTGCGTATGAGTAAGGCAACTGCGGAAGGCTATGTACAGTGAGTAAGCTGACTGCGGAAAGCGAGTCAGCGCGGGAGCGAAGTATACTAAAGGGGATGATGAAGTAATGTAATGAGTCAGACTGGGAATCACAGGTTGCGAAGGTAGACATTAGACATAGTAAGTTCGTAAGAGGGCGCCGAGTCGGGCCGATAAGTAAAAGATATGACGTGGTCCTCATACCGTAGAGTCCGTAACATGTTCCCCTCTCCAAGCTCTGTGTCCTCACAGAGTCACTGTCCCCATCCCTCGTTGTTGCCGGGATCGGACCAGTTCGGACTCTCCTTGAGGCTCCAATCATATATCAACTCCTCGTTGATGGCTACGGCGAGTCCGAGGCCTTTGATAGCCAGTCGAATATGTCGATTCTCGATCACGAGGGTGCTGGTGTAATTTCCGAGAATTTGTTTTTCCTCGGGAGTCGGGGCGACGGGGAGATTGGACAGCGAGTGAAGCCGGATATGCATCTGGCAATGAAGGAGGTCGGCGAGGGAAGTTTTGAGGGCATGGATTTGGTCTCTCATGGAGAGCGCTTCGTTCATAAGGGCGGCGATGGCGGGGTTGATGTCGGTGGTGGAGGTGGAGGTAACGGTGGTGTTGGACATGGCGGCGAGGATGGTTGAGAGATAGAAGAAGAAGGGGGAGGCTATATTGGGCAGGGAAAAGGACTAGAGCGGGGAACTCGGTGTGTGGTTGACTGATGAGGTCGATACTTGTCATGGATTCCGAGGGCTGTCTTTTATCGTGGGCGAGAGTGGTTCTGCCGATGGAAATCACGGATCAAATCTTGAGCATTCTGAACATTAGCTCGAGGTTCCCATGTGTTCTCTTCTGGACCATATCCTTCCCACTGGACGAGGTACTGGATCTTTCCACGGAACTTTCAAGAGTCTAGGATTGTAGACACATGGTACTCTTCTCATCCTTCGACGATGATCGGATCAGGGGCTGGTTTCTTTTTCTGGATGGCGTACTTCGGAGTTTCATATGGTGACAACAGGGTCTCGTTGAACACAGGGTGAATCATCTTCCACGTCTTTGGAAGATCAAGAAGGTACACGCTAGCTCCTTTCTTCTCTAGGACTTTGAATGGTCCATGTCGGAGTGCATCAAGTTTCTTTGAGGGGTGATCGGTCCTGATGTTAGTCCCTTCTAGCCACACTTTGTCTCCGATGCGGTAGTTCCGAGACGGACTTCTCTGTGTGTCAACTGTCTTCTTCATCTGATCCTGTGCTTGTTTCAGCGCTGCATTGGCTTCTTCTCATGCCTGTTTGAGCTTTTTCAAGAAGTCGTTGGCAGCCGGATTGGTATCTTCTAACACGAGCTCTCCCTTCCACGGATGTAAACCGTAGTTGAGGTAGAATGGGGTGTGCTTCGTTGCCTGATGTTCTTTGTCATTGTACTGGAACTCTGCGATTGCGATCCATTCAGCCCAATCATCCTGTAGATGGTTGACAAAGTTTCGTAAGAACGCTTCCATCTCCTGATGCGATTGCTCAGCCTGTCCGTCAGTCTGTGGGTGGTATGCGGTGGACAGGTTCCTTTTGATCCCTAGCATGCGGCAGAGTATCTCCATGAACTTCGCGGCGAACTGCGGTCCCCTATCGCTGATGATCTTGGGGATCCCATGAAGCTTCCATATCTGATCCCGATAGATCTTGGCTAATCCTTCAGCCGATAGTTCCACGGTTGTCGGAATGAGGTGAAGCATCTTCAAATGTCTATCCGTGATGACCAGAATTGCGTTTTTTCCATCAGATTCTGGCATCGGTCCCACAACATCGATTCCTATGTCTTCCCATGGGTGACTTGGTGCTGCATGGGGATGTAGCGGAGCATGTCGCTTTTGTCGGTTAATCTTGTTGCGTTGACAAGTGTCGCAACCCTTCACATACTTCTTCACATCATGCAGTATGGTAGGCCACCAGTAGGTGCGAGTGAGGAGTTCATGTGTCCAGTACTGTCCTGGATGTCCAGCCACTGGTGCATCATGTGATTCAAACATCAATTCTTGTCGTAGTTGTGGATCTGGCAGGACATAGACTCGTTCTCCTGCATAGGTGATCCCATTCTCCTGTTGATACCAATGAGGATTCTTTTTTAGGCCCTGTGCTACTTCTGTCTCCATGTGGTTCGAAGCCTTGATGCGTGCAATCCATGGGTTTTCAATGGTTGTGATGTTTCCAATTTTGATCGAATCAGATGTCTCACCCCCTTCAAAGAATTGTGCCTCCGTGAACATCTCCATTTGTACCACATCTTCTGATTCCAACCGTTTCAAGAATAGTCCCTCCTTGAGCATTTGGTCACTGTCCTGTGGTTCGAGTTCCGCTTCATACCAGGGTGTTACGGACTTACCGGTTTGTATGTTACGCACTTTTCCCTTGCATTGTGCCTTTGTTATTTCTTTGACTCATCGGACCACTTATTCATTTACCTTTACTCTACCATTCTCCTTTAGTATACTTCGCTCCCGCACTGACTCGCACTCCGCAGTAGGGATTACTCAGTCCGCAGTCGTCTGACTCACTTTGCACTGCCTTTCCGCAGTTACTGACTCATCCGCACTGCCTTCCGCAGCTACTGACTCACTTGCTACCGCTCATAGCCAGTACTATATAAACCCCATGTACCATAGCTACATTCCTTAGATTTAGCAATCACTTTGCTCTTTGCCTTTCCACTTCCTGCATACTCTGCCCGAACCTTGGAACGGTTTGTTAAGCATAACAAGTTGCTAAATCTCGTTAGGTTCGCCCAGAGCAAAGAGAGCAACTACCAGACAAGTCAAGACGTCGCGCTTCTTTGAAGACTTCACCAGTAACCCATTCAGCATGCCAGAAGCCCGACAGGAGGAGCTAAGTCCTCGAGACAGTATCGATTTTACGCTTATCCAGCAGTACATTGCATCGGAGATCCGTCGCATCCTACAGCAGGTGCTTGACGAAGAACTAGACAACGACGAGCATCGCCCCCACAGCGAGATAGCAGAGAGCATCCATCTTGCTTGGCAACACCAGATCGCGCGTTACAACGCCCGACAGAATGAACTCGAAAGCTTTCGCGTTCAAGAAGGACCTCAGACAGGTCGGATCACAGAGATCAGAGAGTTTATCGGTGTCCAGACAACCGTTATCAGAAGATTGATTAGGACGCTCACATCGAGACGTCCCAGAGCCACATCATCACATCTTACTCGAGGCAGCAGATCTACGCCCACTTCACCACCGAAGAACAACAGACCGAGTACAACCACTGGGCACAAAACGAGAGACTTGACCCCTTCTCGTGACCAACAGACGCGCAGGAACAGAGATTCCTTAGAGATTTACAGAGGAAATACTCTGAACGTTTTGCCACCAATTCCGCCGACGAGTCCCCTGACGAATTTACTTTTGACTCCGCGCAGTCAGATATCGAACAGACGCCTAGAACAGGGACTCATTTTCAATCCTTACCTGTATCCCGAACCCCATCTTCATCCCAACAACTTGACTCCTCTTCTCCTCCGCAGATTCTAAACATGGCAGAAGCTCGGGCTGTACAAACAATGGATACATCCAAGATCATCAAGGATCCTGGGATGTTCAAGGACAGATACACCTTTGACGAGTGGTGGAAAGCCACCAAACTATACATCAGGTTCCAAAAGAGCCTCACAGATGATCAGAAGATTCTTGCGGTGTTATCCCGCATGATGGAAGGGTCCGGCAGACACTGGGCCAGTAACAAGTTAGATGCTCTTGCCGTTGACAACGAGAACATCACCTGGCTAGGTTTCTCCAATGATATCGCCACACGATTCTCCATCGCCAACAAGTCGGTCGCTGCCAAAGCGAGACTTGAAGTCCTGAAACAAGAGAAACACACTGTTGATGAATTCTTGGATGAATTCGAAGAACTCTTGAAACTGTCAAACCTTGGCGAAGAAACTGGGAAATACATCCTAGAGAAGAACGTCAACCGCAGAATCTCTGAACAAGTGGCTAGCGATGGCAAGACATACACCGATTACGCAAAGGAGATCCGAAACAAGGGACGACAGATGGAAGGACATGCACTGGTCATCCGAGGTGGCAGCGACATGCGCACCGGATCGGGTACCACTTATGGTGGTCAGGGCAAGGCCATGGAGATCGACAAAGCAGGAGTAGCCCATTGCTACAACTGTCAGCGCTTCGGTCATCTGGCTAAAGACTGTAGCGCTCCAAAGAAGAAAGATGGTTGCAAGTGTTTCAACTGTGACCAAGAAGGCCATATCGCGCGCAACTGCCGCAAGCCGAAGAAGAACTCCGGAAGGGTTAGGAAGGTGTCTGAGGAAGATGCCGAGAATGATGAAACCACAATCTTAGAAGCCGACGAGAAGGATTTTCCCGAAGGGTCCGATTAAACAACGCTAAGTCGCGACCCTTATCTATTAAACGGACTTGCTGGCCTTGTATGACTGCAGACAATAGAACCTATGTCATCCCTGCCAAGCGAGCCACTGCGTCAACTAAGATTGTGAAGGGAGATAAACCTCCGAAAAGACGAGAAATCAGGCTGTTAGCTCAGCTCAAAACACGACGAGGACCAAAGGTTATCCGACCTGAGGTTGACAGCGGATGTGAACGCACATGCATCCATCCCAGAATAGTACACGAACAGAACCTCCCCACGCGAGGAATACCGCCCATAGCAATTCTAAATGCGGATGGATCACCAAATCGACAACAGAAAGCGAGCCAACTTGCCGAAGTCAAACTGGATTTGGGAGCACATCAGAAAACCATGGAAGCAATGGTACTGGACATTGGGAGAACGGACATGCTCTTGGGACATGACTGGTTGGTACACCACAACCCCACAATCAATTGGACAACCGGCATGGTAATATTTAACCAGTGCCCAACAACATGTCGAACCAAACACTCGGATTTCAGGATTAACCTTAATGGTCGCAAACACCGGGTTCGCATGGTTGAGGTGCGCGACAAAGATGCACCCAAAAAGTCGGATCAGAAATGGAAGCCTGGAGACCCTATTTTGGAAGCTGTCACTCCCACACCACCTCCCACAACCAAACGACCCTCATATGTTGAACAATTTGCTCATCTTTTCGAGAAAGAGAACTTTGACAAGATCCCAAAGGAGAGGGAATGGGACCATGGTATTGAACTTACACCGGACGCACCAAAGGAACTAGGGGGAAATACATATCCTATGACGCAAAAGGAACAAGAGGAATTGGACACATTCATTGATGAGGGTCTAGCAACAGGAAAGATCCGCCCATCCAAATCCCCTTATGCCTCCCCTTGCTTCTTCATCAACAAGAAGGATGGCTCCAAACAATTGGTACAAGATTACCGCATGGTCAATAAATTCACGGTCAAAGACAAGTTCCCACTCCCACGAATATCCAATCTCTTGGATGTACTGAAAGATGCGGTCTACTTCAATAAAATGGACATCATGTGGGGCTATAACAACGTCCGGATTAAGGAGGGTGATGAATGGAAAGCTGCCTTCCTCACCAGTCGAGGACTGTTTGAACCATTGGTCATGTTTTTTGGTCTTTGCAACTCCCCGGGAATGTTCTCTCGAATGATGGCTAGTCTATTCCGGGACCAGATCCGCCGACGTATCTGTGTGATTTACATGGATGACATCATGGTTATCGGTAAAACCAAGGAAGAACTCGCGCAAAACACCAAAGAAATCCTACAGATCCTATCGGACAATGATTTGTTCCTAAAGGAGAAGAAGTGTTTATGGGAAGTAACGAAATGTCCTATATTGGGATATGTGGTTGGTGAGGGACGTGTTGAGATGGAAACTGAGAAGGTGGATACAATTCAAAACTGGCGAGCACCCACATCAAAAAAGGAAGTTCAGAAGTTCCTTGGATTTGCTAACTTCTATCGACAATTTATTGAAGGGTACTCAAACATTGCAAAGCCTCTCACCACGCTCACAGGCGGTACGGCATTTACTTGGGGACCAACAGAGCAGCAAGCCTTTGAAGGTCTCATACGGGCAATTACATCAGCACCAGTCTTGGCATTACCAAAACCAGAGGGACAGTTCAGGGTTGAAACCGATGCATCGGGCTATGCAATTGGAGCAGTACTCTCTCAGAAGCAAGACGACAAATGGCACCCCATTGTGTTCTTGTCGCGGACCATGTCCGCGGCCGAACAGAATTACGAGATATACGACAAGGAACTTCTGGCAGTCGTGGAAGCATTGAAAGATTGGAGACACTATCTGCTCGAAGCCAAGGAACATTTTGAAATCTTGACCGATCACAAGAACCTGGAATACTTCCGTCGTCCTCAGGACCTGAATCAACGACAGCGACGCTGGAAAATGAAGTTACAGGACTATGACTTCGAATTACGGCATGTGCCCGGCAAAACCAATGCGAAAGCGGACATCCTGTCACGCTTACCCTGGTATGAAGCGGAACTCGAACCACAGGACAGTGAGCAAATGCTCAAGGAGGGACTATTCTTGAAACGATTGGAATCAGAAGATGTGGTACAAATGGAGATGTTCACGGAGGAACAATTCTTTGAAGGGGGTGAAACATCTGATTCCATCAAAATTGGAAACGTCACGACCATCGAAAATCCGTGGATTGCACGCATCAAGGGTTCAAACCGCATGGAGACAGAAGTAGCCCAGGGTCTAAAGAAGAATCCTCATTGGTATCAACAGGAAAACGGCATCACATATGTGTTATGCGTAACAAACCGTTCCAAGGTTTGGGCAGAGTATGCAGGAAGATGGAAAGGCGAAGAGCAATGTGATTGCTAAATCTAGCTATGGTACATGAGGTTTATATAGTACTGACTATGAGCGGTAGCGAATGAGTCAGTAACTGCAGAAGGCAGTGCGCATGAGTGAGGCGACTGCGGAAGGCTATGCACTAATGAGTAAGCTGACTGCGGAATGAGTCAGACAGCTGCGGAAAGCGAGTCAGCGCGGGAGCGAAGTATACTAAAGGAAATAAAGTATAATACAATATGTGTAAGCGGGGGCCAATGAGTAAAAGTGAAAAAGTAAGCGTATACGTCCGTAGTCGTTAGTCCGTAACATGTTCCCCTCCTCAAGGTCTGTGTCCTCACAGACTACCTACTCCCATCCATCGTTGCCATTTGGATCAGCCCAGGCAGGGTCAACTCGGTTACCCCAATCCTTTATCAGTTCATCGTTTACCGCCGTGGCAAACTCTAAACCTCGAACTGCGAGGCGAAGGCGTTGATTCTCGACAGCAAGGGTGTTGGTATAGTTTTTGAGGATGAGCTTCTCCTCAGCGGTGGGGGCGGTTGGTAGATCGGAGAGGGTATGAAGGCGGATATGTATTTGTCGGTGGAGGATGTCGGCGACGGAGGTTTCGAGCGCATGGATCTGGTCGCGCATGGAGAGCGCTTCGCCGATGAGGGTGGTGATGGTGGGGTTGATATCGGAAACATCGGTGGAGGCGGCGGTGATGTTGGACATGGCAGAAATGATGTTTGAAAGGTATAAGAAGAACAGCGTG
Organism: Entoloma clypeatum; assembly: GCA_963565915.1. Lineage (NCBI taxonomy): Eukaryota > Fungi > Basidiomycota > Agaricomycetes > Agaricales > Entolomataceae > Entoloma > Entoloma clypeatum. The sequence goes on along the minus strand of OY751489.1, from coordinate 344,398 downwards.
TTGGGCGAGAAGAGTTGGAGTGGGGAACTCGATGTGACAGAAGTCGATGTGGAAAATGGTTCTCAAAGTTTGTTCTTTTATTGTGGGCGCGATGGATTTTGCCAATGAAAATCTCGGATTAAGTTTTGAGCGTTCTGAACATTAGTCCGAGGTTCCCACATGTTCTCTTCTGGGCCATACCCTTCCCATTGGACAAGGTACTGGATCTTTCCACAGAATTTCCGAGAGTCCAGGATCGTAGAGACATGGTATTCTTCTCGTCCTTCGACGATGATCGGATCAGGGGCTGGCTTCTTTTTCTGAATGGCATACTTCGGGGTTTCGTATGGCGATAACAGGGTCTCGTTGAACACAGGGTGGATCATCTTCCAGGTTTTGGGAAGATCAAGACGGTATGCGCTAGCTCCTTTCTTCTCTAGGACTTTGAACGGTCCATGTCGGAGGGCGTCAAGTTTCTTTGAGGGACGATCAGTCCTGATGTTAGTCCCTTCCAGCCACACTTTGTCTCCGATGCGGTAATTCCAAGACAGGCTTTGTCGTGTGTCAACTGTCTTCTTCATCTGATCCTGGGCCTGTTTCAGTGCTGCGTTGGCTTCTTCTCGTGCCTGTTTGAGTTTTTTCAAGAAGTCATTTGCCGCTGGATTGGTGTCTTCCAACACAAGTTCTCCCTTCCAAGGATGCAGACCGTAGTTGAGATAGAATGGTGTGTACTTTGTCGCTTGATGTTCTTTGTCATTGTACTGGAATTCTGCGATTGCGATCCATTCCGCCCAATCATCTTGTAGATGGTTGACAAAGTTTCGTAAGAACACCTCGGTTTCCTGATGCGATCGTTCGGCTTGTCCATCAGTTTGTGGATGGTACGCAGTGGACAGGTTTCTCTTGATTCCCAACATGCGGCAAAGTATCTCCATGAACTTCGCGGCGAACTGTGGTCCTCTGTTGCTAATGATCTTCTTAGGGATCCTATGAAGCTTCCATATCTGGTCCCAATAGATCTTGGCTAATCCTTCAGCCGATAGTTCCACGGTTGTCGGGATGAGATGAAGCATCTTTGAATGTCTGTCCATGATGACCAGAATTGCGTTCTTCCCATCAGATTCTGGTATCGGTCCCACAACGTCAATCCCTATGTCTTCCCATGGTTGACTTGGCGCGGCGTTAGGGTGTAGAGGGGCGTGTCTCCTTTGGCGGCTGATCTTGTTACGTTGACAGGTGTCACAACCTTTCACATACTTCTTTACGTCATGTAGGATGGTGGGCCACCAGTAGGTGTGAGTGAGGAGTTCATGTGTTCGATATTGTCCTGGATGTCCTGCCACTGGTGCGTCGTGCGCTTCAAACATCAGTTCTTGGCGCAATTGTGGGTCTGGTGGAACATAGACTCGTTCTCCTGCGTAGGTGATGCCATTTTCCTGCTGGTACCAGTGAGGATTCTTCTTCAGACCCTGGGCTACTTCTGTCTCCATGCGATTCGAGGCCTTGATGTGTGCGATCCATGGGTTTTCGATGGTTGTGATGTTTCCGATTTTGATGGAATCAGATGTTTCACCCCCTTCAAAGAATTGTTCCTCCGTGAACATCTCCATTTGTATCACATCTTCTGATTCCAATCGTTTCAAAAATAGCCCCTCCTTGAGCATTTGGTCGCTGTCCTGCGGCTCGAGTTCCGTCTCATACCAGGATAAACGTGACAGGATGTCTGCTTTCGCGTTTGTCTTCCCAGGTACATGTCGCAGTTCAAAGTCATAGTCTTGTAACTTCATCTTCCAGCGCCTCTGTCGTTAGTTTAGGTCCTGAGGATGCCGGAAATACTCCAGGTTTTTGTGATCGGTTAAGATCTCAAAATGTTCCTTGGCTTCAAGTAGATAATGTCGCCAGTCCTTCAGTGCTTCCACGACTGCCAGAAGTTCCTTGTCGTATATCTCGTAATTCTGTTCGGCCGCGGACATGGTCCCCGACAAGAACGCGATAGGATGCCACTTGTCGTCTTGTTTCTGTGAAAGTACCGCTCCAATCGCATAACCCGATGCATCGGTTTCGACCCTGAACTGTCCGTCCGGTTTGGGCAATGCCAAGACTGGTGCCGTCGTGATTGCCCGTATGAGACCTTCAAATGCTTCTTGCGCCGCTGGTCCCCACGTGAATGCTGTATTTCCCGTAAGTGTTGTGAGTGGCTTTGCGATGTTTGAGTATCCTTCAATGAAGCGTCGATAAAAATTGGCAAATCCCAGGAACCTCTGGACTTCCTTTTTTGATGTGGGTACTCGCCAGTTCCGGATTGTGTCCACCTTTTCAGTTTCCATCTCAACACGTCCTTCTCCAACGACATATCCCAATATGGGGCATTTCGTTACTTCCCAAAGACACTTCTTCTCCTTTAGGAACAGGTCATTGTCTGACAGAATCTGCAAGATCTCTTCGGTGTTCCAGGCGAGTTCTTCCTTGGTTTTACCAATAACCACTATGTCATCCATGTAAATCACACAGATGCGCCGACAGATCTGATCCCTGAATAGGCTGGCCATCATCCGAGAGAACGTTCCCGGGGAGTTGCAGAGACCGAAAAACATGACCAATGGTTCAAACAATCCTCGGCTGGTCAGGAAGGCGGCTTTCCATTCGTCACCCTTCTTGATCCGCACATTATTGTATCCCCACATGATGTCCATTTTGTTGAAGTAGACTGCGTCCTTCAATACATCCAAGAGGTCGCTGATGCTTGGGAGTGGGAATTTGTCCTTAACCATGAATTTATTGACCGTGCGATAATCCTGTACCAATCATTTGGAACCGTCTTTCTTGTTAATGAAGAAGCAGGGTGATGCATAAGGGGATTTGGACGGTCGGATCTTTCCGGTTGCCAGGCCTTCATCGATGAATTCGTCCAGTTCTTCTTGCTCCTTTTGGGTCATAGGATACGTGTTTCCTCCTAGCTCCTTTGGTGCGTCCGGTGTAAGTTTGATGCCGTGGTCCCATTCTCTTTCCTTTGGGATCTTGTCAAAGTTTTCTTTTTCAAAGAGATGGGCAAAACGTTCAACGTATGAGGGTCGTTTGGTTGTGGGAGGTGGTGTGGGAGTAACTGCTTCCAATATGGGGTCTCCGGGTTTCCATTTCTGATCTGATTTCTTGGGCGCGTCCTTGTCTCGTACTTCCACCATGCGAACCCGATGTTTGCAACCATTAAGGTTAACCCTGAAATCCGAGTGTTTGGTTTGACATGTTGATGGGCACCGGTTGAATGTTACCGCGCCGGTCGTCCAATTGATTGTGGGGTTGTGGTGCACCAACCAGTCATGTCCCAAAAGCATGTCCGTTCTCCCAATGTCCAATACCATTGCTTCCATGGTTTCCTGGTGTGTTCCTAAGTCCAGCTTGACTTCGGCAAGTTTTTCTGCTTTCTGTTGTCGGTTCGGCGATCCATCCGCATTTAGGATTGATATGGGCTTTATTCCCCGTGTGGGAAGGTTCTGTTCGCGTACTATTCTGGGATGGATACATGTGCGTTCACATCCGCTATCAACCTTGGGTTGAATGGCCTTTGGTCCTCGTCGTGTTTTGATCTGAGCTTGCAGCTTGATCTCTCGTCGTTTCGGAGGTTTATCTCCCTTGACAATCTTAGTTGACGCAACGGCTCGCTTTGCAGGGATAACATAAGTTATATTGTCTGTAACTGCACCAGGCAAGCGAGTTCGTTTAATGGATAAGGGTCGCGACTTAGCGTCGTTTAATCGGACCCTTCGGGAAAATCCTTCTCATCGGTCTCTATGGTGATGGTTTCATCATCATCGGTATCTCCATCAGACACCTTCCTAATCTTTCCAGAGTTCTTCTTTGGCTTGCGGCAGTTGCGCGCGATATGTCCTTCTTGGTCGCAGTTGAAACACTTACGACCATCTTTCTTCTTTGGGGCTTTGCAGTCTTTGGCAAGGTGACCAAAGCGTTGACAGTTGTAGCAACGGGCTACTCCTGCTTTGTCGATCTCCATGGCTTTGCCTTGACCACCATAAGTGGTGCCCGATCCGGTGCGTGTGTCGCCACCCCCTCGGATGACTAATGCATGTCCCTCCATCTGTCGTCCCTTGTTTCGGATCTCCTTTGCGTAATCAGTGTACGTCTTGCCATCGCTAGCCACTTGTTCAGAAATTCTGCAGTTGACGTTCTTTTCCAGGATGTATTTCCCAGTTTCTTCGCCAAGGTTTGACAGCTTCAAGAGCTCTTCGAATTCGTCCAAGAATTCGTCGATGGTGCGTTTCTCCTGTTTCAGGACTTCGAGTCTCGCCTTGGCCGCTGCCGACTTGTTGGCAATAGAGAATCGCATAGCGATGTCGTCTGAGAACCCTAACCAGGTGATGTTCTCGCCATCGGTGGCAAGGTCGTCTAACTTGTTGCTGGCCCAGTGTTTACCGGATCCTTCCATCATGCGGGATAACACCGCAAGAATTTTCTGATCGTCGGACAGGCCCTTCTGGAACCTGATGTATAATTTGGTGGCTTTCCACCACTCGTCGGAGGTGTGTCTGTCTTTGAACATCCCAGGATCTTTGATGATCTTGGATGTATCCATTGTTTGTACTGTCGGTGCTTCTGCCATGTCTAGAACCTGCGGAGTAGGAGAGGTGTCGGATTGTTGGGATGAAGATGGGGTTTGGGATACAGGTAGGGGTTGAAAATCAGTCCCTGTTCTAGGCGTCTGTTTGATATCTGACTGCGTGGAGTCAAAAGTAAATTCGTCAGGGGACTCGTCGGCGGAATCGGTGGCAAAACGTTCGGGGTATTTCCTCTGTAGATCTCTAAGGAATCTCTGTTCCTGCGCGTCTGTTGGTCGCGAGAAGGGGTCAAGTCTCTCGTTTCGTGCCCAATGGTTGTACTCGGTCTGTTGCTCGTCGGTGGTGAAGTGGGCGTAGATCTGCTGCTTCGAGTAAGACGTGGTGATGCGGCTCTGGGACGTCTCAATGTGAGCGTCCTAATCAATCTTCTGATAACGGTTGTCTGGACACCGATAAACTCTCTGATCTCTGTGATCCGCCCTGTCTGAGGTCCTTCTTGAACGCGAAAGCTTTCGAGTTCGTTCTGTCGGGCGTTATAGCACGCGATCTGGTGTTGCCGAGCAAGATGGATGCTCTCTGCTATCTCGCCGTGGGGGCGATGCTCGTCGTTGTCTAGTTCTTCGTCAAGCACCTGCTGTAGGATGCGACAGATCTCCGATTCGATGTACTGCTGGATGAGTGTAAAATCGATACTGTCTCGAGGACTTAGCTCCTCCTGTCGGGCTTCTGGCGTGGCGAATGGGTTACTGGTGAAGTCTTCAAAGAAGCGCGACGTCTTAACTCATCTGGTAGTTGCTCTCTTCACTCTGGGCGAACATAACGAGATTTAGCAACTTGTTATGCGTAACAAACCGTTCCAAGGTTCGGGCAGAGTATGCAGGAAGATGGAAAGGCGAAGAGCAATGTGATTGCTAAATCTAGCTATGGTACATGAGGTTTATATAGTACTGACTATGAGCGGTAGCGAATGAGTCAGTAACTGCAGAAGGCAGTGCGCATGAGTGAGGCGACTGCGGAAGGCTATGCACTAATGAGTAAGCTGACTGCGGAATGAGTCAGACAGCTGCGGAAAGCGAGTCAGCGTGGGAGCGAAGTATACTAAAGGAAATAAAGTATAATACGATATGTGTAAGCGGGGGCCGATGAGTAAAAGTGAAAAAGTAAGTGTATACGTCCGTAGTCGTTAGTCCGTAACAATATGCAGGCGAACGAGTCTATGTCCCGCCAGATCCACAATTGCGACAAGAACTGATGTTTGAATCACACAATGCACCAGTGGCTGGACATCCAGGACAGTACCGGACACATGAACTCCTCACTCGCACCTACTGGTGGCCTACCATATTGCATGATGTGAAGAAGTACGTGAAGGGTTGCGACACTTGTCAATGCAACAAGATTAACCAACAAAAGCGACATGCTCCGCTACATCCCCATGCAGCACCAAGTCACCCATGGGAAGACATAGGAATCGACGTTGTGGGACCGATGCCAGAATCTGATGGAAAAAACGCAATTCTGGTCATCATGGATAGACATTCAAAGATGCTTCACCTCATTCCGACAACCGTGGAACTATCGGCTGAAGGATTAGCCAAGATCTATCGGGATCAGATATGGAAGCTTCATGGGATCCCCAAGATCATCAGCGATAGGGGACCGCAGTTCGCCGCGAAGTTCATGGAGATACTCTGCCGCATGTTAGGGATCAAGAGGAACCTGTCCACCGCATACCACCCACAGACTGATGGACAGGCCGAGCGATCGCATCAGGAAACAGAAGCATTCTTACGAAACTTTGTCAACCATCTACAGGATGATTGGGCAGAATGGATCGCGATTGCAGAGTTCCAGTACAATGACAAAGAACACCAGGCAACGAAGCACACCCCATTCTACCTCAACTACGGTTTACATCCATGGAAAGGAGAGCTCGTGTTGGAAGATACCAATCCGGCTGCCAACGACTTCTTGAAAAAACTCAAACAGGCACGAGAAGAAGCCAATGCTGCACTGAAACAAGCACAGGATCAGATGAAGAAGACAGTTGACACACGGAGAAGTCCGTCTCGGGACTACCGCATTGGAGACAAGGTGTGGCTGGAAGGGACTAACATCAGGACCGATCGACCCTCAAAGAAACTTGATGCACTCCGACATGGACCATTCAAAGTCCTAGAGAAGAAAGGAGCTAGCGCGTACCTTCTTGATCTTCCAAAGACTTGGAAGATGATTCACCCTGTGTTCAACGAGACCCTGTTGTCACCATATGAAACTCCGAAGTACGCCATCCAGAAAAAGAAACCAGCCCCTGATCCGATCATCGTCGAAGGACGAGAAGAGTACCATGTGTCTACGATCCTGGACTCTCGAAAGTTCCGCGGAAAGATCCAGTACCTCGTCCAGTGGGAAGGATATGGCCCAGAAGAGAACACATGGGAACCGCGAGCTAATGTTCAGAACGCTCAAGATTTGATCTGTGACTTCCATCGGCAGAACCCGTCACGTCCACAATAAAAGACACCCGTTGAAATCAGCAACAGCATCGACCTCATCAGTCAAAAACCCACCGAGTTCTCCGCTCCGTCTTCAATATAGCTACTCCATTCTTCCTCTATCTCTCCAACATCCTCCGCACCATGTCCACTGCCACCACCACATCCACTGAAACCAACCCCGCCATCACTGCCCTCATGGGTGAAGCCCTCTCCATGAGAGACCAGATCCACGCGCTAGAAGCCTCGCTCCCCGACATCCTGCATCGACAGATGCACATCCGCCTCCATTCTTTGTCCGACCTGTTGAAACTTTTCCCATCACATAGATTAGATTAGATTAGATTACATCACGTGACCTTTACATATCTTCATTACATACTTGTTTGGTTGGTACAAACAGTAGTACGGTATATAAGACCAGGAAACTGTCAATATCAATAAGTTGTCTCTTGACTCTTAACCAGCTCCATCGCTCTTACCAGCCTCAACCGCTCTCACCAGCCTTACCCCTCCAAACCATGTAAGTAATCATAGCGGTATCATAGAGTACTTCCACTGTAGCTATGTTGCTCAGTACACCTGTGGCTAGCACCCAGGTGGAACTTCAACAGGTTATGGGCCCCGGATAGCAGAGGGACTTGGGAAACGCTGGCAACAGCGAGTACCTGCCCACTCTACCCTGGTTGGCGAAGAACCGATCGAAAGATCTAGGTTCTGAGTCTTACTTCTTCACATATGAACCTGGGAACGTCATTACGACAAGTACCTGTCATGAGACGTCCCTAAGGGGATTGACCTAGTACACTCCATGTGGAAACGTTGATCGCACCTTATATGTTTCTGACATATAAAGGGTTTTCCTGTGACCGCTATTCCTAAAGGGAATATGTTATAAGGAATCATTTAATTGTTTTCTTGAATCATATTCATAACACATCACTGATTGGGAACCCTTTTTTAGATTCATCTACAATGTCTACCTCTCGCTCTGCTCTTGACATCATCACCCCCTTCGATGGCATCGACTACCAAAGCTGGGCCGAAAGGATGAAGTCCTACCTCCTCCATCAAGGAGTCTGGCGCCTCGTTTCTGGCGACATCACCCACCCTGTCATCGCCGACTTCACCACCACGGTCTCCACCCCTGGTGCCACTGCTGCTGCTCCCCCTGTGCTGGTTACCACTGTTGACCAGCCCAGCTTCCGCAAGGAAGAAAAGGCCTGGATTAGGGACGACGACACAGCCCTTGGAGTGATCTGTCTGAAAGTCTCTGAGGCAATCAGGCGACACATCAAAGACAGCACATCGGCACTTAACGCGTGGAAAACGCTAAAGGATGCCTACTCCAAGGTATCCCCAGCTGTCATCTTTGACGACTTCAAGACCGCCGCCACCTTCAAGCTGTCTGGACGCGACCCCGTGCCTGAAATTGAATGCTTGGGGTCTCTTTTCGCCCGGCTCGCCAATTCGAACTTTATCGTCCCCGATCTGATGCAGGCAATGATCCTGGCCAATGCGATTCCCGACGCCTGGTTGTCACTCTCCACCGCACTTTTCCAGGTGTATGACACCGACGATTTCACCTACAAAGCCATCGCCGAGAGCATCATCTCGGAATACAGGCGCAAGTATTTGGTCGGGTCTACTCGTGCATCCAATGAGCAGGCCCGGAAAATTTCCAGGACAAAGCGCAAGGGGCAAGACCCCAAATGGGAAAAGCAGCAAAAGCCGAGTACCTCGCAAAACGATGCTGACAAGCAGCCTAACTCGACCGACCCTAGTACCGCTTCTGAAAAGAAGAAGGGAAAAGGACGCTGGCGCAATCAGAAGAAGAGCGCCAACAATGCGGACAACACGTCCGACCATGTGGAAGAAATGATTGAGTTTGTTGCTCCCGCCATCCACTTCCCTCCTCTTCCGCCACCATCCTTCACAACAGTCACTGGGCGCGGAAAAACGATGAGTACCGCCCAGCCAGACTCTCAAAGAATGCAGTCGCTCCTTCAGCGAATGAACCCGCCTCCATCCCAGTACACCGGGCTTCCTTCGGGCAAGCCGTCTGCGTGGAAAAAGAATGACCATGTCAGGAAACTCGCGCGGAGCATTGGTGCTTGTCCCTCAGGGTCAAATCTTCGAATTCTGGATACGATTATCCCAGAAGAAGATGAAAGACCATCCAAGCAGCGTTGAGTCACTCCGCCTTTGGATGACTCCCTCAGGATGATGGACATAGACCATCAAAGCGAGCGGATGGGGCCGGAACAATTCGAAGATGGGCTGATCGAACTTGACGGTTCGTCACATTCTTCTCTCAAACCTTACCAAATGCGGAAAGCTAATTATGCCTCTCAACAGACGTATGATATATTAGCTAGTACCACTACAGAGTGCGTAGATCACTTCAGCAGTGATCTACACAAAAAATATTTGCCTCTTGTACACACTGTAAGGAAAAAGAACGCGCTCAGTGGATCTTAGATTCCGGCGCATCATTACACTTTACCCATGAGTTTAAAGACTTCGCATACTACAGGCCTCTCAAGGCTAAGCGATTTGTCCAAACAGCTGAAAAGGGAAAGAAACTGGAAATTCTCGGAGTTGGGGCCGTTCCAGTACGGCATACCCTAAACGGGGAAGTAAAAACCCATGTTCTCCGACCTGTATTCTACATTCCGGACATGGACACACGCCTATTGTCCCTAGGTGTCTTCCTTAATCATGGTTACAAAGTAGACGGAATGCGTGGAGAAATCAACATCTCCAAAGGACAGAACAAAATACAGTTCTCACCTCACATTCTCGGACAAACCATTTATTGGTTAGACACTGAAATACGCCATGACCAGATCCATGTGATCTCTAGCGAAATCACTGTTGAAACCTGGCACAAACGCCTTGGCCACCCAAATGACCAGGCGCTCAATAAGATTCCCACTAGTACCAAAGGAGTACCCAAAACATTAGTACGTGAGAAATCACAGGAAAGCTGCACAGGGTGTCTCAAAGGGAAAATGCCGAATCAGTCATACCCCAATTCAATGACGAGGGCTGTCAAACCCTTCGATCTGATTCATTCAGACCTGAAACAGATATCCACAGCATCGTACCACAAGTACAAATACTTCCTCACATTTTTGGACGATTTTTCATCTCATGTCTGGGTCGTCTTGCTTAGGAAAAAGTCTGGTGCCATTACGGCACTGAGACAGTTTCTTGCGATGATCCAGAACCAATTTGCCGCTACTCCTAAGAAGTGGCGAGTTGATGGAGGTGGAGAATTTGACGAATACAAAGATGTACTTGCCGATCATGGAATTCTGATCGACGTCACGCTCCCATATCAGCACCAGCAGAATGGTAGAGCAGAAAGGATCAATCAAACACTATGGGAAAAATCTCAGGCATTGCGCTTCGATGCATGCTTACCGCCCATGTGGTGGGAATTCTGTTTGGAACACGCAGCATTTCTCTACAACAGAACTCCCATGCAGCGTCTTGAATGGAAAACCCCTTACTTCAGGGTGACCAATGAGATCCCCGACATGTCCAGTGTCAGAGTATTTGGTTGTCAAGCATATGTATATATCCCAAAGGAGAAGCGTAGGAACTCCCTGGAATCAAGATCCCGATTGATGATTTATCTCGGATCGAAACCAGGGGTCAAAGGATACCACTTCATGGATCCTGAGACCAACACGATTTTCATGGGCGGGAAAGCTATCTTTGATGAAAGCAAGTACCCTAGATGCCATATCAACCCGTTGCCAGAAAACCACCCAGAAATGGAAGACCCAGAGCCGGCTGATGAGTTTGAGGATCTCATTCCCGGCAGCAATGACGACGATAGTCACAACGAAACACCTCATGACCCAGTTCCCATTGAACAGGATCAACCTGAATCAGACAACGAATTGCCTGCCAGTGAGCCTGATGACCAACCACGAATACCCACTCCAGAACCCGAGCAAGTACCAGATCGACCGATCAGGGAACGACGAGTTCGGAAGATGCCAGGAAGCATCTATGGGGAAGACACTCCAGCGTCTGATCTTGAAAAATTAGATTGAAGACGGAGATTGGGTGGTCAAACGGCATGGATGAATGACCTCCTGATGGAGGCGATATCAGTCCAAGTTGGCATTGTTGAAATGTCCCATAAAGACATATACCCTCTTCCAAATAAAGAAGACTGGTATGCAGCTGAACGTAAAGAGCTAGACATGCTCAAACGCCGCGGGGTGATCACGGAGCTAGTACCCCTGCCTGCAGGGAGGAAAGCTCTAAGGAACAAATGGGTTTATAACGAAAAGTCCGACGGGCGTCTGAAAGCACGCCTCGTCGCAAAAGGCTTTTCACAGGTAGAAGGGATCGACTTTGATCAGATCTTCTCACCAGTCGTAAGATATGAAACCGTCCGACTAATACTGGCATTGACAGCCCTTGAAGGGTGGTTCATGACACTTTTGGACGTCTCATCAGCCTTCCTCTATGGAACGCTCCGTGAAGTCATTTACATGCGACAGCCTGAGGGCTACATAGTAAAAGGGAAAGAACACCTCGTGTACCAACTATTCAAAGCTCTATATGGACTTAAGCAGGCCACATTAGCCTGGTGGAGGGAACTTGATTCCTCCATGAAAAAGCTCGGCTTTGTCCAGCTTCACTCCGATGCGGGAGTGTTCATTCACAAAAGTACCAACGGGGAAATTGTAATCGCCGTCATCTATGTCAACGACTCTGCTTTTCTCGGCACAAACCAGGAATATACGCTAGAGAAAAAGAAGGCCTTCATGACCACATGGGAATGTAGGGACCTAGGGCACCTTGTGCCTGATGGGGAACTGAAAGAATTTCTCTCTATCCAAATAAGGCAACACGGGAAACGTATCTTCATCGATCAAGTACCTTACCTTGAGAAAATACTCGAACGAATGGGGATGAGCGAATCTAACGCCACCCATACCCCACTTCCTACGGGCTACAAACCCATGATGTCCGAAGATGAACCCAATGCAGAACTTCGATCAAAGTACCAATCCGTCATCGGATCACTTCTATATCTGATGATTGGAACAAGGCCAGACATCTGTTTTGCCGTGATCAAAATGTCGCAATTTTCCGCAAATCCCACCAAACGCCATTTAGAAGTGGCTAGGGATATTTGCAGGTATCTGAAAGCGACAAAGAATTACGCAATCATGTATGATGGTGACTCAGGGAAAGGAATCTATGCATTCACAGACTCTGACTGGGCGTCAGATGAAAACACGAGGAGGTCTACCACTGGCTTCTTCATATCACTGGTGTCTGGAGCAGTGACATGGGTATCATCGGCGCAAAAGACCATCGCCCTCTCTTCCACAGAAGCAGAGTATATGGCGTTATCAGACTGCAGTCGCGCAGCAACATGGCTGAGAAGCATGCTTGCCGAACTTGGAATGCAGATCAGATCAGTACCGATCTACGGAGATAACAACGGCTCCGTCTTCATCGCATCCAACCCTGTAACTGAGAAGCGATCCAAGCACATTGACGTGCAATTCCACTTCGTCAGAGAAAAAGTCTCCGAAGGGATAATTACAGTCGAATTCATTGAAGGAGTGAACAACCCTGCAGACCTTTTAACTAAGAATCTGGGAAAAATCCTCTTTTCCAAGTTTATCCCGTACTTCGGATTGATAAAAAACTAGGCGGAACAGAGTACCTATATATATATGTGGGAAAAAGTAAGATGTATTTAGAAGTATGTACTAAATATGGGGGGGTGTTGAAACTTTTCCCATCATGTAGATTAGATTAGATTAGATTACATCATGTGACCTTTACCTATCTTCATTACATACTTGTTTGGTTGGTACAAACAGTAGTACGGTATATAAGACCAGGAAACTGTCAATATCAATAAGTTGTCTCTTGACTCTTAACCAGCTCCATCGCTCTTACCAGCCTCAACCGCTCTCACCAGCCTTACCCCTCCAAACCATGTAAGTAATCATAGCGGTATCGTAGAGTACTTCCACTGTAGCTATGTTGCTCAGTACACCTGTGGCTAGCGCCCAGGTGGAACTTCAACACGACCTCCCCGTCGCACCAACCCCCGAAGAAAAACAAATCCTTGGGAACTACACCCGTACACTGGTCGTTGAAAACCAGCGCATCCGACTAGCCATCCGGAGTCTTGAGCTCGCCGTCGCCATCAACGAAGAGCTAATAGACGATTGGAGCCTCAAGGAGAATGGCTCCTGGACAAACAATGACGATGCCGGAGGGTGGGGACAATGACTCTGTGGGGACACAGAGCTTGAGGAGGGGAACATGTTACGAACTTACCGGTTTGTATGTTACGCACTTTTCCCTTGCATTGTGCCTTCGTTATTTCTTTGACTCATCGGACCGCTTATTCATTTACCTCTACTCTACCATTCTCCTTTAGTATACTTCGCTCCCGCGCTGACTCGCACTCCGCAGTAGGGATTACTCAGTCCGCAGTCGTCTGACTCACTTTGCACTGCCTTTCCGCAGTTACTGACTCATCTGCACTGCCTTCCGCAGCTACTGACTCACTTGCTACCGCTCGTAGCCAGTACTATATAAACCCCATGTACCATAGCTACATTCCTTAGATTTAGCAATCACTTTGCTCTTCGCCTTTCCACTTCCTGCATACTCTGCCCAAACCTTGGAATGGTTTGTTAAGCATAACACAGGGTAAGCGTGACAGGATGTCCGCTTTTGCATTGGTCTTGCTGGGCACATGCCGTAATTCAAAGTCATAGTCTTGTAACTTCATTTTCCAGCGTCGCTGTCGTTGATTCAGGTCCTGAGGACGACGGAAATATTCCAGGTTCTTGTGATCGGTCAAGATCTTGAAACGTTCCCTGGCTTCAAGCAGATAGTGTCTCCAATCTTTCAATGCTTCCACGACTGCCAGGAGTTCCTTGTTGTATATCTCGTAATTCTGTTCGGCCGCGGACATGGTCCGCGACAAGAACACGATGGGGTGCCATTTGTCGTCTTGCTTCTGAGAGAGTACTGCTCCAATTGCATAGCCCGATGCATCGGTTTCAACCCTGAACTGTCCCTCTGGTTTCGGTAATGCCAAGACTGGTGCTGATGTAATTGCCCGTATGAGACCTTCAAAAGCTTGCTGCTCTGTTGGTCCCCAAGTAAATGCCGTACCGCCTGTGAGCGCGGTGAGAGGTTTCGCAATGTTTGAGTATGTCATAACCATGCAATTCATACATCCGACACATCCAATGACTCCGACGTTTTATCCGGTCCGACATCCGATGATCTTCATAATAGTACTTATTGACATCTCTACTAGTTAACATTCTAATTATGCTGACAAGTAGACATCTTGATGTTGATTTTGCATTTGCTCCTCTCCGTACTCCGATTGCTCCGATCAGTAACTCTGACATCCACACCTTACCTATAGTAGTTACTGACCCACTTCTGGTTTACTATAAGTAGTATGAATTCTGTCGTAGTTCCTCAGTTCGAATATTATACGTCACTATACGTTGCCATACGTTCCACCAATCTATTCCTTTGCCTTTCGTCCTCATCCTCCTTCTCACGTCTCCACCTCCGCACATCCGCTCCGCACATCCGCTCCTCTCACCCTCCGACATCTGCCAATCCGAAATCTAGGACCACGTCAAAGAATGGGGCGCAACACATAAGTTGAAGCCAGGTCCTTTCTGCAAGACGTCGGACTTGTCGCATCCGTTCATCCGCTACTCCGCTCCGACTGCTCCGATGCATCCGACGTTTTCCAACATTGAAAAACACGCTACGTGACAGTATATTCGAACTGACACCATTCCTTTGACACCCTCTTTCAATCACTCTGCACCCCTCCGATCCTATTCCATCCTGGCCTTACAATCTGGTCTTTCAAGTTTAGGTCTGGATTAGGACACATCTCTCCATTCATCCTTCGACATCCTACTCCGCTTGCGGACCTCCGACATCTCCGATGTCTCCGCATTTTTTGGGTCATTGACATCCACCTTGTCCTCATTCACAAAATCATCTGTCTTTATGTCCATTCACTTTGGTTGACCCATTCATTTGTGGTTGATCATCTCCGACCTCCGGTTAACTCCGCTCCACTTGCTTTTGGTGAACGCCTGTCACATTTTGTGAAACCCTTGCTTGGCTCGAATTTCTATGGTTATAGGATACCACTAGCTCACTCACTTCACAATCTTTGCATTGTTTGGGTATTGGGCCAGTACCTTTTCCATCCATTTTCTGAAGAGTGCAAGCCCTCGACGTCTTATTGCTTAAGTTGGTATTGTTGCCACTTTTGCAAACTCTGTCCTCCGACTTTGGTCACTCCGACCTCTGGTCACCTCCGATGTCTGCACTATGCCTATCTTGCAGTTACATGGTGTATACTTGCAACCCTGGCTGCAGACAGTTCACTACTTGCATCTGCAAGCATTCCAAACAACCTCTGGCACTTGTCAATAAATTGGCATTATGATCTTTTCGACACATTGATTCTTTCAGGACACCTCTGACACCTCCACCTCTGATTTCCGACCTACTCCGCTCTCATATCCGACGACATCCGCATTTTTTTCACCTCCTTTATGACTCTCATCTTTGGAGATAGACGATGGGACGTCTATCCTAAGGGGAAAATAGTCAACCAGTGAAAACACCAATCACTTTCTTCATCCCTTCCGACATTTTATACCACATCCGATCACCTCCGATAAATCCGCTCTGCTCCAGTCATCTCCGACATCTTGACATCTGTCACTCCCATCCCATTGCATCTTGCAACCTCAGTCCAATCCGACACACATTCATTTGCCCTCCACACTTGGTACCTCCGCTTCCTCTCCTTCATCACAAATTCCCTCATCCTCACATCGGACTTGCCATTCCTCACCTTATGTGCCTCAAGGGTTTGGCCCTAAGACTATAACATTTGCTTGATTGCACTTGCTATCCGCACCCAAGCCATGTCCACCACCTCCGATCCGACATCCGCTCCTCCGACTGCTCAGATCAACTCCGCTTTTTCTGTCATTGTTTACTTTTGCAATGATGTTTACAATTGGACACAAAATATGGATCATCTCTGTATCTGCTGGCACATCCTTTCTCATCTGCATTTTCCTCCGACCTCCGCACCTCGGATCTCCGCACCTCCGACCTCCTCTGATCCTTGGCCCTTATGCAGCCAAGTATAAAGTGACTTGCATTATCGGATGATTACATTTTCTGGCAAGCATCCAACACACAATTATATGGCATATCCTATGGGCCTCAAGGGTTCAGCCCTAAGGGGAAAATACTGTCATAACCATGCAATTCATACATCCGACACATCCAATGACTCCGACGTTTTATCCGGTCCGACATCCGATGATCTTCATAATAGTACTTATTGACATCTCTACTAGTTAACATTCTAATTATGCTGACAAGTAGACATCTTGATGTTGATTTTGCATTTGCTCCTCTCCGTACTCCGATTGCTCCGATCAGTAACTCTGACATCCACACCTTACCTATAGTAGTTACTGACCCACTTCTGGTTTACTATAAGTAGTATGAATTCTGTCGTAGTTCCTCAGTTCGAATATTATACGTCACTATACGTTGCCATACGTTCCACCAATCTATTCCTTTGCCTTTCGTCCTCATCCTCCTTCTCACGTCTCCACCTCCGCACATCCGCTCCGCACATCCGCTCCTCTCACCCTCCGACATCTGCCAATCCGAAATCTAGGACCACGTCAAAGAATGGGGCGCAACACATAAGTTGAAGCCAGGTCCTTTCTGCAAGACGTCGGACTTGTCGCATCCGTTCATCCGCTACTCCGCTCCGACTGCTCCGATGCATCCGACGTTTTCCAACATTGAAAAACACGCTACGTGACAGAGTACCCTTCAATAAATCGTCGATAGAAGTTAGCAAATCCAAGGAACTTCTGAACTTCCTTTTTTGATGTGGGTGCTCGCCAGTTTCAAATTGTATCCACCTTCTCAGTTTCCATCTCAACACATCCCTCACCAACCACATATCCCAATATAGGACATTTCGTTACTTCCCATAAACACTTCTTCTCCTTTAGGAACAAATCATTGTCCGATAGGATCTGTAGGATTTCTTTGGTGTTTTGCGCGAGTTCTTCCTTGGTTTTACCGATAACCATGATGTCATCCATGTAAATCACACAGATACGTCGGCGGATCTGGTCCCGGAATAGACTAGCCATCATTCGAGAGAACATTCCCGGGGAGTTGCAAAGACCAAAAAACATGACCAATGGTTCAAACAGTCCTCGACTGGTGAGGAAGGCAGCTTTCCATTCATCACCCTCCTTAATCCGGACGTTGTTATAGCCCCACATGATGTCCATTTTATTGAAGTAGACCGCATCTTTCAGTACATCCAAGAGATTGGATATTCGTGGGAGTGGGAACTTGTCTTTGACCGTGAATTTATTGACCATGCGGTAATCTTGTACCAATTGTTTGGAGCCATCCTTCTTGTTGATGAAGAAGCAAGGGGAGGCATAAGGGGATTTGGATGGGCGGATCTTTCCTGTTGCTAGACCCTCATCAATGAATGTGTCCAATTCCTCTTGTTCCTTTTGCGTCATAGGATATGTATTTCCCCCTAGTTCCTTTGGTGCGTCCGGTGTAAGTTCAATACCATGGTCCCATTCCCTCTCCTTTGGGATCTTGTCAAAGTTCTCTTTCTCGAAAAGATGAGCAAATTGTTCAACATATGAGGGTCGTTTGGTTGTGGGAGGTGGTGTGGGAGTGACAGCTTCCAAAATAGGGTCTCCAGGCTTCCATTTCTGATCCGACTTTTTGGGTGCATCTTTGTCGCGCACCTCAACCATGCGAACCCGGTGTTTGCGACCATTAAGGTTAATCCTGAAATCCGAGTGTTTGGTTCGACATGTTGTTGGGCACTGGTTAAATATTACCATGCCGGTTGTCCAATTGATTGTGGGGTTGTGGTGTACCAACCAGTCATGTCCCAAGAGCATGTCCGTTCTCCCAATGTCCAGTACCATTGCTTCCATGGTTTTCTGATGTGCTCCCAAATCCAGTTTGACTTCGGCAAGTTGGCTCGCTTTCTGTTGTCGATTTGGTGATCCATCCGCATTTAGAATTGCTATGGGCGGTATTCCTCGCGTGGGGAGGTTCTGTTCGTGTACTATTCTGGGATGGATGCATGTGCGTTCACATCCGCTGTCAACCTCAGGTCGGATAACCTTTGGTCCTCGTCGTGTTTTGAGCTGAGCTAACAGCCTGATTTCTCGTCTTTTCGGAGGTTTATCTCCCTTCACAATCTTAGTTGACGCAGTGGCTCGCTTGGCAGGGATGACATAGGTTCTATTGTCTGCAGTCATACAAGGCCAGCAAGTCCGTTTAATAGATAAGGGTCGCGACTTAGCGTTGTTTAATCGGACCCTTCGGGAAAATCCTTCTCGTCGGCTTCTAAGATTGTGGTTTCATCATTCTCGGCATCTTCCTCAGACACCTTCCTAACCCTTCCGGAGTTCTTCTTCGGCTTGCGGCAGTTGCGCGCGATATGGCCTTCTTGGTCACAGTTGAAACACTTGCAACCATCTTTCTTCTTTGGAGCGCTACAGTCTTTAGCCAGATGACCGAAGCGCTGACAGTTGTAGCAATGGGCTACTCCTGCTTTGTCGATCTCCATGGCCTTGCCCTGACCACCATAAGTGGTACCCGATCCGGTGCGCATGTCGCTGCCACCTCGGATGACCAGTGCGTGTCCTTCCATCTGTCGCCCCTTGTTTCGGATCTCCTTTGCGTAATCGGTGTATGTCTTGCCATCGCTAGCCACTTGTTCAGGAATTCTGCAGTTGACGTTCTTCTCTAGGATGTATTTCCCAGTTTCTTCGCCAAGGTTTGACAGTTTCAAGAGTTCTTCGAATTCATCCAAGAATTCATCAACGGTGCGTTTCTCTTGTTTCAGGACTTCGAGTCTTGCTTTGGCAGCGACTGACTTGTTGGCGATGGAGAATCGTGTGGCGATATCATTGGAGAAACCTAGCCAGGTGATGTTCTCGTTGTCAACGGCAAGAGCATCTAACTTGTTACTGGCCCAGTGTCTGCCGGACCCTTCCATCATGCAGGATAGCACCGCAAGAATCTTCTGATCATCTGTGAGGCTCTTTTGGAACCTGATGTATAGTTTGGTGGCTTTCCACCACTCATCAAAGGTGTATCTGTCCTTGAACATCCCAGGATCCTTGATGATCTTGGATGTATCCATTGTTTGTACAGCCGGAGCTTCTGCCATGTCTAGAGTCTGCGGAGGAGAAGAGGGGTCGGGTTGTTGGGATGAAGATGGGGTTCGGGATACAGGTAAGGATTGAAAATGAGTCCCTGTTCTAGGCGTCTGTTTGATATCTGACTGCGTGGAGTCAAAAGTAAATTCGTCAGGGGACTCGTCGGCGGAATCGGTGGCAAAACGTTCAGAGTATTTCCTCTGTAAATCTCTAAGGAATCTCTGTTCCTGCGCGTCTGTTGGTCACGAGAAGGGGTCAAGTCTCTCGTTTTGTGCCCAGCGGTTGTACTCGGTCTGTTGTTCTTCGGTGGTGAAGTGGGCGTAGATCTGCTGCCTCGAGTAAGATGTGATGATGTGGCTCTGGGACGTCTCGATGTGAGCGTCCTAATCAATCTTCTGATAACGGTTGTCTGGACACCGATAAACTCTCTGATCTCTGTGATCCGACCTGTCTGAGGTCCTTCTTGAACGTGAAAGCTTTCGAGTTCATTCTGTCGGGCGTTGTAACGCGCGATCTGGTGTTGCCGAGCAAGATGGATGCTCTCTGCTATCTCACTGTGGGGGCGATGCTCGTCGTTGTCTAGTTCTTTGTCAAGCACCTGCTGTAGGATGCAACGGATCTCCGATTCGATGTACTGCTGGATGAGTGTAAAATCGATACTGTCTCGAGGACTTAGCTCCTCCTGTCGGGCTTCTGGCATGCTGAATGGGTTACTGGTGAAGTCTTCAAAGAAGCGCGACGTCTTGACTCGTCTGGTAGTTGCTCTCTTTGCTCTGGGCGAACCTAACGAGATTTAGCAACTTGTTATGCTTAACAAACCGTTCCAAGGTTCGGGCAGAGTATGCAGGAAAGTGGAAAGGCGAAGAGCAAAGTGATTGCTAAATCTAAGGAATCTACTATAGTACAAGAGGTTTATATAGGTACTGACTATAGGCGGTAGCGGATGAGTCAGTACTGCGGGAGGCAGTGCATATGAGTAAGGCGACTGCGGAAGGCTATGTACAGTGAGTAAGCTGACTGCGGAAAGCGAGTCAGCGCGGGAGCGAAGTATACTAAAGGGGATGACGAAGTAATGTAATGAGTCAGACTGGGAATCAAAGGTTGCAAAGGTAGACATTAGACATAGTAAGTTTGTAAGAGGGCGCCGAGTTGGGCTGATAAGTAAAAGATATGACGTGGTCCTCATACCGTAGAGTCCGTAACAGGTGTGCCGTACTGGAATGGCCCCAACTCCGAGAATTTCCAGTTTCTTCCCTTTAGCTGCAGTTTGGACGAATCGCTTGACCGTGAGAGGTCTATAATATGCAAAGTCCTTAAACTCATAGGTGAAGTGTAAAGAGGCGCCTGAATCTAATATCCATTACGCACGTTCTTTTTGTGTACAAGAAGCAAAATGTTTAATATATTTTTTATGTAAATCACTGCTAAAGTGATCTACGCATTCTGTACTGGTACTGGCTATTATGTCATACATCTGTTGAGAGGTATTGTCAGCTTTCCACAATTGGTAAGGTTTAAGAAAGGTTTTGACGAACCGTCAAGTTCTATCTCATCCTCAAACACATCCGGCCCCATTCGTTCCTGGTCGATGTCCATCATCTTCAGTGATTCTTCTATCGACGGGGCTATGCGACGCTGTTTAGCCGGCCTTTCGTCGATGTCAGGAATGATGGTATCTAAGATACGAAGATTTGACCCAGAGGGTTGAGCACCGATTTCTCGGGCGAGTTTTCACACCCTCTCGTTCTTTTTCCACACAGACGGCTTTCCAGAGGGAAGCCCGGTGTACTGAGAAGGAGGCGGGTTCATGCGTTGCAGGAGTGACTGCATTTTCTCCGACTCAGGCTCCGCGGTACTCGTAGTTTTCCCACGGCCCGTTACAGTGGTGAAGGCAGGTGCATGACGAGGAGGGAGAGGGCAAGGGGCACATTGACGAGGAGGAAGGGGACAAGGAGCAGGACGACGAGGGGTGTGCTCAATAGCTGGTGCGATGAACTCGACCATCTCCTCGGCGTGGTCGGAGTCATTGTCGGCGTTGTTGGCGCGTTTCTTTTGGTTGCGCCAGCGTCCCTTTCCCTTCTTCTTTTCAGAAGCGGTACTCGGGTCGGTCGAGTTAGGCTGCTCGTCAGCATTGTTCTGCGAGGTACTCAGCGCTGTTTGCTTTTCCCATTTGGGGTCTTGCCCCTTTCGCTTAGTCCCGGAGATTTTCCGGGCCTGCTCATTGGACGCCCGAGTAGACCCTATCGCATACTTGCGCCTGTACTCTGAGACGATGCTGTCGGTGACGGCCTGCCATGTGAAGTCGTCGGCATCGTAGACCTGGAACAGGGCGGTGGAGAGGGACGACCAAGCATCAGGAATGGCACTTGCCAAGATCATAGCCTGCATGAGATCAGGCATGACGAATTTCGAGTCGCTGAGACGAGCGAAGAGTGATCCAAGGCGCTCGATTTCCGGCATGGGGTCCTGACCAGACAGTTTGAAGGAGGCTGCGGCTTTGAAATCGCCAAATATGGTGGCGGGGGAGACCTTTGAATATGCGTCCTTCAATGATGTCCAGGCTTCTTTCGAGGTCTTGGCGTCCTTGATGTGCCTCCTGATTGCCTCGGAGACTTTGAGGCAGATGGAACCCAGAGCCATGTCGTCGTCCCTGATCCAGACCTTCCTTTCCTTGTGGAAGGCGGGCTGGTCGACGGTGGTGGTGATGACCGGGGGCTGGGTTGCAGATGTCGAAGTGGCGGAGGCAGGGGTGGAGACTGTGACAGTAAAATCAGCGATGTCGGGGCGCTCAATGTCGCCGGATACGATGCGCCAGACTCCTTGATGGAGGAGGTAGTGTTGAAACTTTTCCCATCACGTAGATTAGATTAGATTACATTACATCACGTGACCTTTACATATCTTCATTACATACTTGTTTGGTTGGTACAAACAGTAGTACGGTATATAAGACCAGGAAACTGTCAATATCAACAAGTTGTCTCTTGACTCTTAACCAGCTCCATCGCTCTCACCAGCCTCAACCGCTCTCACTAGCCTTACCCCCTCCAAACCATGTAAGTGACCATAGCGGTATCGTAGAGTACTTCCACTGTAGCTATGTTGCTCAGTACACCTGTGGCTAGCACCCAGGTGGAACTTCAACAGGTTATGGGCCCCGGATAGCAGAGGGACTTGGGAAACGCTGGCAACAGCGAGTACCTGCCCACTCTACCCTGGCTGGCGAAGAACCGATCGAAAGATCTAGGTTCTGAGTCTCACTTCTTCACATATGAACCTGGGAACGTCATTACGACAAGTACCTGTCATGAAACGTCCCTAAGGGGATGACCTAGTACACTCCATGTGGAAATGTTGATCGCACCTCATATGTTTCTGACATATAAAGGGTTTTCCCGTGACCGCTATTCCTAAAGGGAATATGTCATAAGGAATCATTTAATTGTTTTCTTGAATCATATTCATAACACATCACTGATTGGGAACCCTTTTTTAGATTCATCTACAATGTCTACCTCTCGCTCCGCCCTCGACTCCATCGTCGTCTTCGACGGCATTGACTACCAAAGCTGGGCCGAAAGGATGAAGTCCTACCTCCTCCATCAAGGAGTCTGGCGCCTTGTTTCTGGCGATATCACCCGCCCTGTCATCGCCGACTTCACCACCACGGTCTCCACCCCTGGGGCCACTGCTGCTGCTCCCCCTGTGCTGGTTACCACTGTTGACCAGCCCGGCTTCCGCAAGGAAGAAAAGGCTTGGATCAGGGACGACGACACAGCCCTTGGAGCGATCCGTCTGAAAGTCTCTGAGGCGATCAGGCGACACATCAAAGACAGCACCTCGGCACTTGGCGCGTGGAAAACGCTAAAGGATGCCTACTCCAAGGTATCCCCGGCCGTCATCTTCGGCGATTTCAAGGCCGCCGCCACCTACAAACTGTCTGGACGCGACCCAGTGCCTGAAATTGAACGCCTGGGGTCTCTTTTTGCCCGGCTCGCCGATTCGAGCTTTGTCGTCCCCGACCTGATGCAGGCAATGATCCTGGCCAATGCAATTCCTGACGCCTGGTCGTCACTCTCCACCGCCCTTTTCCAGGTCTACGACGCCGACGATTTCACCTACAAAGCCGTCGCCGAAAGCATCATCTCTGAATACCGGCGCAAGTATGCGGTCGGGTCTACTCGTGCGTCCAATGAGCAGGCCCGGAAAATTTCCGGGACAAAGCGAAAGGGGCAGGACCCCAAATGGGAAAGGCAGCAGAAGCCGAGTACCTCACAGAACGATGCTGACGAGCAGCCTAACTCGGCCGACCCAAGTACCGCTTCTGACAAGAAGAAGGGAAAGGGACGCTGGCGCAATCAGAAGAAAAGCGCTAACAATGCGGACAACATGTCCGACCATGTGGAAGAAACAGTTGAGTTTGTTGCTCCTGCCATTCACTTCCCCCCTCATCCGGCACCGTCCTTCACCACCGTCACTGGTCGCGGGAAAACGACAAGTACCGCACAGCCTGATTCCGCAAGAATGCAGTCGCTCCTGCAACGCATGAACCCCCCTCCGTCACAGTACACCGGGCTTCCTTCTGGAAAGCCGTCAGTGTGGAAAAAGAATGAAAGGGTGCGAAAGCTCGCCCGAGAGATCGGCGCACAACCCTCTGGATCGAACCTTCGTATCCTAGATACCATCATTCCTGACATCGACGAAAGGCCGGCTAAACAGCGTCGCGTAGCCCCATCGATAGAAGAATCACTGAAGATGATGGACATCGACCAGGAACGAATGGGGCCGGATCAATTCGAAGATGGGCTTATTGAACTTGACGGTTCGTCATCTCCCTCTCCTGAATCTGACCAATTAAGGAAAGCTAATAACACCTCCTTTCAGACGTGTAAAATATTAGCTAGTACTAGTGCAGAATGTATGGATCATATTGACAGCGATCTATATAAAAAATATACAAAGCACTTTGCGTCATGCACACACTGTAAGGAGAAAGAACGCGCACAATGGATCTTAGACTCCGGTGCCTCGTTACACTTTACCCATGAGTTCAAGGACTTTGCGTACTACAGGCCTCTCAAGGCTAAGCGATTTGTCCAAACAGCTGCAAAGGGAAAGAAACTGGAGATACTCGGAGTTGGGGCCGTTCCAGTACGGCATACCCTAAATGGGGAAACTAAAACTCATCTCCTACGACCGGTATTTTATATTCCGGATATGGACACACATCTATTGTCCCTAGGCGTCTTCCTCAACCATGGTTACAAAGTTGATGGAATGCGTGGAGAAATTAATATCTCTAAAGGGCTGAACAAAATACAGTTTTCGCCTCATTTCATCAGACAAACCATTTACTGGCTAGACACTGAAATACGCTATGACCAAATCCACGCGATCTCTAGCGAAATCACTGTTGAAACCTGGCATAAACGCCTTGGCCACCCAAATGACCAGGCGCTCAATAAAATTCCCACTAGTACCAAAGGAGTACCCAGAACGTTAGTACGTGAGAAATCACAGGAAAGCTGCACAGGGTGCCTCAAAGGGAAAATGCCGAATCAGTCATACCCCAATTCAATGACGAGGGCTGTCAAACCCTTCGATCTGATTCATTCAGACCTGAAACAGATATCCACGGCATTGTACCACAAGTACAAATACTTCCTCACATTTTTGGACGATTTTTCATCTCATGTCTGGGTCGTCTTGCTTAGGAAAAAGTCTGGTGCCATCACGGCACTAAGACAGTTTCTTGCGATGATCCAGAACCAATTTGCCGCTACCCCTAAGAAGTGGCAAGTTGATGGAGGTGGAGAATTTGACGAATACAAGGATGTACTTGCCGATCATGGAATTCTGATCGACGTCACGCTCCCATATCAGCACCAGCAGAATGGTAGAGCAGAACGGATCAATCGAACACTATGGGAAAAATCTCAGGCATTGCGCTTCGATGCATGCTTACCGCCCATGTGGTGGGAATTCTGTTTGGAACACGCAGCATTTCTCTACAACAGAACTCCCATGCAGCGTCTTGAATGGAAAACCCCTTACTTCAGGGTGACCAATGAGATCCCCGACATGTCCAGTGTCAGAGTATTTGGTTGTCAAGCATATGTATATATCCCAAAGGAGAAGCATAGGAACTCCCTGGAATCAAGATCCCGATTGATGATTTATCTCGGATCGAAACCAGGGGTCAAAGGATACCACTTCATGGATCCTGAGACCAACACGATTTTCATGGGCGGGAAAGCTATCTTTGATGAAAGCAAGTACCCTAGATGCCATATCAACCCGTTGCCAGAAAACCACCCAGAAATGGAAGACCCAGAGCCGGCTGATGAGTTTGAGGATCTCATTCCCGGCAGCAATGACGACGATAGTCACAACGAAACACCTCATGACCCAGTTCCCATTGAACAGGATCAACCTGAATCAGACAACGAATTGCCTGCCAGTGAGCCTGATGACCAACCACGAATACCCACTCCAGAACCCGAGCAAGTACCAGATCGACCGATCAGGGAACGACGAGTTCGGAAGATGCCAGGAAGCATCTATGGGGAAGACACTCCAGCGTCTGATCTTGAAAAATTAGATTGAAGACGGAGATTGGGTGGTCAAACGGCATGGATGAATGACCTCCTGATGGAGGCGATATCAGTCCAAGTTGGCATTGTTGAAATGTCCCATAAAGACATATACCCTCTTCCAAATAAAGAAGACTGGTATGCAGCTGAACGTAAAGAGCTAGACATGCTCAAACGCCGCGGGGTGATCACGGAGCTAGTACCCCTGCCTGCAGGGAGGAAAGCTCTAAGGAACAAATGGGTTTATAACGAAAAGTCCGACAGGCGTCTGAAAGCACGCCTCGTCGCAAAAGGCTTTTCACAGGTAGAAGGGATCGACTTTGATCAGATCTTCTCACCAGTCGTAAGATATGAAACCGTCCGACTAATACTGGCATTGACAGCCCTTGAAGGGTGGTTCATGACACTTTTGGACGTCTCATCAGCCTTCCTCTATGGAACGCTCCGTGAAGTCATTTACATGCGACAGCCTGAGGGCTACATAGTAAAAGGGAAAGAACACCTCGTGTACCAACTATTCAAAGCTCTATATGGACTTAAGCAGGCCGCATTAGCCTGGTGGAGGGAACTTGATTCCTCCATGAAAAAGCTCGGCTTTGTCCAGCTTCACTCCGATGCGGGAGTGTTCATTCACAAAAGTACCAACGGGGAAATTGTAATCGCCGTCATCTATGTCAACGACTCTGCTTTTCTCGGCACAAACCAGGAATATACGCTAGAGAAAAAGAAGGCCTTCATGACCACATGGGAATGTAGGGACCTAGGGCACCTTGTGCCTGATGGGGAACTGAAAGAATTTCTCTCTATCCAAATAAGGCAACACGGGAAACGTATCTTCATCGATCAAGTACCTTACCTTGAGAAAATACTCGAACGAATGGGGATGAGCGAATCTAACGCCACCCATACCCCACTTCCTACGGGCTACAAACCCATGATGTCCGAAGATGAACCCAATGCAGAACTTCGATCAAAGTACCAATCCGTCATCGGATCACTTCTATATCTGATGATTGGAACAAGGCCAGACATCTGTTTTGCCGTGATCAAAATGTCGCAATTTTCCGCAAATCCCACCAAACGCCATTTAGAAGTGGCTAGGGATATTTGCAGGTATCTGAAAGCGACAAAGAATTACGCAATCATGTATGATGGTGACTCAGGGAAAGGAATCTATGCATTCACAGACTCTGACTGGGCGTCAGATGAAAACACGAGGAGGTCTACCACTGGCTTCTTCATATCACTGGTGTCTGGAGCAGTGACATGGGTATCATCGGCGCAAAAGACCATCGCCCTCTCTTCCACAGAAGCAGAGTATATGGCGTTATCAGACTGCAGTCGCGCAGCAACATGGCTGAGAAGCATGCTTGCCGAACTTGGAATGCAGATCAGATCAGTACCGATCTACGGAGATAACAACGGCTCCGTCTTCATCGCATCCAACCCTGTAACTGAGAAGCGATCCAAGCACATTGACGTGCAATTCCACTTCGTCAGAGAAAAAGTCTCCGAAGGGATAATTACAGTCGAATTCATTGAAGGAGTGAACAACCCTGCAGACCTTTTAACTAAGAATCTGGGAAAAATCCTCTTTTCCAAGTTTATCCCGTACTTCGGATTGATAAAAAACTAGGCGGAACAGAGTACCTATATATATATGTGGGAAAAAGTAAGATGTATTTAGAAGTATGTACTAAATATGGGGGGGTGTTGAAACTTTTCCCATCACGTAGATTAGATTAGATTAGATTACATCACGTGACCTTTACATATCTTCATTACATACTTGTTTGGTTGGTACAAACAGTAGTACGGTATATAAGACCAGGAAACTGTCAATATCAACAAGTTGTCTCTTGACTCTTAACCAGCTCCATCGCTCTCACCAGCCTCAACCGCTCTCACTAGCCTTACCCCCTCCAAACCATGTAAGTGACCATAGCGGTATCATAGAGTACTTCCACTGTAGCTATGTTGCTCAGTACACCTGTGGCTAGCGCCCAGGTGGAACTTCAACAGGTAGGACTTCATTTTCTCAGCCCAGCTTTGGTAGTCGATACCGTCGAAGACAGTGATGGAGTCAAGTGCGGAGCGAGAGGTAGACATTTTTAATGAATCTAAAAGGAGTTTTCCCAATCAGTGATGTTCTTTTAT